>CM072811.1:22916158-23461158 GCA_037013495.1 Hippophae tibetana
ATTTGGTGTTTCATTGCCTATTGCAACTGTGATTGAACAACGTGCCTCTGCTATCATGTAAAGAGTGCCACTTTTCTTGCCTCGAGCAATTGTCATTGCACCCTTTGAAATCTTCCAATCATAACCATAGAAGATCATAGTGTAGCCTTCACTGGCCAACTGCCCTACTGATATTAAGTTCCTACTGAGATTAAGTTCCTTCTGAGATCGGGAATATGCCTGACATTCTTCAGCTCCCAAACAGACATGTTCAACTTAATCTTCACTACACTTTTGTCAATAATAGCACATGGTTGATCATCACCAAGATATAACTTTCCAAGGTTTCTGGGGACATATTTCTCGAAGAATTCTTTCTGTGAAGTAGCATGGAACGATGCTCCAGAGTCTAACACCCAAGATTATTCCTTGCTCTCCAAAGAGCATATCAATGCATCGTCTCCTCTTGAGGTGAAAGTAACATTTGCCTCTGTCTTCACTTGTTTGTCCTTCGGTGCACTCTTACGGTGATTTTTGTAGTGCTTGGTTCTTCCATGATTCCAACACTCGATAGTCTTCGAGCTATGGGAATTATTAGGATTCCTGGATTTAGACCTCATGTCCTTTGATCTACCCCGGTAGTCTGTTCTGCCACGTTCATTCCCTTTGGTTGAATTTCTTCTTCTTGACTCTGTATGCAAAACTGAAAAAGTTGACGATTCACCTGACTCTCTACGTCGGATCTCTTCATTGAGAACCAGATCACGAACATCATCAAATTTCAACTTATTGCTTCCTAACGAGCTACTCACAGTCGTGACAGTAGCATTCCAACTTTCTGGTAAAGAAGACAAAAGTATCAATGCTCGTACTTCTTCATCGAATTCAATTTCCACTAAACTCAATTGGGTTGTGATTGTGTTGAGTTCATTGATATGTTGAGCTACCGATGCGCCTGCATTCATCCGCAAATTGAACAAATGCCTCATCAAGTGCACTTTGTTTGAGGTTGATGGATTCTCATACATATTGGAGAGAGTTGTCATAAGACCCGTCGTGGTCTTTTCCTTTGCTATGTTGAAAGTAACATTACGGGATAACGTCAATCGAATAACTTTGAGGGCTTGTCTGTCTAGAAGATTCCAATCCTCTTCCTTCATAGCCTCTGGTTTCTTTCCTGAGAGAGGTTGATATAGATTTCTTTGATACAAATAATCCTCTATCTGTATTTTCCAAAAACCGAAATCTGTGCCATCAAATTTCTCGAGTTTCACCCTTCCTTCATCTACGGCCATTGCTCCCACTCAAATTTGACTTCTTTCGGATCGTTTCTGACTATTTTTGCAAACCACCATGTATTAGAACACCTCTGTCAACAAACAAATATCGTCGACAAAATTTTAGGAAATTGACAGAAATCACCACTAAAAGCTCTGATATCAGTTGTTGGGAAATTACGCAAGTTCACGATAAACCAGATTTATGAGAAAGCAAGAATAGAAAATAACACACAAATTTGATAACGGAGTTCGGTCAATCTTGCTTACGTCTTCGAACTTGTTGCAGATCTTTTTATTGAAATGGGAAAAATTACACAAGGTGTTTACAACGCTCACAACTCACAACCCACAACCCAATTACACCCAAGAAAATACTCTCAATTTTCTCTCACAAAAGTTTTTCTTTTTTAAGTTTTTCTCTCAATTAGAATGAACACTTGGTTGATTAATTCATTACAATTACACATCTATTTATAAGAAAATTCACTCATTGAATTACTCCTTAAATTAATGTTTCCTTAAATTGCTCATTGAATTATGCTCCTTGTTTTGCTCTATGGATTGCTCCATGTTTTGCTCTATGGATTGCTCCATGTTTTGCTCCATGGATTGCTCCATGTTTTACTCCTTGTTTTGCTCCATGTTTTACTCCTTGTTTTGCTCCATGTTTTACTCCTTGTTTTACTACATATTTTGCTCCTTAATTTGCTCCTTAAATTAAGGAGCTTTATAACAATCTCCAACACTAAGCACATGCTTCGCTACAATCCAATGCAAATCAGTAGGGCTATCATAAATTATCACAACTTATTAATACCGAATGAAATTTCTAGTCTACTAAGTGTTACATATTGTAATGCTCCCACTAGCTTTTGATATTGAAAAAGGACAAGTCATAGGAACACCATCATGTTTACCAAGAGTTCTCCCTGAGGCCATTGGAGTTGCAAGGGGCTTAACATCCTGCAATCCATTCGACTTCAACAAGTCACACATATATTTCCATTGGCACAAATGAAGTTGGCCAGAAGTGGATGTTACCTCAACACCAAGAACCCAACAATCTCAAGTTAACACAAGTGGAGTTAAGTGTTAAAGACATATATGCAAAGTGGGTTCCTCACAATATGGGAGCAGTTATAAGTACAAGAACTGCATGATATTCAAGGCATTCACATATCAAGCAAGAAGTTGATATATATTTTGTAAATGGTTATTCATATTTGTTTTAAGTATAACATATAATTTTGGATAGATTTGGGAATATATGAAATTACTTGGTTATAAGTCTTTGTTTTTGATGGATTTTGTTTCATATAGATTTATATTACGTGAATATTGTTAATGTTCAAAAGATAGATGGTGTGCATGTTCTGATATAATACACCACAAAATTGCATCATAACATCAACATCAACTTTTGTCCAAAATATACTATTCCAACAAACAAAGCCATCAACTCAATATTGATTAGAAGCTGAAGGTATACTTGAAACAGCTCATTTCATAATTTACAGATAATAAATTACATATACGTACCCATGTTACAATTAGGACAACCAGACATCTTCAACCATCTTTTCACTTGAATATTTCTTTGTTTCATGTTATGATTTTGCTTCAACAAACTATGTATAAGAGTACACTTCTTGAGTAGTTGATGGGTCAAGCCAAACAAAAAAAAAATCACACCCAACTCTATATTTGTAATTACCCCATTCCATTCTATCAATCTATCATCATGATCATTGTTCAATCAACTGTGTTACAATTTTTATAGTGCTTCTGTTAAATTTATCTAGTACTCACTCATCAATCATGGTAATCCTTTTCGACTTGGGAAAGAATTGAAATCGATATTTATCCTCAACACTCTACAAAAAGATTATATACCATCAGCATGGAGAAAACACTAGTTCAGACAGATAATTTCAAGCCATTGACAAATTTATATATTAAATGAGTAATTCTAATTCTAATAATATTTAAGAGGATTGTATCCCACTATTATGAGCCCACCATAATATTAGCACATTAGCCCAATTATGACAACAGGTAGCTGATCATGGGCTTATAATTCATATATTTCTTGGCATGGAAGAATTGTTTTTGCTAATTTGAATAATTATAATACCACTTAAAATTTGTAAGAGTTAATTATTTTTCAAAGTTGAATAAAGTTTATAATACTATTTTAATGATCTATTTTCATTTTGAAACGATTATTTTTTTACAACATCAATTTTTTTAATTTAAATGATCATAATATTGTTGTTCATCTTATAATTTGACTAATAAGAACGAGAGCTTAAATACAACAACAAATGATAAATATGATCCTTTGTACAGTGTAAATTCATGAATCAAATGTACACAATTCATTTAATTCTTTACATTTTCATGGTATCAGAGCATCTCTTGACTCTCATAAAGAAAAGAGAAGTGAGACATAAATTATTGGAGAAGCCATTGCAAATTTGCAGTTCCTAATCTTTGTTGTTGCTGGAGTTCTTGATCCTTATTATTGCTCCAGTTCTTGATCATTTTCTCTCTCTTTTTTTAGTCTTTTCTTTCATTCAACTACTTGTTAAGTAAATCATTAGCCCAATAACCAAATCATTAGCCTAGATTTTGTTTATAAAATAAAAAATAAAAAGCTCAGTGATCAGCCCAGCATTCCTTAATCTCTTTCTTTATCTCATTTCTCCAAGCCAAGTTTATTTAAAAGGGAAAAAAAAGGTAGGTGCACAGCACAACCACCTATCTCAATTGTTTTTAATGGCACCAATTATTCTCATTGGACTCGAGCAATGCCAAGTTTTCTAAAAGGTTACAAATTATGGCGCTAATTTACTAGTGATATTACTACACCTATTCAAAAAGATGAAGATGATCCTAAAACATTTGTGTCGTTTAGATGATTAGGATAACAATAACCATAAGATCATCACATGGTTTACAAATATATCATTGGGATCTACATTAACATGTCATTAGGTCTTTTTGAGGCAGTTACTTCTTGTCTATAGATTATGCATCTAGAAACTTGGCTCAACAATACCAATTTCTCACTACTTTGTACCAAATGAGGCAATTCTCATGTCAGCCAGTTCAAGAATTTTATTCTCAAATGCTTTTATTTGGGATCAACTAGCTTACTCTGAGCCATAATGAACAATTACAAAAGATGTTATATTGTTTGAATCTTATAGAGGTAATATTTGCTTGAATCAATTTTTAATGGCTTTAAATGAAGAATTTGAACAAGCTCAAGCCTCTGTATGGTATCGAAACCCTCTTCCATCACTGGATAATTTTATGGCAGTAATCTTGTCTGAAGAAACACAAAAGTTTACTACTTGTATTTCTAATGCTCAAACTCAAACAATACTTGCAGCTAGAACAACTTCCACCCAATATCCTTACAAGTTAAATAAAAGAAAGTCTAACCAAAGGAAACCATTTCATAATGTCTCTTGTAGATATTGCTAAAAATTTGGACGCACCATTGATGAATGGAAGAAGGTTGCAAATCAAATGGTTGTCATTGCAACAAACACCTATCCAGAGTTGAGCCACCTTCAGTGAGCTCATCTATTTCTACTACAGATTTGAGGCTATTGTTAATCAAGCTCTATCTTGCAGTTCATTTATACTACTATCTTTAATTCCTCAGGTAAATCATAACTTCATCTAATCTCTCATTATGCTTTACTCACTTCTAGAAAATTGATTTCATCTAATCTATCACTATGTTTTACTTATCTAACTAATTGAATTTAATTCTCTCTATTTGATAACAATCTCCAAAAACATTTAAACGACTCTTTCGATAGTCAATTAGAAATATTCTTGTTCATTAATTTACACAAGAATATACAATTTAATAAAGCAAGAAAACATTAAAATCAATGATTTTAATACTACACAGGTTTAGTCTTTTGATCTCTATATTTACCTATGTTGAAATATTTTAAATCTATCTTATGATTCCCTTTTTTCTATAATAAATCACAAGATTAAAATCATCTCATTAATGGAAACAATAAACTCAAATATGAAAAGAAATAATTCAAATTAACATAAAAAATAAAGCATAGTTTGGAATTAAATTACATCTTTTTCTTATAATAAAGATAAATTATGAGAAAATCGAAAGAAAATTGAATTACAAAAAGAGTCTACTTTCGTAGTATTTTCTTTTTCTTTTTTTCTTTCTAATATGCGGCACCTTGATCCTTTTCTTCTCTGTTCCTCGTGTTTTTTGTTTTGCCCTCCTCTGTTTCATCTCCTTGTTTTCTTCTCTTTTTTTCCTTCTTTTCATATTTATATATATTGTTACTGTTGTTGTTTCTTTATATATATATATATATATTTAAAGATATCTTAATTTAAATTTGATTTAAATAATCTTCATTTAAATTTAAGAGTTCTTAGATGAAATGCTTCTAAAATTTTAGTTCTCCATTATTTTCAAATTTGCAATAAAATTTAAATAATAATAATGAAGTCTAAAATCAATAAAAATAAATAAAATTAGACTAAAATTTAAAGTTGAGAATTGATAAATTATGTCAAATTATGTAAGTCATCAAACACCCTCAAACTAAGAACTTTGTTTGTCCTCAAACAAAAAGAAAATAAAATAAAAGACACCTATAGACAATATCAACTAGATCCCATAAAGAACTACCATCTCTCACCAAGCTATGATCTGAATTTAGATTTCATCACTAATAACTTACTCTTTTTACATCTAAGATGGCAAGAAAATCAATCAAAAATTCAACAATCTGTCAAGTAAGAGTTAAGCATTTACTTCAACCTAAAGCTGGGTACTTGAGTATGTGTGTAAAATAGTCAATTTAACTCCAAACCAACAAATTTTTTAGATAAAAGTAGAATAACTGAAATCAGAAGAATTCTCTCAAAACTTAACTCCATAAGTCCCATTTTCAGAAATCCTCTCCACTAATGTAATCAAATACCAAAATCATATATCAAAAAGTCTATAATCAAGGTTGTAATAACATGTCACAAGGTGAGTGTGAAGAAAGAAATAAATATGAAAAATCAAAGCAAATTGGGAAAATACTTGGTAGGAAAAAAAACAATAAAGATAATATCCACAAGATTCATACCATAACTCTTTCACGACAATATTGTTGTCATTCTCAATAAGTAGAGTGCTCTCTTTTTTTTTCTTTTTTTCACCTTAATACTCATTGCCTTTTCTGATTTACAACCACTTTAACTATTTTTTTGATTCTTGCCTTTCACTTTCTTTCTTCTTCTTTTTCACTCTTTGATAAAATAGAGCAAACATAATATGAATTATTTAATTTGAACTAAATTTCTTTTTAAATGCAAATTTCACCAAAGTATTTTCTCAAAATTTAAGGTAAGTTAATGGTTTTTCAGGCTTAGAATGAAAATAGTTTATGTAGTTAAAATAAAAAATAAAGGCTTATGTAAAATAAGGCTCAAGGGGTTGACTATGGGAATACACCATGCAATGATGCCGTGATAATTAGGATGGTTAAGAAAGCTTTTTAGTTGTGACAAAAAAATTGTCTAGATTATTTCTCTAATATTTGGTATCAATTAGGATTTCGCCTCAAGAATCCATCAACAGATTCTAGAGCAAAACAAGATTGAACTTTTCTAACCTAGTTAATTTAACTCATTCTCTTAATAGGCAAAATAGAGTAGAAAAAAATTTACCGTGTGCTTAATTATTTTCAATGACAAGGATTTAAATCAAAGTATCCACAAAACTCTAACTAACATAATAGAAGATTTTGTAAAAATGTTCTCAAAACCATCCTCAATCATAAATTTCAGAGTCATAGCGAATTCAATCATACTCAAATACATGCTTGATAAGAGAATTCAACAACTCAAGACTATAGGAGTTAACACCCTCAAACTTAAACTAAACAATGTCTTCATTGTAATTCAAAAGTGAGACATAAAATAAATGAAAGGAACTTCCTTGGTTTTATGGTGGATCCGCATTAGTTTGTAATTTTTAAATTTTTATTCTTGCATAATAAATCAGCATCAAAATCCAAATTATTTAAATAGTAATAAAAAAGAAAAGAAAAGAAATAATAAAAGAAAGTTTTATAAGCTGCCTTACATAAACGCTTGTCTTATAGTCAATCTTCATGAATTAGGATTCTTCACCACTTGTTCTTCATAATGCTTCAATTAATCTCTTATTGTTAACTCTAAATATATCCTCTGCCCTGTCCTTCAAGTCTATTTCTCCAAAAGTGGAAACTTTTTCAATTTTATAAGGACCTATCCATCTTGATCTTAACTTACCCGGGAAGAGTTTTAGTCGTGAATTGAAAAGAAAAACCTATTGTCCTAGAGCAAATCACGCCTAAGAATCTATTTTTCATGCCACTTTGTTGTCCGTTCTTTGTAGATCATTACATTTTCATATGCATCATTCTGAAACTCATCCATTTCATTCAATTGAAGAAGTCATTTTCCCCCTGCTACCTTTAAATCAAAATTAAACTTCTTTACAGCCTAATAAGATTTATGCTCTAACTAAACAAGGAGATGACATATTTTTTCAACTGAAAAGTCATCCATGAAAATTTTCATTATATCTTCCAACTTATCTGAAAAGATAGCCATCATGTAATGTTGAAATGTTGTTGGAGCATTGCACAATCCAAATGACATTCTTCTAAAAGCAAATGTTCCATAGGGGCATTCTCCTGTTCTTCGAGGAATAATGTTTTGAGTTCTAGCACGGCACATCCAACATCAAAAACACACCTGGAGAAAAAAAATGTAATTCTAAATTAAAACTAAGATTACTTTATATCGATATTGACAAAAATAAGAAAAAATCAATCCCCGATAACGACATTAAAAACTTGATTAGTGTAAAACTGCAAGTACATAATATTATAATTTTTTTAATAAAGTGATAAGAAAAGTATCATCTCCAGGGATTGATAACTTACTTTTGAAAAATACCAAAATTATACTTATCTCAATTTTATCTAGAAAAATCACTAAGATTGTTGTAATTGAAATTTAAAATAAAATCAATTTAAAGAAAATAAAAATGTTGTTCAAGGATCAATCAATATGAAGAAAACTTCTAGGAAATTACTTTCATCTAATCTCTCACTATGCTTTATTCATCTAGCTAATTGAATTTAATTCTCTCTATTTGTTTACAATCTCCAAAAATCCAAAAGCCTCTTTCGATAGTCAAATGAAAATATTCTTGTTCATTAATTTATATAAGAGTATGCAATTTAATAAAGCAATAAAGTATTAAAATCAATGATTTTAATACTACACAGGTTCATACAAGTCTTTCAATCTCTATATTTACCTATGTCGAAATATTTCAAATCTATCATATAATTCCCTTTTTCGATAGTAAATCACAAGATTAAAATCTTCTAATTAATAGGCAGTTAATTAGAAACAATAAACTCGTAATAAATCAGAAAAAACATGAAAAGAAATAATTCAAATTAACATAGAAAATCAAACATAGTTTGAAATTAATTTACATCTTTTTCCTAGAATAAAGATAAATTAGTTCATGCTAAAAATTAAATTAAACATAAAAGAATTCACCATAATTTTCTGAGAAGAATCGAAAGAAAATTGAATCATAAAAAGAATCTACTTTCGTAGTGTTTTCTTCTTCTTTTTTCTGATCTACCCGCTTTTATGCTTTTTTCTTTATTCCTCGTGTTTTCTGTTCTACCTTCCTCTATTTCATCACCCATTTTTCTCCTCTTTTTCCTTATTTTCATATATATATATATATATATATATAAATATCTTAATTTAAATAAATCTTCATTTAAATTTGAGAGTCCTTAGATGATATACTTCTAAAATTTTGGATCTTTATTATCTTCAAATCTGCAATAAAATTTAAATAATAATAATGAAGTCTAAAATCAATAAAAATAAATAAAATTAGACTAAAGTTCAAAATTAAAGAGTGATAAATTATGTTAAAATATGCAAGTCATCAAAAAACTTCAAACTCTTGATAAAAATCACACATGGAATCTAATTGACTTGCCACTTAAAAATATTGCAATAAGAAGTACATGAGTTTATAGGGCTAAAACTTATTCAAATAGGAGTTTAGAATGTTGTAAGGCACATGTTTTGTCCAAAGATTTGCACAAGAATATGGAATTAATTATGAAAAAATATTTGCACATGTTGCTCGCCTAACTAATACGAGGACTCTTATTGCCTTGCTTAGCATTAGTCATTGAAAATTTTATCATATGGATGTTAAAAATGTTTTTCTTAAAGCTAATTTCAATGATGAAGTTCATATGAAACCCCACTAAGCCATAAACATACACATGGAAATGTCTGTCATTTACATAAAGTACTTTATGGTATAAGAAAGCTCCTTATGCATGGTGTGTAAAATTTAGCTTTTCTATGAAAGCCTCGGTTTTTTTCCTCAAGTTGTTATGATTCAGTTTTGTTTCTTTGCAAAATGAAACGAGAGACTACCATTCTCTTGATTTATGTGGATGACATGATAAGCACAGGTGATGATTCTGCTTGAAATCAAGAGCTTAAAAGACTTTTTTTTCTTTTTTTAGCTCTAAAAATTGGTAAAAATTATGTTCATTTTGGCTCCTTAGGATTTATGTCACAATTAGAGGTTAAATATAGCTCAGGTGGAATCAAGATCCTCAGATAAGATTCAGATTAAGGGCTGAGATGAAAAAAGGAAAATTTACCAATGTCAATCAATAGGGGTACGTCACGTGGCACATGGTCTTCATCGGGTGAATCAACGCGCGACGTGTGGCACTGAAAACTGGTCTCAGTCAACAAACGCTTACTCAGTGATACGTGATGATATGTGATTTATGGTTACTGCTTACATGACACGGGGTGGAAAGAATGAACAAATTAGGTGATTACGTATGGTGAGAATGTTGACCAAGCGACGAACTAGGAGCGAACGTCGTGTTGACACGTGTCATGATGTTGTGTCATTGGGAGCACGTGATGTTGCATGAATCGCTCTTTTCGCTTGAGTGACATCAACGTGACATATTTTGATTGATTTTGTGTTAAAAATTTATAAAATTTAAAAAATAATATTTTTATTTGTTTTACTAAAAAGTTTATATTCAAATTCATTCTAAGGAAAAGAAGGGTAAGAAGGAAAGAGATGATGAAAAATTAAGAAAAAAATTTAATAATAAAATTACAGTGAATATATTTTCAAGTAAAAACATGTAAAACTCTTAAAATTAAATAAATTTATTATTTTAGTTTGATAATTTATGAACTCATTCATAGATTAGAATATTAAATTAAAATATTTAAAAAATATTGATAAAAAATTATGGTATAATTTGAGTACCACTTCAGTACGCAACCTTTCTGTTTTCCCCAAATATAATATAATATCGTCTACCACCTACCATTTTCCTTGCGTTGTTTAATATATTACTCTTTCTATATTAAAACTCAAATGAAACATAATATATTATTCATAACACAATGAAAACCTTTTTCTTAATGATTGACGCATGTCGTGTAGAGAGCTTTCTCATAAACAATGTAACTTTATTTTTTATTAAAAAAGAAAAAAAAAAATTTATGTCGAAGATTTATGGTATCCTCAATCGTTTTTAATATATTAATACTTATCAATTCATAATTAATAATATTCAAAATACAACTATATATTCAAATTTTTTAATAGGTAAACATAAGTGTCATATATAGCGTCCAATGAGATATGCACGGTACACCAGAAAAAAAAGGTTTATATATTTATTTAAAATTAAATTATACTTACATCAATATTAAATATTTAAATATTATTAAATATAAATTTAATTTAATTAATAAAATTAATATTTATGCATTAACTTTGGTAACAGCATTTTTTTTTATTTAAAAAAGTGAAATTTAGATTATTTTTTTTTGAAAATATAAATCTTATGTTTTAATAGTAATTATATAATATACTATTTGATCGTATTTAATTCAAGTGCAGAGTTAATCCCAGCGTCCAATCAGTCGTTATCATTTACAATTAAAGTGGTAGACAAGAATAGTTTAATTCCCTCAAATTTCAATGGTTCGAATTCGGATATTTCTCAAAGCCATAGGACATTGCGAGTAGATATTCTAATTTTGTAGGAAAAAAAAAATCTGACTTTTATTATGATTTTCAAATCTTCATTATTAACTAACATATGATCATTTTTTAATAACATTAAATTTTTACAAAAAATAAATATATGACTTAATTATATTTTGTAATAATTATAAAAATAAAATAAATATATGATTTAATTGTATTTTGTAATAATTATAGAACTATGACGTTATTTAACTCTTATTATAAATAAATATGTTATTTTGTTGAATTAGGTTAATTAAATATATAATTTAATAAAAATAATTGAATAATTAATATAAAGTGATTGTAATAAGACATTAAATGAAAAACACATTTATTTCCTACTTAATTATCGCTAACTTATGTTTGACAAATTTTTAATTTTCTTTTAAGAAATCACTATCAAATATAAGATAATTCATAAATCTTTAAAAAGAAAATTTTTATTTTTTTTATTTCCCCCAAATATATTTTATAATGAATAAATAAAATCTTATATAAATTTTTTTTCATTAAAATCATTTAATAAAAAGTATTATCGAACATATTAATTATTATTTTTATAAAAGAATTAAAAATTATAAAAATAATTATTTAATCAAAAATGATAAATTCAAAATAATATTAAATATAATTTTATTAATTTCAAGCTATAATGATGAAAACAAAAAATTGCAGATGTAAAACAAAAGGCTTATCTTTTCACTCGGTTCGAAAACGAAAAAATTTAGAATAAAACATTATTGGCTTTAGCAATATTATCGACGATGACATGGAATTTTTTTTTTCTTTTTATTTATCGCTAATTGTGATATCATAGTAAACTACTAACACTTGTATACTAATACAATGTAATAAACAATCACGGATGGATTTTATTAATTCAACTCTTTTAGTAAACTTAAGCTTAATTACAGAATCTAAGAACATTAATAAAATGTTAGATCCAAGCAGGCTGAAGCACAAGCACAATTACGTGTACAACAACAATTAATAACTAACAGAGCTTTGAACCCAAATATGGATTATCGTAAGAAAAATAATTATAAATAATAGACTTTTGAGTGTATGAAAGCCCTAAAAATTCACATAATTGGAGCTTAAACTACTGACTTGGTTGAGCAGCCAACCCTAGCCATGACTTGCTTTCATCTGGTTTTGTTGGAGTTGATATCGTGTTAACGGTTGAGTATGGTGCTTTGGCGCTGATCCTGCAAAAATGCCACAATTAAATCAACAATGCCCTAATGATCCACAAGCTCCTCCAATTATATTCAGAAGCACAGTTGTTCTTTTGCGTTTTACTAAAACAGTAGGAAGCTATATTATACAGAGGAACATGTTCATCCCTTGTGCTACCGCATATTTTCCTTTTAGTTACTTAAAACATAGAATTGGTCACATTTTACATAAAAATATCATGCTTGTTTCAGATGCCTACCTATCTTTTCGCTTCTCCAAGAAACGGTGAAGTGAAGCTTTCCTAGCAATTGGTAGGTCTGTAATGGGTAATAATAAATTGGTCAAAAACATGTATAAACATTTTGAGCAGGGAAACAAAGCTAATGAATCACGAGAACATACCACAAACGATGGGTCGAGAGGATGGTTGAACCTTCTCATTAAGTACTTCTTTACCGATGCTAGGAGCAGTAGCTGAGCTTGAAGGAGTTACGTTGCTGGAATCAATTGGATTCTTTACCAGATGAGGAGGGAAGCCGACATTGCTTGTGACCAGACTGGCAATGGAATTAGGATTAGTCTTTTTTGAGCTTTCCTTACTAGCCAAGATCATTATTTCTTTTGCCTTGTCTGCTGATAAATGGTCAAAAACATAGACTTGTCCTGCATAAAAGATAGTCATTTGTGCCCTTCCCGGCTCTCCTGAGGCAGGCTTGTTCACACTGATAACAATAGATAAATTTCAATCAGATCCATGGGTATTTTAGTTAAAATCCTGTAAAATCTAAAGCTATAGCTTTAAATTTCTCAGTTTGATCCATGAAAGACTTGCCCCCGTTCAAGAAGTTGATGCAGTGAATCAAACTTATAAATTTATAACTCAGAAATACACTCATAGGTAAGGAAATAAATGGTTAAGAGGAAAGCGAAACCAATCATACCTAGAATCAGCAATCTCGGAGACACCTTCCTTAGGAAGAGATGAAGCAAAAACTGTTGGCACAGTGAAGGAGTTCATGGATTTGAAATCTCGAGGGGATGCCAAGCTGCTTGGTTTCTCTGTGATTGGGAACAAATTCATGGTTGTTGTTGTCTCATGCAACATGTAAGAGGCACCTGTAACAGCATCATTGATTAGCAGCTAAAAATCCCCAAACCCTTGAAATTAAAAAAAAAACAGAGAGAGAGAGGCAATAATTTAGGCTACTCATGATGCACTTTCATGAGGTCCCTTCTTCTTAAAATTCAAAACAGGTTCTCTAAAAGAAAAAAAAATTGACGAAGTCACACAGCTAATAGATACCATTTTAATGAAATTTATTTCCCAAGTTAATAATTTTGGACAGAGTTTACTTGGAAGAAAAACAAAGAAGCTTCTGATTTCACTAGACTTTTTATAGATCTTGAATTTAGATGCCACTACGCCAATCAAATATTCATTTCTGGTAGACACGGTTCCAATGGTTTCTCACCAACAAAGTAGAAAAGAAGATCCAGTCTATATATACATACTCAAAAATTTAAAAACAATTAAAAAATAAATAAATAGTAATCAGAAAACCTCAAAAACATACGAGGTTCAAACCCATTTGTTTTTAACCCCCATCGCTCATCAATTAAACAAAGTCCAGGTTCCCAAATTCTACAGTACATACATAACTACCATAATCTTCTTCTGTTAGTAATATTTTACAGCAAAAAAATTGAAACAGAGAAGGAACTTATGGTTACCGTTTGGATCAACACTGCAAGACATTCCGAGACTGAGATCTCCAAAAACATTATTCTCCTTCAACTTGTGATTGAAGAATCCAGACTTCTGAGAGAAAGTATGTCTCTGTGACATCCTCGTCTGTTTCCGACGAACAAAAAAAAAAGATATTACTCAAAGTAAAGAACTAGCGCTATCAGATAAATTAGAAAATCCTTAAACCCAAAGAACACGGAAAATTTTCAATTTTTTTTTTTTTGTTTTTGGATCGCAAGAAAATTTTCAAAATCTGGAGAGTAACAAAAGAAGAAACTTGCATCTATATAACTGTTTCCCTGTGAGTCTTATCTTTTCAACTGATATTTTAAAATAAATATTATTATTATTTTAGAAATAATTGAGTTAAATAGAACACGAGGAATATATGGCTTTTTAAGCTTTAGTGTTTGATTGTTTTGGAGCTGCCAAGGTATCCACATATAGTAACATTATTTAACTCTGCGCCCCCTCTTGCTGCCATTTCACACACGTGTTCCTTTTATTTGCATTTCCTTTACGTAACGGCGAAGTTGTTTTTATTATTTCTTATCAAAATATAGTCCTTAAAAGTTGTTATTTTTATTTTAAAATCCTAAAATTATTTGAAAAATTATTAAAAAAATAATATCTTTAAAATTTAAAATAATTACAATATTTAAATAATTTATAGTCAATTATTACTAATAAAATAGCAATTTTGGAACTGCAAGTAAGTCAGATATTAGCATCTTTTTAGCGGCAGTTTTACAAAATATCCCGATCAATTCACAAAATTTGTGGAATCTGAAGAATTGTGGCGGATTTTTAGCCGGTAGTTAAATTAGATTGGATGTTCTTTTTAAAATTTAAAAGATGTTTTGGATAGTAAATTTATATTTTTAAATTCATATATATCTGATTCAATTAAAAATATTAAAATATAATATATATTTTTATTTTTCTAAACATTCTATTGATTTTTAATAATATTCAAATAATTTTAAAAAATTTAATTAAAACTTACACTCTAATATATATATATATATATAATAAATTTTAATATGTTAATTTTAATTAATAAACTATTGGTACACCAATTAATAGAATAAAAATTATATTAAATAATATAATTAAATTATAATTATGGTAAAAATTGGGTTCATAAGATATCTAGATCAATAAATTGATTAAATATAATTTTGTTTATAAAATTCATATTTTTTATAAAAAAAATTAATAAAAAAAATAGAAGAAGAAATGCAATCATTCTCTTGAATTATACTGCTAATCACCTATTAAATCTTCATCAAAATTATATTAATTTTTAAATTTTTCTCTCATTTTAACTTCAACAAATAATCAAAATTATGCTATTGTCAACTCATTAAGGTTTATAGGGTGATTAGAGTTTTAAATATAATTCAGGTGCAATCTTGATCGTCAGATCAACTTCAGATCAAGAGTTGATATCAAAACAAATCAAATCAACAACGACAATCAATCACAGTGCGACATGTGTCACACGAAATTTATTTTGCGAATCAAAGTGCGACGCGTGGGTAGGAGAGCCCAATCCAAGTCAACGCATGCTGAGTTAACACCACAAACACAACGTAATTCGTGGTAACACATGACGTGACGTACAAGTGGAACAATTGAACGAGTATAGTGGTGACATGTGGTGTGAAGATTTGATTGCACTCCAAACTCAAAATTGAACGCTATGTCGACACGTTGCACAAGGTTCGTTGCTCCTCACACGTGGCGATCTACGATTCGTTGTTTCTGTTTATGTGGCATCCACGTGATAATTTCTGATTATCCTAACGTTAAAAATTCATAAAAAATTTCAAAAATTATATTTTCATTTCTTCTCACTAAAAAATTTATATTTTATTATTTTTACTCACAAAATACTATTTATTAAATAAAATTAATAAATATTAAGTAAAAAAGTGCGCTAATGATTCAATGAGTAGTTAATTTGGTACTTTTTGACTGATTATTTTTTAACAATTTTTTTCAAAGTATAATCCAAACCTAAAATTTCATGTTTTTTTATATACTATTATTAAAAATATTTAACTTTATTAAAAATTAAAATTACTTAAATATATATATATATATATATAATATTATATCAAAAATCAGTATAGAATAAAATAGTAAAAGAAAAATTACTAAAATATATTTCTATTTATAGTAAAAAGAAAAAAAACTTTATTTATTTAAGATAGAAATTAAAATTTATAAAATATATATATATATATATATAATAAAATTAAAATATATTTATAATAAAAATATGTTTGATTTTTACCATTTTATAAAATAAAAACTTATAATCAATTTGATTAAATTAGTTTTTAAAATCGTAAAACCCATATTAAAAATTAACAATCTATAAAAAATATAATTACGATTTAACCTTAGATTCTATCAATATGACAACTTTTATATATATATATATATATTCCCACCTAATATAAAATAAGCGCACATGTTTATTGTACTTTGTATAAAACATGTACAGTCGCACGAGGATTTATTTATGAACTGAAACTTTTAAATAACAAATTCACTCGCACACGTTTTGGGGACGTTTACTAATAAAATAAGGTAAAATAATTCATTTTTATTAACTCTATTTTTTTTTAAAATATGGTAAAAATAAAAATGAATTATTTTACCTTATTTTTATTAGTTGTTTTCATAATTTCTTTTGATATTAATTCTCTTTTTTAAATTTACAATATATAATAACAAAATTATCATTTTTTATTAAATTTTATTATTACTTTTAGAGTGATATTAGATAAATTAATTCTTTAATAAATAAATAAAAATACTATTTTTCTTCGGAAACGTATATAATTTTACCGTGAAAACATGAGAACATTAAAAATTTAAAATTATAGTAATACTATTATACTAATTATAATAAAAATATATAAAATATTTTTCTTATCCATTATATTAATTATAATTATAATTTTATTTTATTTAATTTTATTATTAGATAAATTTTATAATAATAATAAAATACGTTAGGTAAATATCATTATCTTAAAAATATTTAATCTATTTATTTAGAAAAGTGTATAATTGATTAAAGCACACGCGGAGAGATATTAGCGGGAAAAAAAATAAAGCACACGCGGAGAGAGAAAAATCAAAGGAATGGGGCCATTGAGCAGCACATATACAGCACACAAGATAACACGTTTCGATATGCAATTGGATAACGGAGAGAAAAATGAATATTTTATATATATTTTTTAAAATTTTATCAAATTTTCATAAATTTAATTAAGCTTTAAAATAATAAATTTTATTAAACGTGTATTTTTAAAAAAATGTTATCACTTAAAATAAATGTAGTACCAAAATATTTGTATACGTCGTGAGGTGACAATGACATGTTGGGCGACACTTGTTTTATTCATTTTTGTCAAACTTTGAATGGCCCACACTTGTTTTGTTTATCCAAAATGAGTAAGGATCGGCTTCGACATGTGATATTATAGTATGGAAAGGCGTGCTTCGTAATATTTTAGACCCATTTTTAAATGAATTTTATTTTATCTAAGATTCGTCGACAGCGTCCCGTTCACGAGTGGCATCAGATGAAAACGTGTTGTTTTTGAACTTTAATATTTTATTCGGTGACCGTTCACATGGATTCTTCATCAATTTAAATTATATTAAAGTATAATTTAATTAAAAACATTTATTACGAGAACATTTTAAATATAATTAGACTTAGTAATTCATGCAAGTTAGATATATAGATTTATCTAATTTTAATTTAATTTAAATCATCAAAAGTAACTTCTAACTTAAACTACTTACAAACAAACTAATTTAAATTAATTTGAATTGTTAATTTTATTAATTAATTTTTTATAAATCAAAAAACATACTCAATAATTTAATTTTATTAATTAAAATAATATTACATAAGATATTAAAAATGAGAAAAATAATATTACAATAATTAATCTTTTAAATAAATAATAAATTAATATTAAATAAAAAACTCAAACATATAATAAAGTTTACAAAGATAATATAACTCATCACGCACATATTATGTTACAATAACTAGTTAATTACAAAACAATATCATTAATAAACATAAGTTAAATAAATTTAATTATTAAAATAAGAAATCAATTTATAAATAAAATCCGACAAAAATAAACTTCATCAAACCCTTCTCTACAAATTTTAGAGATCTTTGTATCTTCATGGATATTCATAATTTGAGTAAAGAGCTTCAAATCTTAATAGAATTTTTCCAATCATTAAATAAAGAATATCCTTCTACCACAAAACAAAGAATCTAACATATCACATATTGATATATTTTTAAGTACACATCTAAAACCTTATGGTTATCATTATTAATTGATGATCTATTTAAATACTGAGTACTTATAATATAAGTTTTATAGTATATGTAACATATTCATTATGTCTCAACTAATAATACTCTAAGTTATTTTAGATATATATCTTAAAATCAAAACTTATGAGCATTAAATCTTTGTATAATAACAATTTAAATATATATAATAAGTAATAAGAATTTAAATTTATACATCAATAGTTTAATTAGTACCTTAATGCTAAACACAACCATATTATTAGATTTTTGAGTATTAGTGTTCAACTCACTTGTAATATCTTAGTTAAATTACTAACATAATATATCTTCCACATGTAAATAAAAGGTGTTAAACACATATTTTTTTTTAGTTTTATTTTTATCTAACGAGTTGATTCGAATCTATTTTTTTAATTATTTAAACTAACTCAAATTTAATCTAAATTTAATTCGATTCGTGATCAATTTAAGTTGATTCAAATAATCAAATTTTAAAGTAAAATTTCACCCTTAATGTAACAGATCATTTGATTTTAAACCATCACATAAGTTTTATCGGTGATATATATATATACAGCACACGTTAAGAAAAAAAATGATATATATTATTGTTAAACTTTATACTTTTTGGTTTACTAAGCTTATTATTGTTTTATTTTTTTAAATAATATATTCAAATTATATTAATTAACCGTTTGATTTAAATAAAATTATCTTTATTTTAATTTTAATTAACATGCTATTTTTAAAATAGGCTACCAGTACTACCAAAATAAAATTTATCTTTATTTTTATTTTAATCTAACATGCTATTTTTAAAATATGCTACCAGTACTACCAAAATAAAATTGATCTAGATATTTTCCTAATCACAGATATAAGACCTATAAGTTGGTTGTGCTCTTTGACCTCGATTAGTTTTTGACCAATCAACTAGTAGGTTATTTGAGTTTTGACATATAATTAATTTCTCGACAAAACAAATAATAGCATGGTGGCATGCATGTAGATTTCTATTTAAAATGGAATTATTGGGTTGAATTCTTAATTTACTATTAAATTGGTATTTTGTTTCCTAAATTTAACTTGATTTTTTTAAAAATTAAATTTATTAGATTTTAATCACATTCTAATAAAAATAAAAATTATATAAATATATATTATATCTCAATTTTTATCAATAATTATAACCATAAATTAAATTACAAAAAATATTTAAATATAAACAAATTTATAAAGTTATTATTTTTAAAATATCATAATCTAATTAAAATAATAAAATTTATAATATTTTTAAAACCGAAATTAAATAATATAGTATATGTATTATTTGTTTAAAAAATATAAAAAAAAATTTACAATTTTTTTTATTTTTTTATTAATTTAATTTTGTGTCGACGTATCAAATTTCTCTACCATTTTTTTTTCCTTTTTTCTTCTTCCTTTTCTCCCCCTTGCACAAGATTTTTTAATTCACCCTCTTTATTGCTCTATGTGTGTCGCCATCGCCATCTCCATCTATACTTCTCACTGTCCTCATCTCTGCTGTCTCATCGTCTTTATCTCTGTATCTGATCATTTACTACTTCTCTCTATTTTTATTGGTTAGTTCTCATTCACTTCTACCTTTTGATTGGGAATGTAATCTTACTTTTATTGTTAAAATTTTACTTGCAGCTGATATGAGCTTGGACTTTTTGCTTATTGTTGAACAAAAAATATATAGGCATTTTGCAACTTTTTATTAAGTAATAACAAATATTTTTGGCTACCCGTGCAACTGATGATTTATGAAAATCCACTTAATAAATATATATATTCATGCAAAATATACGTGTGGGTACTGCAGATGCATTGAACATGTTAGTGGATTTCTGTTTAGGTCCTAATATTTTATCGAGATAAAGAAAAACTTTATTGGAATTAAGTATATGGCACAACTGCATATGTTATATGTATTAATATTTTCTTGTATGGCAGAACGAAGTTGGGACATGGTTTGCTATCTAGCAAGTATTTTGTTCCAGTTGTGAAGGTATTACATTTTTGTGTAAATTGGTTTTTGTTTAATTTCTGTGTCTGGGTTTCTTATCTTTTACTATTCTATTATTCAGGGAAATAATCACGTGAATACTGCTACTCCAACAGCAAGTGATGTAAGCCCTCTTTATGCACAATCATATTTAGCTAACAATGGCTCCATGATGATCTTTGTTATGAGTTTATATTTTCTCTTCTTTATTTTAATGAAGAAATTCACTCTCTCTCTTCCGTTTCTCTTGGTCTTTCCTCTCTAATATTAATAGTGTAAGTTATGATTTAACTCAAACCCAAGTGTGAACCACTTCTTTGTTCAGAGTTACATGCTGAATGATATAGATCGTTCAGCATAAGCATAAAATTATGTGTGCCTTATTAGATGATCTCTTTTGACTTGCTTTCTAACTCTATTATGTCCATCTTCTAAAGTATCAAAAACATTAAGGTATACGTCCTCACATGTTCAAAGTTGTGATCTCTGCCAGTCATCCTGAATTTTCAACCATAAGACAGTAGGTATGGTTTGGAATTCTTCCAGATACATCATGAATGAGGTGTACAGATGGAGCTTATGAACTCTTTTCTTATGCATGAAGTGTTCTATATTTAAAGGTTTCATATAATGAAGTTGACCCATAATTGTTAGCTTTAGTGAAAATTAGTGAATAGTATGAGCTATTAGGTTAGGTTCTGTTTATGTTTTGCACTCTGTTCTTGTTGTATCACATAGAAAAATCTGGTTATTAACAATATATCAAAAGACGTTCTATTGTCTTTCAAGATGAGTACGAGGGTAACCTTCAATTCTTTAGAATACATCACTGTCACAAGCAATTAAGTGTTGTATAAAGCAAGCTTGTAAATTGGGTATATCTTTATAGGAAATATTTTAGTACAATAAATGTTTATAAGTAATTTTAGAATACGTATATAAACAATAAGTTCTCTTAGACATATCAAATCCTATTAGTGATACGACCCTAGTTCAATATTCATGATAAATTACTTGGCCTTTGAATCACCAATCTATTATTTAAAAAATTTCAACGAGTTGTAGCTTAACGGTACGAAGCACACTTGTTTGGTCAGTCTAGGTTCATGGGTGTGTGAGTTTGAGATGTATAAATTTTTTAAAGTGCTTGCTCTAAAGTCTAGACACACTTTCTGGGTATCATTACTTTATGGTTCTAGTTAACTATGGGTCAGAAGCTACTCATAAATTTGCCTATGAATTAGTTTTTGATTATTCGAAGTTTAGTATTATATATGGTGCTTAAAGGCTTGATTTATGTCTTATGGAAGGCATATACTATTATGGAAGCTTAGGAACAATGGGCATGATACGTCTATGTGCCACAGTTCTAATTCTTTGGAAATACAGAATTTGACAGCACAAAAATGGACTAATAAATAAATGAAATTTCTTATTTAATCAGTAACTCTAAATTTTATTGAAATCATGCCTTTTAGTTCTTAAAATATGTATAGTGCACAACTATATGTGGTTTGAGCTAGTAGTTTTCGCATGTTTCAATGCACTTATGGTTTGAAGAATGTAAAAGGATACTATGTGATCTTTAGCTTCTATTATGGATGCAGAAAGAAAAACTACCCTGCACAATTGTGTAACTTAAGTAGTGACACGACTACACTTGTAATTTATTTGATCATGTTCTTGGTAGCCATATTTTTTAGTTTAGTAAAAAAAATTCACCCTCAACTGGAGAGTCTTGTTAAGCTACTAAGTTTCCTTTGCTGACTGTTACATGTCTAAGCATTGGTATTAATGGTTGATTTATTGATGATGAACTATTCCTTTCTTCAATTCTGTTCTGGTATCATTACAGTAGTATTTTTTTAATATATATATATATATATATATATATATATATATATCACCGGTAACTAGCTTTCTTGGCCTGAGATTAGTTTTGCATTCCATACTAAAGTGGTTAACAAAATATGGACTACCTTGTGCTTAGACATAGCCAATTGTGTGAACCATTTGGCTTATTTATAAAAATATTTTGAATGATTACCCGAGGAACAATGTTTTCTCATGCCTAGAATTTAGTGCCTTTATCATACCATCTGTTATACATTTATATCGTTCCCTACCTGATATGAAAGTTTGATGTGTACTTTAATTTAAGATGCCTTGGAGTTCTTCTTACACTTTCTTGATCAAGTTGAACGTACTAATGCTAGAAAACCTAAATTGGACCCTTCAAGATGTTTCAAGTTTGGTATCGAAGATCGTATTTTGTGTTCATCAGGAAAAGTTGCTTATAATAAAAGGCTTGACTACATCCTTTCTTTAAATATCCCGCTTTAAGAAGGTACTAATAAAGGTTAGCTTATTAGGCTAATATTACTTTTGGTTCATTCTTATCATAATTGTTGTTCTTATGATTCTTTTATGTGAGAGTTCAAAAGCACTTGAAACATTTCAGAAACTGAAAAGGAAGTGTAAGTTCCAATAGCTATACAATGATATTACACTTAACTGCCCAAAAAGGTATGGAAGCCTCTGGTTTTGAAAATAGTATATTAGTGATGGAAAAGTAAGTAATTAATTGAAACTATTTATGCCTCTGGTTTGAAATTGTCCCTTATACTATAAAAGCCAATAAAGACATGCACTAAATCTATTTCCCTACTGTTTTATACCATCCATTTTTTGGATTTTTTTTTACATGACTACAGGTCTGACTTCATTCCCTGAGTACCTTTTGGTATTCTTTGATTATGTGGGTTTTTTTGAATGTTTTATTTCTGCATTTTTTAAAATTTATTTAGGTACCCTATTCTTTGTTGTATATGTCCATTCAGATGTTTATATAGATATTTAGGTACCCTATTCTTTGTTGTATATGTCCATTCAGATGTTTATATAGATGTTCCTGATATCATAGACATTAGTCATATGTGGAGCAAGGGACTTCAGTTGGGAAAGGAGCTTATACCAGACGGTGGTATGTACTACTTCCTTCTGCATAAATTTCCAATTTTCAAGATATATAATAAAATGATCTTATCCTGCTATACATGTATGTATTGGCGTTTATGCCTTTATCCTATATATGACCTTTAAACCTCAAGAATTGTATTAGTGATGAATCTTGTGATGTTAATATTTGTCATATTCCTGAATTGCTTTTTCCAGTTCAATTTTTGCATAGATATAGTCAGTGTTCGAATGCATTAAAGATTTCATTGACCTACGGTCATTTTAAATGGTTAATGTTTTTAGGGATAAGATGTGTATTAGTTCATATTGTTTTAGTTCACTACCTTGCTCATCTTGTTGTACTCTCAAATGTGTGTTTTGTCATTATTTTTCCATGTATAATCTATCTTGGTTAATCTATCTTGTTTTTCCATTTATCTATCTATGAATGTTTTTGACGTAGAAATTTCTATTCTTAGAAGTCCATTGTCTAATAGATTTAGGCTACCGTTTTAGAGTGTCTTGTATGTAGGAACCTTATTTGTGATGTTTACTTGTGATGGTTACTGAAGCTATATACTAGAACCCTTAATTTACATAAAAGCTTAATTGTTTTTAACCTTATTTTTTGCCTTGTTTATGTAATAGGTGTCATAGTTTCACACTAATCTTTCACTATTTGACCTTGATAGTAAGGAGGCGATGAGCATAACATAGCAACAACAAATTCAAAACAAGAAATGGGTAGGCAGGTCCATTCCCAAGTTGTTGTGACAGTAGGGGATTTTAAAATTTTGGTTTACATTAGAGTTTTAACCGTATATTTTTTGACATTATTAACTTCTTATTTAGAGGTTATTCTTTATAGTCATCGTAAATATTAGAATTAGCTAGTAAAGATTTATTATGTTTTAATATATAAACACTCAAATATAATTACACTCTTAATTTTAATATAATATGACTTTTAATATTGTAATTAATAAATTTATTGTAATTTTTTCTACTTTTAATATTGTAATTAATAATTACACTTTTATTTAAATTTATTATTATAGACGTCTCAATCTTATAAAAGACCGATGTTATAAACATACTATATGACCTCGGTTTTTGTAACAGTCTATGGTCTTTCCCATTTAGACCTTGGATTTTATAATGGTGTCAATTTACCTACGATCATGATTAAAAAAATGGGATCATATATCAATATTGTAGTAATGGCTATTGCAAATAATATATTTTTGATTATCTTCGATTACCAATAATATCAAATCATGAGCAACCATTTAAATCATTAGCCATAATAGTATTCTTCTTAAATTAATAAAGTTGTCATTTTCTTTTGGGTTTTGAGTTTTTAAGAAGTATTCCAAATGACAAACAAGATTGATCGATTCATCCCCATATTATGGTAAAAAAAAGAGAAAAACAAGAGAACGAGGGAGAATTTACAAAAACATTTAACCTTTCAAACCCTTATCGACCACCTTAGTAAATCGTATTGACTACCTTGGCAACGATAAATGCCACCTCATCGAGTGTAAACATCACCAAAATAAAGCCATCAAAGCTCATCGATTACCTCAACGAGCAACAAAAATAATGCTAGTGAGCTTCTGATGAGCTCATCAAAACCCCTTAAAAAGGCGTTTCAGATATAGAGAAACGCCTAGTTCTCAATGAGATAACATAACAGTAAATATATATTCAATAATACAAACTATATGTCATCTAAGAAAATGAGTGTGCATAATAAGCAAACACAAAACTGTGTCTTAAGTGATATTAAGTATCCAAAACCCAATTTAACAAAGGACAGAAATAAATCAAATAAAACACATACATCGTATTTTGCATGCGGGAATGTTAACATCAAAACGACATAATTTACAATAATTTAGTAATAAATATAAGCAAAAATTAAATTAGTTGTACACATAATTCAAATTCTAGTATGTTTTTTATTTCTAAATATGGAATTAATCACATCGTTAATTTAAATCAAAAATTAAATTATAACATAAAATTTATATTGTATTATAATCTAAGGTTTGAAATCATCTAAATCACATTAAATATTTAACTAGTAATTCATGGAATTCCCAAAATTCAATAAACAAACTAAATAATCAATTATAAATAAATAAAGAAATTATAAATAAATAAAGAAAGAAAGAAAGATTTTGATAAATTATTGTAACTAAAGGAACCAAAAACACCAAATTTTAACATATTCTTCAATCTTCCTTCAAGAATTGTACAAAGGAGGATTCTTTTTCTCAAATTTCAGTACAAACTTTATGACTTTTGGCTGTTGATTTCATATAATGGGATGTTGTTTAAGTATTTAAATGAAATAATTGAGATTTTTATTGTTAAGTTAAATTGACTGTTGGATGGAAGAAAATGGACATAGATTGGCTACACCAAATGTTACAAAAAGGGTAGTCAATGCACGATCAACAACGGTCAATACGACAATAGTAACTAGAGATCATGTGGCATGTTGTAGTGGAGACAAGTGGCAAACATGCATACATAGTGGGTTGAAGGAGTTGGGACAGACTTCTAAGTTAATCAACCTTCTCGTTTAAGTTAATCATTTTGATATATAAAAATTTCAAAAATCCTTAAAAATTTAACAAAATCTCAAAAAATCTAATATATATATATTTCAAATATTATAAAATAAACAAGTATAGCATATGAGATTACTATAATAAATATAAAGGAATTTATATCTAAAAATTTGTATGTAATAGTACTTATCACTCGTTTCACTGATCTTGATGTGATTTATCATCCCAACGACACAGTAAAGTAATCTAAACAACCTAATGTAAGGCAACTCTTATGCTTATAGGTAATCAACTATGTTTGTCTTTTAAATCTATTTCAATTTAAACAACCCAAAACACATTTTCACAAAACTTCTTTTAAATTGTATTATTAATACATTGAATCAAAAATGAATTACAAAAATCGAGTTTAAAAAGATGCCAATTTTTTTCATGATTTGTAATTACTAAATTACTAAATAAGGGTTATTTATAGAAAAATTTCAACCTCGTGGACACCTTGGTCACTCACTACTCAATATGGTTCATAGTTGACAACGGTCTCATTGAGCTAAACTCAACCAACCCTTGCTAGCCCCATCGAGCCTTCATTGAGGACCTCAACTAAGCCTTATGATGCAAGTTAGGAGGATTTAAATTTAAAAAGAAAACAAGCTAAAATAAAATAAAATGTCCCTATGCTATGTTCCTGTCTCGAGGCAAGTCTGTTATCTTCGCCTAGTTGTCTACCTTTACTTAGTCTTTCTTTCCTTGACAAGAGAACTGAAATCCTTCTCTTAGGATTTCATCGGAAAGATCACAAACAACAATTAATTCACTGAGGGACTTTCACGAGAAGGTTGTTTTCTTAGCGGGCATATTTATGAGCCAATTGTCAAACCCAACTACTATACGAACAGTCATCTCCATTTCTCTAGGCCAAGGTTGGAAAATCAAACAACTTTATGTTAATAACACCTTTCACTTACGACATTCATGAAAATTAATGAGGTGCGTGCAGTAGGCGGGAATAACAAGACTCTATGGCTTAATAAGTTCCTTCCCCTTACTCGGGCCTCGACATGGTGTTCGAAATGAGCGTATCCTTTGTTTGCGAGGGCTTTCGCGTGAAGATTGAGGACTTATAGATGGCATAATTAGCTTATGTTAATAAGTATTTTGATGAGGTGGTGGGAGGCGGAATTGTTGGTAGTCTTATTCTGTGGACGATGCATGGAACTTCGATCTAAGTCGAGCTAGCCCTAGTATGGACGGAGTGCCGGGACCTTTACCATATGATTATGATCTACGATAGGGGTATTCCAGTGGTATGTTAATTGAATTTTCTGGAATGCTTCACACAGGCCTTCCAATGTAGATTCTTCCGACTAAAAGGTATTTTCGGATTCGGATTGAAGGTCTTGGGCTTGAGCTTTCCCATTTCCTTCTAAATTCGGCTTTCTGGTAGTGGGCGTGTGTGAGCATCCCTCTCCTTATATTGCTGTGAGTGTTTCCTATCTTCTGAATGTTACTGCCCTTTTGTTGCCGCGTATGGTGCTGGTGAAGCTCCAACCAACCCAACTCAAGTTCTTTCGCAACAAAGTGCATAAAGAACTTGTTCGCAAATATGAAGGCCCATTTCCTATCCTTGGTAAGGTGTCCTATCGAGTGTATCTCCCTTCGTGGCTAAGGATTCATCCAATTTTTCATGTGAGCTATCGTAAACGCCTTGTCATGCCGACCCTGAAGATCAAGCAAGGAATGTGGCGACGCCCACACATGTATCCTTTAAGAAGCGATTCGACATCATCATGGCGGATCGAGTGAAGAAACTTCCAAGTGGCACTGAAGAGGTCGAGTACTTGGTGAAGTGGAAAGGACTTCCCGAGTGAGAAGCAAGTTGGGAGCCATTGCGGCACGAGGAAGAATCAATTCAAGCGTTCTAGAATAAGAGGAAGATGAAGGCATTGACGATGGCGTCAAAGAATTGAGTGGGGGAGAATTGTCACAGATAGTCCTCATCTCTAATAATTATTCAGAATGGCTCATTCTCCTGTCATTCCTAGGGCTAGTCTATCCGTCTATCCCCTCTTCATGCTTTGTGATGACCGCTTCCTCCATCGGGGAAACCTTAGGCCAATTGGACTGAATGTGGTATGGCAGCAGTAGCAAAGGGGCACATTAATTAGTAAGGCAAGTTGTAAGAATAGCACTCGAAAATCTCTCTAAAACCAAAGCCCGGGAGTCTTCGAGGAAGCTTTCGATTCTTCTTTCGTAGGCTATTTCCTACATCTAGTAATCTATCCAGTATGCCCAACCTTGGTAGCTTTCCATTAATTTCAAACATCTAAGCCTAGCCTTGACAACCTTTGATTGATGTCTCCTTTGTTCTTGGTGTAATTGGCCTCACAATCTCTTCCTTTAGGGCTCAATTCCTTCTTTTTTTATACTCGGAATAAGGGCATTAGATTGGGAGGATGGCTTTTCGGTGCTGCAGATCCAGGTATAGGTCTAGGACCCTTGCCCTATCGCTTAGTGGGAGAAGGTCCATAAGCAGTCCATTAGCTTTCGGGGAAATTGACAATTTAAACCTCTTCAACAGTAAGGAATCATTTATTTCGCTTCCTTGAGTGATCGAAGTGCCTCCCAGGCGTGTGTCACAAACACTTTCAAGTCGATTTCTTTCCTGCTTTCAATGTGTCCCTCCTCAAGTAAAGAATCCGTTTCGGGGAGTTCGTGTGTCACGAGCAAAGGAGGGTCTGTGCTTTCCTTCTTAGTCTTTGAAAAATTACCATGCCCACGGTTAGGCTACTATGTGATGCTTACTCCATCTCAACGGATAAGCTCAGCTGGCTTAATAAGATGAACCCCTTTGTGAGGCTATTATAGCACGCCACCTGTGTATTAAGATGATTTCATGTGGTTACGACAAGACCATTCCCACCCTTTATGTTGGAAGAACAGCAGGAAGAAGTGGGCCTCCCCCTATATCGTTCTCTGGGTGGGTAAAATAGACTATGACTATATAGGTAGGGGCTTAACTGCTCCTAGTCAGATAAAATTTCTATACTAGGCTCTCGGCAACCCTGAACTACTAAAAACCTGGCCCTTTGATGTGGTTGCCCTGCCGATGAGAATGATGTTTGAGAACCCACCCTGTAATAACGTGAAGTTGTTAAGTTAAGTAGTATCTAATATCTTTCTTCTCAATAGATCCCTTCCCTTTAGATTGAATTCCGTTCCATCACCATCCATTCAACCGGAGAAGACCTATTGAAAGATCTTGATTTAAGCGACTATTAACAACTGAAATAGCGCTTTAGAAACTTTTTCTTTCAAAATGAAATGTCGATAAAGAACCAATAGCCTATTTTATACGGAAAGCCCAACCTTTCTCTTTAATAACTTTTAATAAGCCCTTTCAATAGTGAATCTGTGCCTTCTATTTAGTTTACTGTCGAAATAAGAATAGGAGGAAATATAAGTCAAACAAAGGTGTAAATGAAAGGATCGAACGGAAAGAAAGGAATTTGGAAAGGGGAACGACATGTGAAAACTTGCTCTAAAGAGGGGCTTCCTATACCCATAAAAGGATTGGCCAAAGAAGACCTGAATAATCCTGATCTTTGCTCAAATTCTCATGTCTTATTACGTTATGTATATAAGTCAGGGGAATAATGGAATACTACTTTTTTTATTGGGTCCAGCAGTGCTTTTACCTTGCTTAGCCAATGAAAAATAGACTAGTGTATAAGATAAGGGCTAGAGGCGAGCCTTCTTTTTCATATGAGTGATTCATTGAGCCTTAACCCGATTGATTGGCCCGAGCTTTCATCACATCCATGCAACCAAGGGTAATGGTTCCACCTATCACCCATATTTGAGGGAGTGAAAGTCCACCCCTTTCAATTATGTCGGGTTACTAGCTTAACATACGCAACGGGGACCCATGCTAGGTTAGAATCTGATACTCAACTCTTAAAGGGAATCATGGTGGCATACGAGTCACCTTATCTTGATACCATTACAAGTGTAAAGACCAATCCCATCATTGCATGATAGGGCCATAAACTAGAGACGATTAGATAGCACCATAAGACTTCCTTAGCGAATACTAGCGCCATCCTCAGACACTGAAGTTAGTCGGAGATATAGATTCCATACAAGCCCCATAGGGATCATAATCAGGATATCCTTTGTCCAGCCTCGACCCGAGCCACTCCAATCCCGGGAACCTTACCTGAGCTACTAAAATCTTGGAAATGGACTAGCCTTCCTTGCCCACCTTTTCATTTCTTTATTGGCCTAGCATTCAACCATTAACCTTTCCTTTGTGCACACTGTCATATTGATCTTCCTTTCCTAAGCACCATTCTTTAAGAAATGTGCATCATGTGAACAGTCATTTCCCAGGGTGGATGGAAGACTAGAATCTAATACGGTTCTGGAGCCCGTGCGTGTGGGATGATGAGGCGAGAGGTCTCAGGGGGCTATCCAGTAACGGATTCTGGAATGCATCGAGGGGTTGTGAACCAACCATCCATCTACCCATTCGTTGGTTAGGTCATTCACTCAAGGCTATCGGGGATGTTAACTCAACGGAATAAGCCTGTAGGTATAAACCAGATAAAGCTTCGAATCCTTGAATAGCCATTCCTATGCTAACCAAAAAGAAGCTAGCTATGCCCCCGTCGGGATAAAGCCTTGTTGAGCCTTAAAGTACTTATTTCAACTCGTGGTCACAGAAATAAGAAACTTCTCTTTGACTTCAGAACTTCACTTTCCAACTTGTTAGGAATAGGGGCTTTCACTGGAACTGAAATCTTCTATTCAACTCGGCTTTCTTAACTTAAAGAATTTTAGGGTTTTTAGGGCTTTCCACTCGCCGAAAGGAAAATAAGTACTTAAAATAATCTAAGCTGTAGAACAAAGAAAGAATAAGGATTTCATCCAGCACAAGAAGAGATTGATTTCTCTTAGCCGCTAAAAGCTAATTGATCTGTTCTCCACTTGCCACTGTAACCGTAAAGACTCTATCTCAAAATCTGCCTTCTTTTTTATCATAGATAAAAAAATAAGTAATGTAATAAAGTAATCGGGGGTTTCAATCGCAAATAGAAGACGGATCTCAGACACGCAAGCTACAAGCATGAACAACCGATTTTGTTTCACCTTGTGTAAAAAAAAGAAGCCTCATTTCTTTATTATTACTTTCTTGATTCTTATTAGTAAGATAGGGAAAAGCCCTAACAATGAAATTAGTAAAGTGCTAACGAGCAGTAAAAGGGAAAGCCCTAAAGGGGGCTCATTCGCTTACATGCAATGGGGAGCTTCCCCTCTAGTAAGATTCTATCTCTTACTTGGGTTCCAAACCTGGGTCCATTGTTCCTTATAGTTTTTATATAATCAAACTTCTTGCTATTGCAATTTGGGATTCTCATTTTGGTCAACCAGTTGTAGAAGCCTTTACTCGAGGAATGATGCTCAATAGAACTGATGCGCTTCATTTATGAATATGAAAAACTTGAGCAAGTGAAGTCGATTGTTGACCATGGGATAAAGTCTCTTAGTTCTTTTATCTCGCATCATGAGGCATTAAACTTAACACTTTCCCTATTAGAAGGTTTAGGCTCGCCCCTGCTGCTTTCAAGTTTGACATTAGAAATAGAAAAAGGAAAGGTTTAGATTCCTCCATTTGTAAACATGAATAGCCAATTTGCTTATTAAGATTTGGGTAAGCCGCTGTTGAGACTCTGACCTCTATAAAAGCCACTTTTCTGTCGAGAGAAGACAATGCACAAGAATGAATCTATGCAATATATGCAGTGGGCAAACCAGAGGCAGGGCTCTTTCATAAGATTGATTGGCCTGGCGAATGAACGTAGGAATGCCTTAGTCTAAAACATGAATGATAGTAGAAATGAGAGCAACAACTACTAAGTTGGACCTCGTTTGGCTAATCCCGGAAGGATAAGGAGAGGACCAAGAGGTTTAATCCATAGTAAATAAGATGGCATAGACAAATGCCAAATGCCACATAAGAAGCTGTTATTGACCTACCAGCCAAATACCAACAAGCAAGAACCATCTGATCTTTCTTTTTGGTAGAAATTCTCGAATCGTGAGTCTGGGGCATATACTCTTTCTTTATCCCCCGACAAGAAAGAAGAAAAAATCAAGTACATATGGGCAAGATTAATATTCCATTTCTAATAGAATGCCATCAGTAGCAAAAGCAAAGGAGGATTGATGGCATGAATCAGTTGCTATTGAATGTAGGCCGGATAAGAAGAACAAGCAATATTCTTTTCGTGCTAAAGGGTCTTTCTACTGTGAAAGCGATTCCTTTGTGGGACTTGGATTAGCAGCATATCCACTCTTTTCAAGAAGCAAATGAACAAAGGAAGTAAAATGTCACGCTTTTAATTGGAATTAGGAGCAGTCCCAATGCCCTAGGCTTTTCTCTTGTGAACGAATCTCCTGCTATTTATAATAGGAAGGAGGACTCTGATGCCACATCTTCACTTGCCTTCAAGTGGAAAGCATCCATTTCTTTGACATCAAATCTGATCCCAAAAAAGGCTCGAGAAGTCACATATGTGGGCATTAAAAGGACAAGTTTCGGGGGTTTCTGGCCATTGAAAACCATTTATCCCTTATAGCCTTTGAAAGCTATACAATAAGAATTTTGTATATGTATATAAAAGGAAAAGGAAGAGTTTCGATGCCATCCTTATTTTCGATAGCATCCGAGTCTCATTGATCCAATCGAAAAGGCATAAGTCCCACATCGGATGATGGTCCATCTACAACCTCTTCTAGTCCGAAAGTGCCACATCTGAGAACAACCTATGAATGCGCAGAAGATTCTCGAATAGTAACACAGGAGGGCCATTAAGCAAGGTCATTTTTGGCAGGCACGTAGGCAAGGCAAGGGTTTTTATTGGAGGATCACTAAGCCCTTATAGAGAGGAATGTGCTAGCAAGGAAGCTAGCCTCATGTCCGTGGGTCTATCTTAACTAGGGAAGGAAGGCAAGTCGCAAGGCATTAACAAAGGCAAGCAGGAAAGACAGAAAGGGCTAGCGTCTTTATTGCTTACTTTTTATATTCATGCCTATTCTTCTATCTCAAATAGGGAAATGGCATAGAATATGCCTCTCTAGTAGCCTGCCTTGACACCTGCTTCTTTCTCCCATGCTTTCTGTAGGTCAACAACCAACCGCAGCTCTTTATAGTTCAGTTCTTAACTACTAGTACAGGCTTGACGGAGTGGAAGAAATTCTAATGGAAAAACTTATTATTTTACCCTTTTGCGCCTAGGTTCGTCTTTTTCTTGAGTCTTCTTCTTTCCACTATTTTAGTAACTTCATTCGAACGAAAGCTGACTAATTTGATTTTGTTCATTTTAGATTAGATAAAACATAATCAAAAATGAAACCTACATCCCGATGTTTTATTCTTACTAATATTGGTTGTGGTTTTCGTATTTCGGGTCTTGGTTCGTGCTTTATATCATTTCAACTATCAAAGTAGGTCTCCTATTTTGAATACCATTTGGCAACTTTATCCTTATCTGATTTCATTTTTCATATTTTTTTATATTCTATTTGAAAGCGTGGAATGCGCAGATACAGAGGGTTCCTTGTCTGGAGTTGGGAATTCAACGCCAAAACCCGATGAAAACACCCTTTATTGGTAGCGGTTTAGGGAATTTTTAAAGAACAATCATTTACATATTCCGCACCCACATACAATAAAAGACCTACGGGAAGAAGTATGTGGGAAACAGACTAACAACCTGAAATTTGCGGATATTCTAAGAAAAGTTTATGATAGGAATGAGTTCAAAATGAAGATTTTCTCCACTCTATAAAATTGGAGAAACAAAAAGTAGTTTATTTTGTTTTCACAATGTGAGTGATTAAATGACCGAAATGAAAGCGAGTAGGCCCCATTTCTTATGATTCTCGGGGGGAAGAAAAGCTATGTGAAGTAAAAGAAGAAAGGATCATCGATTGCTAGTCAGTACCTAAGAGAACTTTTCAAAATGTGGATTCTAAAACGGTCGGGGTTGAGAATTGGGAGGCTGACGAGGCTAGGAGCAATGACCGATCAAGGTCAATCAAAGTAGGGATTCATAGATTCTTTTCAGCATAGAAGAGATCTTAACAAGTATGATTACCATCTATAGAAGGATTGAAGGGCAGATTGATCATCGACTCAAGCACGTATTTCCAGCTTCACACTACAAAATGTATCCTGAAAAGTCAACAAAGAGGGCCTCCCTCCACACTAAGCAACAAAGCATTCCATTGAATGAAGCCCACTTCCCTCCTATAAAGCCACTTTCGGGGGGAGAACTCTTGCTCATAGGCTCCCTGAAACCAAGAGATGAGACAGAAGATGCAGATGAGACTATGGATTCAGAGTGAGTTTTTATCCTATATCTAGGAGTAGAGAAGAGAGCACATTCAACCTACAAAGCACTTATTTCCGCTTGGCCAAGATGTGTTAAATGGAACCTTCTTAAAAAATGTCTCTAAAGATGGATAATGGGACTACATGTCTACTGCTTTGACTTTTTCTTTTTCCAACTACTGTGACGAAATAAAGCAAAGAAACTCAACTTATTACAGGTCCCAATAAGCGGGTAACTAAGGTCTACTCGTCAAGTAAAGTCACTTTTTCAGCGAAGACCAGAATCGATTCAATCAATGTGACTTCGTCCCACCGGAAGGAAAAGGCAGAATATGTCTAGAATGTAGAAAGAGAATCTTCTCATTCAGAAAGTGCCATCTTATGCGCTATTCGATCTCGATGAATCCAATGGGTTAGCAATGCTCCTATCAATTTACTAGTTCAATTTTGGGACTTCTCCTGAAGAATGACCAACGAAACCGATCGTATCAAAGTAGTGATCTCTTGGCATAGCTGAAACTCGATGTCAGAAAGCATGTTCCTCACGTAGAAGCCCAAACTCTTGGATGAAGGTCAGATTCAATGAATAGGTTAGCTTTCCCACTCTCCTTGTTTTCTCTCAAAAATGGAATCCTATGATGAACCACCGATTGTTTGGTTGAGTTCTCCCACATAGCGTCAAGGAATCGAAGAAATCATGAGATCGTATGGCATAGCACAAAGTTGACATCTTCGTGATTCTAGGTCAGAAAATGCCCCTTTAGCCCACTCTTTTTTTACATAACCAACTAGTTGGTGTACTCTCCCTCGACGCTGACCCGATAGAAGTCAAACCCTTTGTCTCAAAAAGAATGGTATCGATTTTCTTCTTTCTTAGCATTATTGTAAACCATTTGATCCGCGTGGAAGGAGCCAAATGACAGAGACTTTTCTTTTCTCACCCCTCAATATATACTATTAGATTGCGTCCGACCAGCCGATCGATGAAGACTCAAACCTAACCACCCCATTTTTTTTGGAGATGACGAAGACTTTCCTCGACATCTTGACCCATCCATAGTCTACTAATCTAATCCCAACGTCTTTGATCCTGACAAGCTTAGATAGGACTATATCTCTATCTTTTGTTTGTTACACAACACTGAATGTACAGTTCCTTTGTTCTTTTGGCTATGGTTCTTTCTATTCTTATTTCTTACTTTTTTCTTTATGGTTTGGCCTTTTTCAACCTCATCTATAGGCATTTGTATCTGAATACGAGCCTTGTTCAAATGTGCCCACGGACCCATAAGCCCTCGAGGCAAGGCGAAAAGGAAGATATGCTCTGGCTTTCTTTGGTCTTGAACTCACTCCTCGCTCGAGAATGAATGTTGGAAACTCTTCGATGACATGTTCCTTTGAGTGCACGATTCCTTAGCTGTGCTTGTTTGGTACCGAGCTCTTTGAGGGCCTTTCTTTATCCGTTCACGCTAAAAGGTAATGAGTGGATTCAGGCACAAAGCGATCCTCAACAGTCGAAAGAAGCCTTGTTCGGTCTCCTGTTGAAATGGTGACTCACCTGCAACATAAATATGCCAAAAAATCATCCCTAGATGTAAATATAGGAGAAAAAAGTTATACTAATAGAAAGATGGTTAGGTTTTCTTAAAAGAAAAAGAAAACCTTAGAAAGATGGTTAGGTTTTCTTAAAAGAAAAAGAAATAAGCGAGGAAGATAAGAATGAGAGATCCTTTACTTTCTAAAATAATCAAGTTATTTTTGGAATAATATTTGGTTGCATTTAATTTGTATACTCATTTAATTGCCCAAATTTGAAATAATATTGTGTTGTAATGTAATTTTTTTAATGAAAAGTTATTTTTGATTTTTTTCCCTAACATTAGTTATTATAGAAATTTTTAAAAAATGTGTTGAATATATGTTGAAAATGTATAAAAATAATTTGAAATAAAATAAATTAAAAATAATAACTCAATAGTTTATATATATATATATATATGAGATTCATTTAATATTATTGTAACTAAATATTGTGCTCTCTTTGTTTAAAAGTTTGGACCTATTATTAAAAATTTATATTTTTGAAATAACAATTACATATCCATACACTTACACAAATTTACAATGATGGGGTTCAAACTATTACTCTTTTAATAATGCTAACATAAAAGATATATTATTGCATTATATAACAATTTTATTATTAAAAATTGTTAATTGTGTCTCATCCACACCTTAAACAATAATATTTAATATTGGGATAAATTAATACGTATTGGTTGAAGGATTCAAAATTTTCCCTTGATAAAAGCATAATAGGGTACTGATCAATCTAAGCATTCTCTTCAAATTGATTATTTGTTTATCAATTTTAATCTGATTTAATTCAAATAATTCAAATCGGTTTTGAATTAAAGTTTTTGATATGAAACCAATTTGATGAAGTAACCAATTCACATAAATCCAATATATTGTATTTTTTCGAGTTATGATGTAATTATATAATATTTTAATTTTAAATTAGTGAATCTTTAGTTAATTTATATTTTATTTTTATAATATTTTAATAATTTAATAATTTAATAAGATTGTGAATTATGTAATATTTAAGGGTAAATAACTTTTAAGATTCTTACATAAGTCTAAACTTTTTTCTATACAGAAAAATATTCAACTCTTATTTTATTATACATCGTTAACTTTTTTTTTATTAAGTTACTTGACGTTAACTCATTTAAACTAATTAACACTGATTAATTGATATCATAGAATTTTATCATAAATGTTACTTATTTGTTAAAATTGATCAAAATTTGAACACCTCATAAAATGTTTATCAAATATTTAATTATAACACATTATAAAATAAAATATATATTCATTTATAATTTTAATAATAATTCGGTCTACTCATATTATAAATCTACCAATATGAATATGTTCCATGAGAAATATATTTTTATTTCTCAATTTGATTATGATATTATCATATGTTTGAAACCAATATCTCAAATTGGATTAGATTTCTTTATTTATATGTATTAATAAATTTTTTGTCTATTCTTAAATACCAATATGCATTTGTTATCATTTTATTTTTAATAATTTGACACGTTATTTTAAAATGATGTATTTTAATCATCTAAGTATTATATTCATAAATACTTTAGTCATTTTATATTTATTTTGACCATATTCATTTTATTTTTTATTTTTTAAATTATTTTATCTTTAAATATCTAGGTATTTGTCTTCAAGGGTCAAAAGTGAAAACATTATTTGAGGGCCTATAGGTAGATTTTTTTATTATTAAAAATTGATTCTCAATAAGTTGTGACTTATTATAAGATGTCAAAATGTTAAAAATAGATAAAAAATAATAGTCTATATAAAGCTAAAAAAAATAAATTTTTAATATTTTAATAACTTGTTATTACAAGTCACATATAAAATTCACTAAAGTCATTTTTTAATAAAAAAAACCATCTATTAGACCTTAAGTCATGTTTTCCATTATTTTTGACTCTTTTAAAACAAATACATAAAAATCTATTAATCTCGGACTTGTAACTTAAAAAATTTTAAAACAATAATGATTCAAAAGCAATCAAAATTGACAAAAAGTTACTTAAGTGTGAAAAAAAGCAATAATAAGGTAACTAAATTTCATAAATAAAAAATAATAATTAATATACATAAGTTATGAAAGTAAAATTATCAGCAGTCTGATCTCCTGTTATTATTGTTTCTGCCTATACTTCATGTTCATTACAGGACAATAAAAGGGACAATAAAAAAAGAACAATAATAATGAGACAAAAAATGGTGTTTGGTAGCTTTCAACCTCAGCAAAATAAAAATAGTCTTTTAATGAGTTCTGTTTTATGGAAGTATTTATAGAATCAAAGATATAATATTTCTTTTTAGCGCGTAGTGATTAAAATGAAGATGAGTGTTATTTACTTTGAAATTTTCATATGCCAAAAAAATGTAAAAAATAAACTACTATTGGTTAGTAAATGCTTGACATTTCTTTAGAGAATTTTCTTGTTTAAATTCTAAAATATTTATTAAAAGAGTTCAAAGGAAAAATAAAAACTAAAAGACCAGACCTTTTCATTTTCTTAATAAAAGATATTAGGTAGGTGTTAATGAGCATCACTAAAACAGTTTTATAACATTTTAATGGTAATACAGGAGTGAACCAAACAGGCTTTTTTATTAGGATTCTTAAATGATTTAAACTTGTAACTTAAAATAAGAGAATCCCAAATTACTATCTGAACCCAGACAAGTTTTTCATCACCCAATCAAACAGTAGTTGATGTAGTTCTACATATATAAATTATCACCTAAGTTGAGTAGTGTACAAAAAGGAAACTTTGCATTCGCCTTCATGAATGTAGATCAAATAAAATTCTCGTTATATACACAACTCCAATGAAAAAGTTACTTTGAAAATGGAGCAAGAAAACTAACAAATGAAATCAACCTCCAGAGAACCAAGCATCGACTGCTCCAACTATTCAAACTGTCTCCTCCATATGGCTGTGGCATCTATCCAGTTCAACTTCAGGCCAAGAAGAAGCCCAGCAGTGGATAGCCTCTCAATCACCTCAAAAATTGTAATCGATATCAGTCACATTCTGTGAGGCTGAACGTTTAACCAACCGTCCTTGTTCGTCATACCTATCAAGATTCTCACAAGGAGCAGGGAAAATGGTTCCTACAACACGACCTTCAACAAAGGCACATTGAAAGATATGCTTCTTCTTGTATGTTATCCCCACTGACATATCCCAAAAAGTAACATTTCTCACTGGAATTTCTTCACTCCCATGTATACGAACAGGAACACGAACTCCGTGTCCATGTACAGTGGTGAAGCTTATGTCCTCAAGCCTCGGAACAACTTTTGGATCATAGCCCTCATCAGGGTGCTCGTTGTAGTCTGTCTTAATAACAATACCGACACGCACATTTTCAAACGTCAGATTCCGGTAGGTTATTCGACTCACATATCCACCTCTTCCGGGAGCAGTCTTGATCCGGACACCACGCCTCGAGTTCCAAACAAGCAGGTTCTCCACGGTAACATTTGAAACCCCACCAGACATTTCACTGCCAATTGATATGCCAGCGCTGTTGCAATCAGCCAAGTCATCATTAAGTATTTGGTCAATGGGATCCGAAACTCTTAATAAGTAGTACATTGAGGCAGTTTCTTTGTTGCATATGCTGCAAACCTTAGTGAGTTACTTTCATTCTATACCAGATCGTTGATTGCCTTTACAAATCATTCCAACCACCAAACTTTAAAAATCAAGATATAGCAAAATCAAATGTGTGAATTTAACTGGTGCAAAACCGTAACTTTTGCCTTTCTCTGCATCTCACAAAATTGATAAATTATAATCAAAGGGGAACACATTATAAAATATCAGCAGAATAAGATGTTTAATTGCCTTTAAATTTGTAATAACTTAACCAAGAACCAATACAAGGACCAATTGGCACTTAAAATGGGAACCAATAACCTATATACTGTGCCTAAATTCAAAATCATAATGCGGCCAAGGTATGTCCACATAATCCTTCCAGTTGACGGTAGATTTATCGATATTAAAGTTCTACAAAAGTTGTACTGAATACTCAATAATAAAGTCACAGATATGCAATGAATAATGATGGATGGGTAATGGAATTAGCATAAATAGTCACCTGACCATGGAGCGAACAACAAGATTTCGGATAAGTATATTCCTTGAAGGTCGTCCGTAAGCAATTCCATACTGATCCCAGCCACTCTTGATTGCAATGGCATCATCTCCAACACTTATGTAACAGTCCTCAATCACCATGTCCTCACAAGAATCTGTTACTCGAGTAGTAGTTGAAAATAATCAATTGTGGTTAGGTAACAGAAAAATGTCAAATAAGCTTTAAGAAACTCAAATAACTATATAAGACCTATATGTTGTGCTAAACCAGCACATAAATAGAATACCGGTAAAATTCTCATGTGTTTGACAGTTTACACCCATTGGGTGTACAATTCGTGTTGGTAATAAATGAAACATAAATGTTGAATAAAATAGTATTAAAGCATTTTTCCTCATGGGGAGGGCAAAGGACCAAACGAGACCATGTGAGAAATAGTTAAATTTGGCATCTACTTCACATCCACAATTGCAAACACTACGTAATCTTTTGAAAGTAATACAGCACGACCTAATTCCAAGTTCACCATTCAAGCTATACACTGATTGACTACCATACCTTAACGGCCTATATGATATCAACCAAATTAAAAAACCCTAAACCCTGGACCAGAATCTACTTGGAACAAAACAGAAGTCTACCTATTCCTCTAACCAGCTAGTTATGTTACTCGGATTTTTAATTTTTCGTGAAGTACCCGTATCCAAGTGTCATGATATGAATATGAGTACAGGTAGTCAGACACTCCAATTTGGTAGAAATTTACATAAAATTTTAAAAACAAACATGTCCAACACTTGAATATATATTTAAAAATTTGACCCTCCGTATCCTAAGAGTCTGTGTAATATAGCCAGCCAGATAGTCAACCTTTGATATGGAAATTTCTGAGTAACATGTCTAGTACTCTAGCCATCATGCTCTAACCCAGTACAAGCAGACCAACGAAGGCTTAGAACCCCTATGTAATTGAAATACACCAGTAGCAAGATTGGATATTAGTCAGCTATAAATCAAATTAACGGCACAAGCCACTTACCAGGATCAATTCCATCAGTATTTGGAGCTTCCATTATCGGAGCCAAAATTGTGAGACCCTTGATTGTTATATTCTTGCAACCATATGGATGGAGGGTCCAGAAAGGAGAATCACGTAGAGTTATATTAGTAATCACAATGTCTCTTGACCACATTATCTGGACAAGTGGGCCCCTGCTGTGTTTGAGGAGCTTCTGGCGATACTTTTTCCACCATGTTTGACCCTGTCCATTTATGGTACCATTATGTCCTGTTGTAAATGAACACAAATTTTGATTACATTGGTAAATCAAAGTTTGCATACATGATAGCTCATAGCTAAGATTGTGTTATGGTTATGTTAATATCTGCACACTATACTTGCACTCGCTCACATACAAAGAACCCATGGATAGGAGATGCAAAACCTACCAAAATCATTACTAGGAAAGTAGGATGGCTGGTTTCCATGGAGCAATATCCATCTGAAGAGTAGTTATCTGATAGAATGCATGAATTCGAACCCTAGAGTAAGGCATACCGTGATGAAATGTTTTAAGAAATCAACTCCAAAATGGACAAAGAACAATGCAAATCAAGTGTTATGCCTTCTTTCTTCTTGCATAAACAAGTTGGGGGGGGGGGGGGGGGGGGGGGGAAGGTCAGTATTGACTGTCTAGACTCTAGAGCAAATACGTGAATGGAGAGAAACATTTAACCAAAAAGTTTATTTTTTCCTTTTAAAGTTCCTTTCCTGTCACCGATATATTCATTTAAGATTCTAAAATCACCTTGGGTATTCTACACAGGGAATTTCTGGCCGTGCTTGAGAAGCTTAAAAGAAATGTTCTTTTCAGGGCCACTATATAGCACAAAGTCCATAGTACTAACTTAATTATTGGTCTTTCGATACCTTATTTTGCCACAATTAAGCCACCACTAAACTTATCTTGGAAGCCTAATAACATTGATCAGCTGATCAGCTCTCATAACTTTGGAATTCGATTTCCTTGACATTAAGTTTCATTGTTAAAATCTATCACCAATCACTGATCAACCCTGCTCTGGAAAGCATATTTGGTTTACAGTAAAATTTTGGCTTCTTAATTCTATGAACTTGTAATCTACTGGATGTATTCAGCTTACAAGCTAATACATTATATAGGATAACAAGAGAAATGCAAGCACAACCACTACGAAAGGATTCAATATATGACCTGTTATGACAACATCCACAAGATTTTGACCATGAATCAAACTTCCATAACGAGGACCAGGATGCTCCCTTCCATATCCATATGAAGGCAATGGAGGCATCAGTGGCCAATACTTCTCATCCTGTCAAATATCATATGAGATAGCATTGTAGATTTGTAGCATCAGCAAGGGAGAAAAATAGAGGGGGTAGAAAAATAATTGGCAGACCTCATTAATAGGAATGTGAAACACCAAGTTACACATGATTCTTTGTCCAAATCTTTAGCAATTTTGCATAATGCTATTTAAAATACTATGCTAAAGAATTTACAAGGCAACGTCGAATAAAATAACTACATGAATACATTAATCGAGGTGAATTTTCACTAGCTTCCCACATCTTGCGTAAGGTTTTGAATATAAAATAAAAACAAGAAAAAGCAGGAGAAAATCTAATGGGTTTCATTAGGTAATGATGGCCCATGTTCTGCTTTATTAATAAAGTTTGCACCTAAAGTTTAGCAGTCCCACCCATGTGCTGGTTACCTGAACAAAAAGGTTTATGCTTGGCTCCAGTCATTCTCAAACACAGACAAAAGTTTACGGCCTATTCTTTAGACTGGAAGGCACTTGGAATAGAAGATACTCTTCAGCATACATGCAACAGTATTGGGTTATCAATAGCAAAAGTTGAGTTTCCAGTTTGTCAAAGCCTAAAAGGAACACCAGCTGCAAGTGCCAGTGTCTACAGCCAAGGAAACAATGATTTCAACAACCATAAAACTTATATGTAGGCCTTGTTATTGCAATAATGATCAACAATTTCAAGGGTTTTGCAACTAGTCCGTACAGACTTACAACTCTACTCTTCAGGAAACATATTTTGGGATGTGACAAAAAATGTGACCTGCAATTCAGTGCAGTCCTGCGAATAATAAGCTGCATTGGCCGGGCTTTAATGGTACATATTATTTCAACTGCTTAATAAGTTTACTATTTTTCCTTTTTCCTAATCAAATTAATTTTCTATATAAACGCCTCTAGCATGATTTATGTTAATTGCAGGAACTTACACAGCATGATGTATTTATCTTTAAAGGAATTTTCTTAAATGAAGAATGTTATCAATTATGCTCCATACAAGGAAAAACAATTACTAAAAATTACCGTAATATTTCATTTTTTACCAAAATCACTCGAAAGTAAGGTTTACCACAACAGTGATAAGTTGTACCTCTTAGTAATTTTGGTAAAAAAAAATGAAATTCTTGATAAGGAATTTACCTAATGTGGGAAGTCATTTGTCCCGTGTGAGAAGGCTTACCACTAGTATCCATTGTCGTGATAAGGCTTACCATGACAAGACAATATCTTACCACAACAAAAATAAGTTTTACCTAGGAATGATTTTAGTAAAGAATGAAATTATCGGTAAGGCATTGATTTGATATGAGAAGACATTGATTCAGTATGAGAAGGTTTACCGTTGATATCCAATGTCATGGTAAGACTTGTTATGACTTATTACGATAAAGTAATACCTCACCATAACAGTGGTAACCCTTTATTGAATAGCAATTTTGGAAAAATAAATAGAATCTAACCGAGAAATCCTTCTAGATCACTCCTATACAAGTCCTATATATAAAACAGAAACAGAGAAGTAACCAATAGAAAGATTGAAATCTAAAGGTTTCTATACTAAGCAATTTCAAGTTACATAAGAAAGTTGAAAGTACAAACTGAACTAAAATGGGATTATGGGAAAATAAAAACAAAAGGCACCTCGATTCCAAGAATTTCAGCATCTTCAGCAAGAAAAAGAGTCAAATGACTCGTTAGATTGAATGGTGCCGTTAGCCAACGTCCAGGGGGAACATTGAGCTGCCCTCCACCTCTCTTGCCCAATTTAGAAATGGAAAACATAGCCCTCTCAAAGGCCTTAGTATTTACGGTAACCCCATCGCCTACAGCCCCAAAATCAGTCAAATTGAAGGCCACAGGTCGCAGTTTGGGCATCGGTTTCACAATGGGTCGCCTGAATATCAAAAGCCCATCAAGACTGTTCCTTTGCCACACGGAAACCGACACAAACGCTACGATCCAAAGAACTGTGAAAAGGGTCTTGTGAGAGGACAAAAATGCAGGCACACATCGCTTCAAGTCAAGCCTTGGATGGTGGCACCGACCTAAAGGTAAGGTCTCCATCATCATAACTGACTTAGGTGGGTAAACACTAACTGTATTCAGAAAAAATAAGCTGGTGGGTCAGTCGATTTTGATTCAAAGAATGAAACCCAGTAAGCAAATTGCTGATTGGAAGAATGGATAGAGTGATTTTGAATGGCATGTATTTGGGAAAAGGATGGACGGGATCTATATGTCGGACTGATGAGGGATTGAAAGAAAGAAGAGAAGTGTACAATAGTTATCAGAATTGGGTGAGACGTTAGGGATCAAACTCTGGAAGATTTGGTTCTTATTATATTCATGAGCGATGGATTTCGTTTACAGGCAAGTAGGTCTTCAAGCTCGTGACTTGGAGGTTCACACCCAAAAATTTACAATAAAGCATAAATTATTTATATAAATTAACATTTATAAAAATTAAAATCATAAAAATAATATTTCAATAATATTTAATATTATACCATTAATAAAAATTTAAATATAATTAATAAAATTTATTAAGACGTTAGTAAAAATATATAAACCTAAAGATATTATTTTCGTGATTGTATATTTTTAAAATATTATAAATATTTGTTTATTAAATTATTACTACAATTAGTTATACTTTTTTTTACTGCAACTAATTATTTTTTTGTATTATTTTTTTTATAAAATTAATATTTATTTGTTAAATAATAATTTATACTATTTATTTATTAAATAATAATTTGAGCGTGATAAATAAAGGCTAATTATATAGCCTGTTAAATTTTTAAAGATTAGATTTTGCTCTCTTATATTTTTTTAAATTTAATCACTAATCTTTAACTTTCACATATTTAACTTAACTTTTTAAATTTATAATTATATAGCCTGTTAAATTTTTAAAGATTAGATTTTGCTCTCTTATATTTTTTTAAATTTAATCACTAATCTTTAACTTTCACATATTTAACTTAACTTTTTAAATTTATAAAATTTAAAAAGTTAAGTAATTAAATAATAAAAAATTAACTTAACATGTAAAATTTAGGATGATTCATATTTTAAGTTATTTTGTTTGAATAATTAGTATATTTTGATCATAAGAATTTTATAATAAATATATAAATTATTCAATCTTTAAAATATAATACCTTAATTATATAATTTAAAGTATTTTTTTAAGTGAAAGTTTTAGATAAAGAACTATGTGTTATAGTGAAATTTTTACATTTATATAAATTTGTGAAAATAAAAAATTATTAATCAAATCTAACAAAAATAAAATATAAAATTGATAAAAATTAAAGATAATACATATTATTTACCTATCATAAAAGAAAATCAAATTTTTTTTCTTAAAAATAAAACTTTATGGATTAAATTCTTAGGCACCACCAAATATATAAGGTGACATTGTTAAACACAGGGAGGATTTATTCATGTACGCGATGGGTACTTACTACTCTTTATTTAATTATAACTATAATTTTATAAATATATTTTTTTATAATTTTTATAAAAATTAAATTATAATTTGGATAAAATAAATAAATGATTTATTTAAATAAAATATATATTTTAATTTTATAATTTTTAAGTCATTTATTTTTAATCATGTTATTATAAAAAATAAGTATATCTGAAAACGAACATAACAAAGTTGGGTGGTTAGAACGGGTTCTAATCAAGTAAAAATTTTACAAAAAATTAATTAATATTAATTTAAACTTAAATTTGTATTTTATTAATTAGATTAAATTATTAATTTATTACAATAATTTAATTAATTTTGTATTAAACTCATTTAATTTAGCATCTAAAAATATTTAAATTATTCAAATTAGATTTAAAATTATTGTTAAAATTATAACGAGATATATGACATGTATAAATGATAACGAAAAAAAAAATTCATTATATGATTATATCATTTTCATTGATCAATTATAATTTAATTTTAATTAGATATTTGTCTAATTTGACATGTTAGAATTAAACGATTATCTAACTAATTAGAGTTTGGTCGGTCGGTGGTCTTACCCAACGAAGTCGAATTGGACACATGTCCAATTAAACTAGATATATGTTTAAGTAGATGGAGTTTGGTCCTTCGATGACCCTACTTGTCGAAATCGAGTTGAACACATATTTAACTGAATTGAACAATTACCTAATTGATTAAATTTTTTATCGAACGATAATCTTCTTTATCAAATTGAATTAAACACATATCCAACTAAATAGACAATTATTCATATAATCAGAGTTTGATCGGTCGATGATCCTTATTGTAGGAACAAGTTGAACACATATCCAATTAAACTAAATAATTATCAAATTGGTCAGATTTTAATAGAACGATGAGTTTACTCATAAGAACTAAATTGGACACATGTCCAACTAATCAGAGTTTAATCTATCAATAACCCTACTTGTTGGAACAGAGTTAGACACATATATAATTAGTCGAATTTTGATTTATGGGTGCTCTTACTTAGTCGAATTGCTTCTAAAACTAGTAGAGTAAATTTAAGTAAATAGTCACGATAATTTTTTATTTAATAAAAAAATATTTTATTACCTTTTCTTAAAAAAAATTAATAATATTAAATTTTAGTACTTGTTTCCATCCAAACCCATATCCATCAACGTAATTACGGTTTTCAATCCAACTTCTAAATCTTCTAAATCTATACATGCCGAGATTATACTCACCATAGCCACCTCATCTGACCTCACCTCCTGTATCCTTCATCTTGCAAAACAATTCAAGTGTTTCTCTGGAACGTTTTGTCTAGGAATACTCAAAAGTTATAGTAGGCCAAGAAACCATATCCCTCTCAAGCATTTCTTTAAACACTTTTGGAGCAAATTCCAAATTCCCAGCTCTCACATAGGTAACCAAACCCGACCACGAAACAATATCAAGTTCAACCATTTCTTCAAAAACTAGACTTGCTTTAGTAAGCAATCCCCTTGCCGCATATAGATGAACCAATGCATTAGTTACAAATAAAAGAGAACAAAACCCAAACTTAAAAATAACCTCATGAATCTTATCTGTTAAATTTGGGTCTAACTTCATCTCAGAACTCAGGTTAAATACGCAACGTTGACGCGATCCTCAATCAATGTGGGACTTTAACACTCCCTCTCACATCGACAAGAGTCTGTCCTCTTGAAATCGACGGGGATGTTTAGCTTATGGAGCCCAAGTGGCGAAATGCATCACTCATTAGTAGTGAAACAACTGCACTAACCGGATAACCTGTTTAGATACCATGTTAAATTTGGGACTAACTCCATCTCAAAACTCAAGTTAAATACGCAACGTGTTCGCAATCCCCAAATATGGGATTTTAATATTATTTGATGCCACAATTAAGAGCAAATACATTTTCATCCTTGATAGCGCTTTTAACAAAAAAGTGATATAAAATCATTTGGGTGGATTCTACTCATCCTTATCTGATTGAATAATTGGACAGTTGAAGGTAACGAGCGCTTAGAATACCCTGCGAATGACAGTATTGTAGAAGAAAGTTGAATTTGTTGGTTTCTCATCGCCTTATTTGACTCGCTATCGTTGGTCGCTCGTTGTCCTCAATCACTCACGAGAGAAGGGGATGGATGGCTAAACATAAAACCTAATGCAATGTAAATAAAGAAGGTAAAATTGGTAATTTAAGATATTGTGTAAGTAGGGGTCTTATTGAGAATGAAAATTAGTGAAAACGGTCATAATAGTCTATTTTTAATACATTTTTGCATATGTATATTTATTTTTCTTTCAAGAGTTCTTACAAAATTTGCAAATATTATTTATTGAGTAATAATGTCTATAAATTTAAATACTTGATTGTCTACTCTATCAATATTGTAAGTAAATTTATAAAATTATTATATTTATTTTATTTATATTAATGAATTATTTTTATCTCGTTTATATCATCTAATTATTTTATGTATTTTATTTATATTATTTTATTAATTTTCGTCTAATGATATAACACATCAAATAGTTAAGTGATAGATTTGAAATAACTCAAATAGTTAAATTATATATCTAAGTTGTTTCATCACATAATTATTAAAATTATTTTAAATATATTACTTAACCATGACATCCTCCTATATACAAAGATTAATATATATGTATAATTGAAATAAATATAATAATTAAGTGATATAAATAAAAAGTTTTTTAATTGTATGAATGGAAATTATAACAATTTATTGATATTTTTGTATATTTATCATGTTTTTTGTATTTCATCGAGCTTAAGTTATGTATTACCAATAAAAAAGTAATAACTAAAGTATTTGATCAGGTAAATTGTGATTTATTATTTGTTCTTTCATCAGGTAAATTGTGATTTATTATTTGGGTAATTGTTGATTTAGATGTTAATATTATATAAAAAAAATTAATTTATTGTTTTTAATATTTTTTTAATTGATTAATTATTTTATTTAATATTTTTTAATCAATTATTTTAATAAAAAATTATTATTTTGATAAAAATATAAATTACAAGTGAAATATATAAAGTTATAACTAACTTATCTTATTTACTATAAATTCTTATAATATTATAAATATAAATTCAAGTACGTGTAAGTAACTTAATGTTTTTATCAAATTAATTGATTAAAATGCATTTTAATAATAAATATATTGAATTAAAATAAAAAACATTTAAAATAATAAATTTAAAATTTGTATATAATATTTATAGATAAATAAATTTACTATTATTATTATTATTATTTACTGTGATAATGTAAATTTCATACTTCCTCGTGCATTTATTTTCAATTTATGCGTAATCTTTATTTCCTTGGAATAAATTAATATATTTTTTTTGAGTTACTAGTTTTAGGTATAATTATTTTGTAAACTATAAGTTTCAAGCTTTTATCTTAATTCACTAAATTCCTTATTAATATCTCTCAAACTTTCTTATAAATAATTCTTTTAAAATTAAGTAAAAATAAAATTCTTAAAACTTATAATAATAAAAATAACATTTAATAATATTAAATATGATCCAATTAAATATAATGTAAATTAAATAGATCTAAATAGTATTAATTTAATATGAAATGATTGACTATATATTTTTAAATAAAAATATAAGCTTGATATTTTTTTAACATTATCAATATAATGTAACTTTTAATATTCATTATAATAGGTGATATAAAGATTGGAATACTTCTTATTCATAATGATCAATGATTTTTTCACAAGGAGAAGAAAAATATATAAATGGTATTTCAAAGGAAATATGCATAAAAAATATATAATATGACTTTATAGGAATTGAATATGATGCATTGCATGTACGTGAAGATATCAACATCAAGATGAAATATATGAACAATTTATTTAGTCATAAGCTCAACAGATTACAGGGATATAAAGCACTTCATCAATTTGAATATTAGAAAACATAATAAATAGTATAAAAATTGTATGTAACTCATACAATATGATTAATTACGTTTTATGTCCACAATATATGAGATAATTTATAAAAATATTCAAAATGTTTACTTTGTTGTAATTATGTCCACAACATATGAGTAATAATAAAAAACAAATACCCAACAATGTGTATTTTTAAAGTTATAATTATACTCACAACATATGAATAATGATGCAATTATACCCATAACGTATTAATAATGATGTAATTATGCCCAAAGTTAAACATGTTTTTATTGTTACCTATGCGTTATAGGTATAATTGCAACAAAATAAAAGTTTTGAGTATTTTTTTACAAATTGTCCATACGTTGTGGGCACAAAATGTAATTAACCTCATAAAATGCAATAGAATGTTGAAGAAGAAATTATTCTAGTTAAAATTTTGCTTATGTAACACTAGACTCGGATAGTGAGATTGATTCTATAACAAATTTAGATAACGAGAAAAGATTATTCAATTGAAGGATTTTCAATAACAAAGAAGATCTCAAACTTTATGTCTTAACATTAGTAGTAACAAAAATGTTCCATGCAAGATTGGCAACTCTAACAAGACAAAGCATTAGAATGAAATGCAAAGATGAAAATTGTAATTAGAAGCTTGCAACAAACATGAATGGATAATTGGATTCATTCAAGGTAACGACTTACAAGGAATATCATTCATGTTCACAAGTGTTCAAGGATCAAAGAGACAAACATGTCACATATAAGTATGTAAGCGACAACATCAAAGATTTTTACCAAGATTTAAGTAGACAACTAAGACCAAAAGAAATCATATGTGATATCAAAAAGAAAATATGAGTCACAATCACCTATAAGAGAGAAATCATAGGAAAAAAGGAAGCAATAAAGAAAGTACATAGATATTCAAAAGATTCATACAGTAAACTATTTGGATTCTTCTACATGATAGAAAATGCATACTTATTCATACACTGAGATAAAAACATATTTAGATTCCAACTTTAAGTATGGATTCATGGCAATTAGTACATGTATAAACAGATTTAACAACTACATGTAGCCAATATTAGTAATTGATAGGACATTCATCAAAGAAATTGGAGAAGGGGTATTACATGTAGAAATTATAAAAGATGAAATAATCAAGTAATGATGATTTACTGGTACATATATTGTTTATTTAATTAATATGAATATAATATTTTGTAAATAATTTCTAAATATAACTTGTTACACTTGTACACAACTCTTAATGTAACAAGTTACATAACAGGTTACTAATTAAATAATGTAACATAGATTTATCCTATTGTATTTTAGGACATTAGATGGGGAAAGCACAAAAGCATGAAAATAGTCTTTTAGAAAACTAAAATTTCTTATTGTTGAAAGAGAAAACTTAGTTATAGTTTCCGATTAAAATCCAATAATAAAATTAGCAATCAATATGGTGTATGATAACAACATCATTATTACATGAAACAAAACCTTGTAACCTGCTATCATAAGAAAACTATAAACACCTACTTCGAATTAACTATTTATGCTTACAGTGAAGATGTATTCAACAGGAATATCTATATGATCAATGAAGCTTCCAAAGTATTGATGAAAATACCTATCCAAAATAGAGTACTCATCTTAGACAAGATTCAAATGTCCATCTTCAACTACAAGATATGACTTCATGATTTCAAATAACGTTGAACACATGAATTCAATGCTAAGGCATGCTCGAGACACCGTTGTAACACTTATTAGGAGAGATACCACTACAAGAAATATGGTATTTCGCAAAAAAAATATTTTGCTAATATGTTGCATTTGTAGCAAATAAAGAACATTCGCTACAAATTCTAACATTTCGTCGTAATCAAAAAGGGACAAAATACACTCAATATTGGCAATGAAAATTTCATCACAAATATAATAATATGCTACAAATATCTGCTAGATTATTCTTTAAGATAGATAAATATAATCTTTGAGCCTTTATCTTATTAGGATAACTAAAAGATAATTATTGGGTCCTAATTTTTTTTTAGGATTATTATATCGTGTTTACACTTGTATGATGATTAGACACTTATTAGGCTTGGCCCATAAACCTATTTGCTTATTAGGATGACTCTTTGATTGACATGTGAGATATATGAAATTACCCCTAACATCAACTCTCTAGACTTTCTGGCCCTTGGGCTAGAAGGTCTGATTGTAATTTATGTCAATACTTATGTTAAATATTTCTTCCAATTTTGTTGATGATTTTGAGCTTACACTTGAGTGATTTTTTACCCATCTAAGTAGAAAACCTTATACCATGTTTGGCCATTTGAAACGTGCATGAAGGTGTTCTAATGTCGATAATCTCTTTGGATTTCCAATTGGAATTTTGATTAGAAAATTATGTTGAAGTCAACATTTTCATCAAAGATGTCATACCTTATCTTATTTTTGTGGAAATCTCAAAATTCAAATCCTAAGCCTAATTCTTGTAGAATTAGCTAATTAATCTTAGCCATTGATTGTGATTTTAAAGAGGTGGGTGAGATTAACTTACCACTTCTATAAGTACAAGGCCACACCCTTTACACTTCTCACAATTCATAATGATTTCTCAAAGCTCACAATTTTGGAAGGAAAGGAAAATCAAAGGAAAATTCAAGGTAACCCTTATTAATTTTTCTTCAATATTTTTACTTCATTTATTTTGCATGTAGTGTATAAATTATTTTTCATCCAAACACTTTGCACCCCATAACACTCATACCCCACTTTCCTTTACATGAAGTGATGGATTCCAGATCCATGAATGTTCTAGATTAGGTATGGTTACCATGGACATGTACCGATGCAAACAAGGATTGGTATAGGCAATGAATGTTGGTAAGCAGATGAAAATTGGGAAAATATATAGCTAGCCCACCTTTTGTCTACAATGTCCTAACTGGTGGTTGTCTGATCGGAAAATCCCTTAGTGGTAGATTTCTGAGCGATGGACCTCTAGGTAGCACTTTATTGGCTAGTGCCTCCTCGATCAATAGTGGACTAGCTAGTGACGACGTAACCGATGATGGTAGGACAAATAATGGCTGGGAGTGGGTTGCACTGGACGATGCCTTGGACTATCTAGACATCTCAGTTCTTCAATTTTTATCCATAGGAGTCATTTGGGCATCCATTCAATGCAGGTTGAGTCTTCAAGTTGTGAACATTTAGCTTATATCCCACCAAGCATTCATGTATGCCAACTGGGGAATGATTGGAGTGATCTTGAATATTTTTTTAGTGACCCATTAGGTTCTTAAATGACTAACCATTATGTTGGCATACTTAGGACCATGTTCAGGATTCCCATATCCATCGTCTTGTTTCTTTGGGTGCCAACAAAAATTTGGAGTAACCTTCTTCTTGGTAGAGTTACTTTGTCTGTTAACCATTTTTTTTTATAGAATTATGACTCAAATTTTTTCCTATAGTGCAAAATTACTTGAGTGATATCGACACAGCCCTAGAATAGCTTTCACCTAACTGTTACAGGATATTTCTTGGTTGTTGGGTGCAATGGAAGGAACATGATGATGAGCTTACCATCGAGGAGTTCAAATATTGTTAATATTCATATCTTTAAGAAGGTAGTAGGGGTTGGCATCACTTTAAGCCATATGTTAATAGTGTCATGATAGATAAGTTACCATATACTAATAAGGGGTAGAAAGATTCCATATTTACTGTTATAAGTGACTTTGATATTTCATCTCTTAACCTTACTCTCATGCCTACCCAGTGTAATGCACTCGACTCTAGGTGACATTACTCCAAACCAAGTAGAATTCATCAAGTTTCTCTATCATATTCCTCCATTGTGATTGAGCAATGATCGACTTACTATCCATGAGTGGATTACTTACTAGGGACTAGACCCGATTGTAGTTGATCCACAAGGCCTCAGTCCCTAGATCCAGATAGTAAAGAGTAGGACACAGACAACGATCCATTTTTTAAGAAATGCTTGCTTAGAAGATATGTTTAAAAGGCTAAGGCTATATGAAAGCCTAAGGCTTCCAAGAAGAAGAGAACCCTCAATTATAAAGTGAATGTTGTTATTCCTGTGGTGGACAAGTTTGATCTAGGATCCATTGACTTGGATGATGATGTTATGAGTCTTTCTAAGCTTTTTGTTATTCTGAACATTTTAGAACCTACCAGGTCTATAGATGATGACTTGCATGCTTTGATGGGTATATTATGGTAGTTCATAAGGATCTTGAGCGGGCTATTATGGCATACACTCTCTTTGAGAAGTTCATGGTAATTATTAAAAAGGCACTAGTAGGATAATCGGGGTTAGAGACACTACTGAGGTTACCCGTCACAAGTTGAGAATCAGTTAGAGAAGTTTAAGATGGAACTTGTTGCAGTTAATAAGATACATGCTAAGGTTTAGGAGGCCCTAGTGGTAAAAAAATGAAGAAATTAATCATTTAGATGCTCTTTTGAGGGATGAGTAGGATGATTGGGCCAAAGAGAATGGGCATATTGAAGAGATATCTGAGAGCCTCTACTTCGTATGAGGGAAATTGTAGGCAACTACTGTAAAGTTGGGTCCAACCAAGATCCAAGATTTGGTAGGGTACCTTGACTTTGACAGATATATCAAAGATTCTTTGGATGACTGTGCCTATTGTTTCCAGAGTGATGAGGCAATTCAAAAAGGTGTACTCAAATATAGTTATCAATGAGAATATTTTCCCATCTCTAGAGAGATGTGCTTCGATATATGATGTATTCACGTTCGAATGAGAGGATGATGATTTTACCAATTATAGCAACTCATGTAGTTTTAACGAATCTAATGATTCTGAGAAGACAAAAGATGTGGTTATGGATGGTGTCGCCTCACATGGTTTTTCCAAGCGTAGATATTAGTTTCATTTAGCCTCATACTTTCTTCAGTCTTAGAATATTCTAGATTTCATGTATTTCCTTACTAAAGTGTTATGCATTTAATGGATTTACTTTTACTTTTAGACTTATCATTTTGTATAAAAATTTGTAGGCATGACTATGCCTTTTATATTGCATTGGCTTTTATGTTACCTTCCACACTTCTCTTCTTATATTTTATTTTGCACATGGACTTTCAATCATTATTTCTAGACTCGGCCTGAGGTGCGCGAAGATAGGGAATGATATCTCAACCACAACTCCACTCGATTTGGCCAAAAGAACACATGTGGAATGATGTGTGCTTAAAAAGTATTAAAATTATTATGATTTAATATACTTTAATTGATTAAAAATATTTATATTTATATGATTTTATCATATTTTTATATAAATTTGTGTTTATTGAATCACAGGTATTTTTATTATTTTTTCATATGTTTTTACATCAAAAATAATTTAAAGACTCGAAGCATAATACTAGAAGCAATGTATCACAAATATGTTGAGAAAAAATGAGGAAAAGTAAAAACAAATGGACAAAACTGTCCAGCCACGTGCGCGTTATGCCAAAATCCCATGTGCGTTATCACCTAGTCATACCGCGAATCCCACCCAATTGGGCATGTCAGTGCCCCAAACGCATGCTAGCCTGTCCAATACGCGTATATCATCATTTTTAAGATATTTTTACACTTTTTTAGCCTTTTCTCCACCTATAAAAATCCTCCCTCCTCCATTGTAAAAATCACACTTTAAGAAACAATTTTCTCAACTTTTTCTCTTTCTAAAATTTTTTCTTTTTTCTTTTAGTTTTAATTTTTAAAATTATTCTTTTTTGAGAACTAACTATGTTTTTGTAAATTTCTAGCTTTTGATTCAATAAACAAAAAAGAAATTTTTTTTGGAGGTTTTTCAACAATAAAATTAGCATCAAAGTTATTTTTAGAGTTATTGTTTATGTTTTATTCTTATATGTTATATTTAATTTGTTTGTAATTAAATTTAACATGGCTGACTATTTGAAAATATGATATAATAATAATGTTGTTATGCTTGCGAAATATTAAATAGGTAAAACATTTCTATAAAATAAATTTATTTTGTTTTTATTCAAGATTTTGTATTAAAGATGTTAGAGAGAATATATTATTTTTAATTACAAACTTAAATCTAAAAATTAGATTTTAAGGTTTAATTATCCAATCTAATTTAGAGTATTGCTCTTTTATTTATTGACAATCTAGCCCGGTACTTAGAGTGAAGCTTTATTTCAAAAAAAATTGTAAGAACTATTTTTCAAAAATGTATTGACAACATATTTTCAGTAATTTTTATAAAAATTTAAAGTTAGTACTTGGATAGTTAAATTATTAGGTTTAATTTAGACACTTTGAATAAAGTTTAAAATGTCTCACCACACCAAATATGGTATTTAAATGGTTCATTTTCAATCTATTAGGAAAAGAGAATTAATTTAATTAACCAAATTAATTATCGACCTTACACATATGTGTTAAATGATTTTTTTGATTAGAAAAAAATATCTAACCCCACCAATGATGGCATTTATATATAAAAAAGAAAATCAATAAATATCAATTTATACCTTTAATAACCTAAATAATATGAGCAAGCATAATTAACTTAATTATTATATCCATAAATACTCCACTATTATAAGTATTTATTGAATCCATATCCATATCTATGTTTATTTTTATGCTATTGGATGAGGAAACACAAAAACCAAAATATTGTGATAGGATGTTTATGATTGAATTTCGTTTTTAAGAGTTTGACTAATGAAATAAAAACCACATAAATTCCTTCTTTAGATCGATCTTGGGAGTATACTTATCATTTTTTTATGAAATGATTCGTACATTTGTGAGAGTTTTACAAATATAAAACCAAAGTATTTGAAGGATCGATATTGCTAATCCGAGGCCAGTTCTACTCAACATGGAACTTCCCTTGGCCAACCTCACTCTTGACTTATCATTTCTTAGCTGGTGTTGGCACTTCTATTCATTCACTTCTTAGCCGGTCACATCCTGGTCGGTTACACCCTTTGTCGGCCATAATTCTAGTTAATAGTATTCTTGGCTTGTCATACCTTCTAGTCTTAGCCTATTTGGCTGGATAGTGGTTCGATCTTTGGACTACACATTGGTTTTGTTAGGAGAAATATGGGTTGAAGTTTAGGTGACATTTAACTTGTACCTATAGCCTTACTTTTTTGCTCAGGCCTTGTTGTGTTTGTTTGAAATTTTTCTAGGTTGGGGGTGACTTATTGATCCAAGTGTTTCTTAGTTAAGCCCCTGCTTCGAGTACTTGAACTTGTTCAAGTGGTCCAAGCATGAGATAGTTCTCAATGTAAGAAATTTTACTTATCATCTCACTTATTCAAGCCTTATAGGCCTAAGTATGGACCAAGAATTTAAATATAGTTCCTAGATCTTAGGTGGTATGGCTTGTAAGCCATGGTTCTTTTTCAGGGTCCATGGCCAACTCTAAGGCTTTAGGAATCTTGATTGTTCATTCTTAGTGTTAATTGTGGCATAGACCACATAGCTAACATATTGATCTTCTGAAAATAATTTTGTGGTATGGTTGAAAGCACATAGCTTATATGTTGTGATACATTTTAGTCATTGTCTTAGTAGAGGTGTATGCCTTGGGCTGGAAACTAAGGATTTTATTGTGCTCAATTTTGCAGTGTGGTAGTTTGGGTGTTAAGGCACAAGACTCATAGGATAGGATGCTTCTTCATATTAATTTTGACTCGATTAGCATTAACTATGATGAGGGTACATCCTTCAGGGTTACTTAACACATTTAACTTCCATTGATATTTTGGCGATCTGAGCTCTAAGGTGTATTACTCACATGTGGTGCACTGAGGGCTCTTGACTCTCTAAGTCCAGGAAACTTAGGCCCACTCGTAGGGTTGTTTCTTATTCACTACCCATGGTAGGGGTACATTCACAATGGGATATTGTGGTCTAATCAATACCAAGGTGGCATAACTCTCAAGTCATGACCCCCTTTTAAGGTTTAAGGTATATTAAGAGGCGATTATACTAAGTTAAGTTGTTCTCCGTGTAAGCTTTGACCCAGATCGCATTACCTGTGAGCAAGATACATCCTTCAGGGTTACTTGGTCACATCCAAATTTTATAGTCCCTTTTGTGGTCTAGACCCTAAGGCATAGTACTTACCTGTAAAGTTGCTTCTTATTCACTACCAAGGCATGGTTGCAATCCATGGCTATGTGCAAGGCATTGAAGGCTCTGGAATTTTTTAGGGTCAAGTAGCTCAAGCCAGCTCTTCATCTGATAGAGGAATTTTTGTCCTATTGAATCTTTTGGGTGTGGTTGTACATGGCCTAAATACCTTAAAAATGATTTTATTAGAATAAAAGTTTTAGTGAAGCATTGTTCTTCTGTTTTAGTAGGGGTTGTTTTTGGCCCATACAGATTCTTCATGCATAGTATCATATGCTACTCTATGTCTTTCAAAACTACCATTATATTTGGAGCCTTAGGATAAAATGATATGTAAGGACTATAACCATGTTCATGTATATAAATAACCTTTATGAACATCTATTATAGGGCCTTTCTAGCCCACGTTCACTTCTTGGGTGTATATCTTCTAGGATTTTTGTGAATCTCTATAGCCCTAGAGAAGTTGGAACACGTTCTGGACATTTGATCATTTTTTGAATCACAATAGCCCAGGAGTAGTCATAAAATGTTCTAGATTTGATGTATCTTTCCTACCCAAATGCTCTTATAAAGGACTTAGGTAGATTTCTAGAGTACATTCATGGGATACTCTTACATAAAGTTGCAAACTTTATCTCTTTCATAAACATTTTGGACATATAAACATATATATCCTTGGCCTTGATTCAGACACTTCTTTATTAAGGATTTACCAATAGCTATTTCTGAGGTTGCTAAGTATAGGGTGAGGATATCACCTGGTGGAAGACTAAATAGCATCTATGGATAGCTCAAATATTTCTTTAAATGCTTTCTCATAATCATAGTCCCAGGAAAAAAATAGTTTTCCCATGTAATACATGGAAGAAAGGTGCACATTTATAATTGCCCCTAAGATGAAATGGATAAGAGTAGCCACTTTCATTGTTAGACTTTGGACTTCTAGATTCCCAAACCATATTCTGGGCATTGGAAGATGCTAGATAGATGTTTTTTGGGACAATAGTTAGGCCAAATGTCTATGGCTTTAGGACGTATTCCAAGATGGCCTAGAACACATTCTTCATCTTGTTGAGATGGATATCAATATCCAATCGAGCAACTTATTTGCGAGCCAATCAGGCTCATTGTGGATGAGTTGGAACAACTTTTGGCTCTATCGCTCTAGTAGGTCACATGAGGGCCAAAGGGACTTGCGATTTATTAGGCCCTATGATTCCCATTCTAGCATTGGAACTTGTTGATTAATTATTATTTTTTGGAAGAATCGTCAGTATCTTTTGAAAATCCACAAAATAAAGATAACCTATAAAGCCAATAATCTTTTCATAAATATCTTGTAGAATCCCCTAATGGATGGACGGGTGGACCATCATTTTTCCACAAAATTTATTGACTTGAATGGGGGAACAATATCTTCATGCATATATTTTTGCAATCTCATCTTTAGACATATGCCAAAAAATGTTAAAAATATATTTGTTGGAATTATCTCATCGAGAGATTCTAGAACTGGTCTTATTTCTCTGAGAATCGATCCAAAAATGGATGAAAAGTCACTTCATACACATTTTTGCAATCTCATATCTAGATATACATCAAAAAATGTCAAAAATATAATCATTAGAATCATCTCGTTGAGAGGATTTTGGAATTGCTCTTACTTCTTTGAGACCCAATTCGAAATTGGGTAAACTGGACCTAAACTGATTTCATTGTTTGGCTAGCGAATCAAACTAGTTTTTTCCCTCTATATATACGATACTATTCTAGCTAACACCCACTAGTTCTTGCGATGCATGGTGGCACGTGCAGCCCATCCAAAATCTATGGCCACCAAATTTTGATGGTTGGTTGATTAGCACATGCTCTCTTTGATATTTGTCTTATATTTTTCAAGGGACACATGAATTTTCATATCTATTTGAAGACTACTCGATTGGCCAAAAAATCACACATGGTACCAAATTTAGGTTGTGCCTCTATGGTCGACTACTAGAGAATTTTTGTACAGTGGTTGAGAAAGCCTTATTTATCGGAGAAGCAAAAAAATGGATCACCATTTGGTGAAAATGATAGTGGTGCATATATGTCCAACTCATTGACCGAGTGATTACACATGATTATCTTTACTGGACTTCCTTGGGACCAAAGTCTAGGAACTTATAAGTTTATACTTTGCTTTTTTGTTGTTGGAAGCATAAGGAGTTTGTTTTGTGTATAACTCTAATTTGGATACTAAGAGACGTATCTGCTCAACTGGTCCAAATGTTAGAACGTGCCCTTAGTGAGTCAAATTCCTAGTCAAGCATAATGGAAGATGACATGTTGTGGGAAAAAAGTAGCTCGAGTTCACCTCGCACGACCAAAGGGCGATGATTGGTAAAGGTTAACCTGACAAGCAGTTCCAATTGGATCATACCCTAGTCAATGACACCTATCCTGGCTGGCTCTCCTTAGCTAACCATGTTTTGGCCAACGATGCTGGTTCTAAGCATCAAATCATGACTATTCATGTCCTGGCCTATGGTTCTTGACTTAGGACTCGAATCTCGTCATAGACGATCATCTTATTGGCCAAACCTTGGATGGTCGTGGGCCTAGTCTTATGCACTCTAGGCATTGGAGGATGTTGTAATGACATTTTCTGGGATGAAGATTGGTCCAGGAGTGAGTGGCTCTTATAGACGCTCTAGGATCACCTAGAGTGTATTTTCTATTATGTCCAGAGCCCAAGCCCTCCTTACCTTTATGAATTTTCTAGTGTGTTATAGGTAGGCAAGTCTAGGTGAAACACTCATATTACTGGCAGACTGCGATGGAGTTGGAAGGATGACTTATTGGTTAGTAGGTTGGATTTCTTGACTTGTTGTCAGGATCTAAGAGGTGAAGCTAGTTGTCTAATCCATGAATCTTTTTACAAGTCCAGAAAAGATGAAAATAGTATATTAGAAGATTTTGATGTTCTATTTTCTAAAAACATTACAGTTAAGGTCCACGATCTCTTTTTTTCAAATATCTTTTTTTATTTTAATTCTTTCTTAGCATATCAAGAACTTGGATACATTTTCTAAGATTTTTATTATTTTAAAATTTTCAACCAAATAAAAGACACTTCTTTCTAAAAAACAATGCAGATGTTAATACCAATTTTTCTCTCAGTAGAATCTATAAGATAAACAAAATGTTAGAACCTTGGACCACTTTGTGAGGAATGGGTGGTCTTCAACCTTACAATTTTTTAGTTAGTAACTGTAAGATGTATGATAGAGGAGATCTTAATTAATCTCGCTCTAATAATTATATGGAAAGAGAGTAATTACTTATATTCATATGTTATGATAGGTAAGATATTTTAATATTAAATATCATATTATGTTATGCATATGCGATTATATATAAAGGAAAGAATAAACTTGATAACATATTCTCTAATTATGATTGAGTTGTTGTAGTTTTGTAGATAATTATTGATTACATACGGTTATCTTTAAATAATTATAAGTAATTATCTACTAAATTATCATTTAAGATAGATAAGAATAATTTTAGTATCTTTAATTCTTTAAAATAACTAAAGAATAATTATTATATTACTATTATCTTAAAATAATTATATAGCATTCACATTTATATAACGATTAGATATTTATTGGGTTTGGCCCATAAGAATATTTACCGGTTATGATCACTCTTTGACTACTACATAACATGTACAAAATAACCCCTAATAAATTTTAAAAACATAAGCATGAGATTTTTATTAGATAGAGAAAGAAAAAAAATCAATGTTAATTTTATAAAAGTCAGATGAGATTTTTGTGTTCAAGTAGTAAATTACTTTTGAAAAAAATAAATAAAAAAACTTGATATCGTACTCACCCTACCTTTAATTTAATTGGTATCCATTGTTATATTTAGGAATAATTTTCCCTCGTTTGTATTAGAAAAATCCTTGGATGACCGAGGTTGACCGGGTCAACCAACAAATATAGCAACTTCTCAGACAATTGTTAAATTTAAATTTATTTTCTCATTTCTCAATCTATTCTTAGAATTGTCATGTAAATAGAAACTTCTCAAACAATCTTCTCTGATGCATTCACAAACAACACATATCAAACATGACACAAATTTCTCACAAAACCAAATTACACAATCAATGTTCTTCTTCGTCCTTTCTTTCTTTCCCTTCTTCTGTCTCTCCCTACCAGAAGCAGAGGCTCTTCTCAAGCTCAAGAACTCTCTTACCAATCCAATCGCTTTAAATTCTTGGGTTCCAAACCAATCTCCATGTCAAGCTCAATGGGTTGGAGTTCTTTGTTCTAAAGACACAATCAATGTTCTTCGTCTCTCAAGAATGAGACTCTCTGGAAAAATTGATATCGAGGCCTTAAAAGATCTTCAAGGTCTTAGAATCATAAGTTTTGTAGACAATGATTTCGCAGGCCCAATACCCGAATTTAACAAACTAATTACTCTCAAGGCTCTGTTTCTTTCTAAAAACAAATTCTCTGGTGAAATCCCAAATGATTTCTTCTCCCCTTTGAAATCTATTAAGAAAATCTGGCTTGATCAGAACAATTTCTCTGGCAAAATACCAGAGTCACTAACACCAATCTCTAATATTTTTTTAGAACTCCATTTAGAAAACAATCAATTCATTGGACCAATCCCAAATATCGAATCCCAAATAACTTCTCTTAGTTTTGCAAATAACAAATTGGAAGGAGAAATCCCAAAAAGCTTATCAAATCAACCTGTAGAGGTATTTGCAGGAAATGCAGGGCTCTGTGGTAAACCATTAGACAAAGCATGTGATAAGCCATCATCATCAGAAACTAAAGATGAGAATAACAATGAAAATGAGGAAACTAGCCCTTCACTACCAGCTAATGATTTAATCAAGGCCAAGATTTTCATTGGGTTAGTTGTTGGTGGGTCATTTGTAATCTTGATATCGTTATCATTCATAAATAATAAGAGTAGCAGAGACGATGGCTTTACTCAATTAGGTAAGGATAAGGTTCATGAAATGGTTGAAGTTCAGGTACCAAGTCCAAGTCCAAAATATGCAAGAAAAATAGAGTCAATAAGCAAAAAGGTTAGTGGATCAGAATCAAGAAAAGGAGGGTTATCAACACTTGGTAATAAGAGTGGAATGTCAGATATAGTAATGGTGAATGATGAGAAGGGTAGTTTTGGGTTATCAGATTTGATGAAAGCAGCTGCTGAGGTGCTTGGAAATAGTGGGACCAGTTCGGCTTATAAGGCTGTGATGTCTATGGGGTTGTCTGTTGTTGTTAAGAGGATGAAGGAGATGAATGTTTTAGGTAGAGATGGGTTTGATGAAGAGATTAGACGGTTTGCTGGTCTTAAACATAAGAATATTTTGACACCTTTGGCTTACCTTTACCGTAGAGAAGAGAAGCTCTTTGTTTCTGAATACATTCCTAAAGGCAGCTTGTTGGATGCTTTGCATGGTATGTCATATTTCTAGAAAGCTACACATTAACCTTTATGTTTATGGCAGTACTGTATTAGTTTTTAAATAAAAAAACAAATATCACTTATTAAACACACATGCATGTTACTAATTGAAGTTATATATAGTAATTTTTCATAAAATATAATTCCTAAACATCACACCTAAAAACAAGCTATTAAAATATACAACTTTTTTTTTAATGAACAAAGAGAACTAAACATCATCCACCACTTTCTTTTTTGATATTAAATTCATTTGGTATTTATGTCTAGATGAAATTATTATTTTTGGGTTAGGATTAGTTAGTCTCATATTTTTTTAAAGAAAATAACAAATATATTTAAATTATAATGCATCGTTTAATTATACGTGTAATATAACAAAAAATGTTATTATCAAGTTTAAGTACATTTTTATAACATATTTAAATGAACAATTAGAAAATTATAAAAATAATATTTTAAAATTTATAACAACAAAAATAACTTAATAATATTAAACGGAATTTAATTAGACATTAATCATAAATAATATTATTTTTGTAGTCTTAAATTTTAAGGGTATTATTTTTAAATAATTTTTTTTTGTAATATTTGTGTGTTTAACTATTTATTAACAAATAAAATTAATTAATCTTACAGGTGAACGAGGAATAACTCACGGGCAGTTAAATTGGAGAATACGTCTAAAGATTATAAAAGGAGTAGCAAGAGGAATGGGGTTCCTCCACAGTGTGTTTAAATCCTATGAATTGCCACATGGAAACCTCAAGTCTAGTAATATTCTATTAGATGATGACCACGAACCCCTTCTAAATGACTATGCCTTTCAACCACTAATCAGTCCAAACCACGCAACACTAACCTTATTTGCCTACAAATGCCCAGAGTACTTGATTTCCCAACAAGTTTCTCATAAGTCTGATGTCTATTGCTTAGGAATAATCATTCTTGAACTCATGTCTGGAAAATTCCCATCTCAATATCTCAACAATGGGAATGGAGGTACTGATGTTGTAGAATGGGTTTTAACAACAATGGCAGCTGATCAGGGAAGAAGTCACGAGTTACTTGACCCGGATATAGTAAACGAGTCAAACAACTCGGTGGAGCAAATGTTACAATTGCTTAAAATTGGAGCTGCTTGTGTTGAGAAGGAACCAAAACAACGGCTTGAGATGCAGGAAGCTATTAGGAGGATAGAAGAAGTTAGAGTTTGAACCATGAATAAGGGAAGCAGTATTATTGATATATACATATCATGTACATGTACATATAGGACTGAAAAAGTCTTATAATACATTAGAATATATACAATTGTAAACTACCAAGATCAGTTGTGTTTTGTGCTACTACATATATGGCACAAAATTTTGATAATTTAGACTTAATTTTACTTTCCAATAATCCACTTATATGTTTATATATAATATTGTTTCTAAGTGGAATTTTCAATGAATAGGGTACCTACCATAAATATAGATCAAACCTATGCTATCTAGATTCTTTTAAAACACCAAAAGTCATAAATTTTAGATACATATTCGGATAATAGATAAATTAATTTTTTTTTATTTTTTTATAAGTATTATAAATATTGGTTATTTTCATGAACAATATATTTACATGTAAATCTATCTTTAAGCTCACTATCAAGTTTCTGAAGAAAAATTGAAGAAACACACAAATTTCAAATAGTCGTAATTCATATATATTTTCATAACTATCACACATAGAATTGAATACATATTTAAGTGTATTTCATATATGATCTTGATTGGATAAATTATGATATTGTATGATATTAACCTTTTAAGATATAGAAATCAATCCTCCTAATAGACGGATTGATCCCACTATGGATCAATCTGTAATCGATCATACTTCGATCCTCCCATCTATGCATAAAACTAGGTACACCTTCATATATAGAACGATCAATCCCTCTTATAGAAGGAATGACCCCTATGTTACATAGGCATACCATATTTTTGGGAGGAATCGATCCATCTTATGGAGGGATCGATCCCGATATTGAAAACTGACATATTTCGTCTATTCTGGTTCTTTTTTAATCACAATTAGCAACCAATTACATTAAAATTGTGCCACATTAGATATTTGATGTTTTGACTCTTTAGGTTTACTATATATACGTCACTCTTCTCTCACAATTATACATGAAACTACATAGTAGATTTTTAGGAGCACAAGATTCAACAATCGTGTTTCTTTTCTCCTTTCTTCTCTTTAATTAGGTTGAACTTCATATCTTCAAATATTTCTATATAATTATACTAATATGAATCTGACCTTATTTGTTTAATATTTTTCAAGTTCATATATCTTCTTCTTAATTAGGATCTTACATATTTAAATCAAATAATTATATGAATAATCATGATTATTTTTATTGAACTTGTGATTAATCTATTTGTTTTAGGATTTACTAGTTGATTTAATTTAATTGATATATGATTTGAATCATCTAGTTAGGATTATTCATTATTAAATCTGTTCTATAACACACACAATCACTCATGTTTTTTGTGTTAACCCTGGTTACAGTTGTTCTATGAGTGTGTCTAATTGGTAAGAAGCTGATTAGAACATTGGTCTGGAACACGGTCACATAGTATGAGCTCATAAATTAGGTACATTGGGACAATTGATTGGCATACATGATTTTTTTGCGATGAATACACAAATATACATATCACAACAAGTAATATAATAATAATAAAAAGATCGTTTTCAATGGGATTATTTTATTAGAAACTAATTTTTAAAACTAAAAAATAAAAATCAATTTTTTTTTGTGTTTTTATATTTTAAGGAAGTAAAATTAAAATAACTAAAAGTAAATAGAAATAATTAATTAAATTAGATTTAGTAACTAATAAGATGTATGAGAAAATATCTAAGAATACTTAATCCTCCAATTTTTTAAATATGTGAATCACTAAAATTCCTTAAATATTATTATCAATTAACTACATGATCAATTGAATCTAACTTAGCATGTATTCTTTTCTCAAGTAAATTGTACACTGTATAGTAATTAATTTAATCACACTCACATATCAATTAAATTGCATAATACTCATTAAATTCATCAATTATGGATCACATACATAAGAATTATACATCTCTGCCTAAAAACTATGCATGTTATTTAATCAAGATAAATAATTAAATAATTCTCTCAAATCTATTTAATTACCTCTATATATAAATTATTGGTCAAAAAATTAATACCATAAAAATCAAATTAAATAATATAATTAAATTGAAATCATAAATAGGGTAAAATATTATATCATCACATAATGAAAAGTGGATTCATAAGATCCCTAGATTAATAAATTCACTAGACATAATTTTGTTCATAAAACCCATATTTTCAAAAAGAAAAACATAAAATTGATAAATAAATGAGTAGAAGAAGAAATACAATCAATCTCTTGAATTGTAGTACTAATCTCATATTGAATTTCCACCAAAATTGTATTTCCTTATGATTTTTTTGTATTTTTTTCTCCTTTTAGCTCTAAAAACTGATAAAAACTATGCTAATTACGGCTCATTTCCTTCTATTCTTGGGTTTACAATTGTGTTATTTTGAAGGTTATCTTGAGGCTTTTGGCTTATAGTTTGAGCAAGTTTTCGCATTTAAGTCTCTAAATTTCAAATTGAAGCTTCTTGAGTTGAAACTTTTATATTAACTGATTGGATGAAGTCTTTCATTATTTCCATTAAAGCCTTTGTATTGTCCTCAATATGTGGCTTCTTCTCTTGGGCTTGTGAGTGTTATGATTGTTGAAAATCATATGGTGGAAATGATTAATGGTTGAATTGATTACCACGCTGATTGTTGTTATTACTCAAAGAAAAAATTGGATGTTGTCTCCATCTTGGATCATATGTGTTCGAGTATGGATTATTGTTTCGGTTATTTGAACAATTATCAAACAAATGGACTCTACCATAAAACACATAAGACACCTCTGAATCTCGGACATGATTTATACTCATCGGTGAGTTTTCAACCTTCAAAAGCTTTACCAAAGATGACCTTTGAGTTATAAGTGTCATGGTATCATTACCACATGCATTCTAACTACTCTTATTGTGGCTTTCATTCTTCCATTGGTCATTAATAATTATTGCTAGCCATTTTATCAACTATGATTCTAATAGCACTAAAGAATGTGTCTACGTTAAAAATAAATTAAAACTAAATAAATTAAAATTTAATAAATAAATAAATAAGTAAACTAAAATTAAAATTAAAGTAAAGAAAAATAAATTAAGAAAATTTACTAAAATAAAAATAATAATTTTTAATATTTATAATAAAAGTTATCAAAGTGTGTACACTGAATACACAAGTATATTTATCAAAACAAGTATTATAATGATAAGACATAATCGTTCCTACGAAGATTATTTTATTAGAAGCTAATTTCTAAAACTAAAAAAAATAAAAATAAAAATCAATTTTGTTATGTTTTTATATTTTAAGAAAGCAAAATTAAAATAAATTAAAATAATTAATTAAATTAGATTTAGTAACTAAGAAGATATTTGAGAAAATATTTAGAAATACTTAATCCCCTAATTTTCTAAACATATGAATCACTAAAACATCTCTAATATAATTATCAATTAATTATATGATCAATTAAATCTAACTTAGCATGTATTCATCTCTCAAGTAAATTATACACCATATATTAATTAATTTAATCAAACTCTCATTTTAATTAAATTACATATTACTTATTAAGCTCATCAATTATATATCTCATAGATAAAAATATACATATCTTTCTAGAAACTATGCATGTTATTTAATCAAGACAAAAAATTAAATAATTTTCTCAAATCTATTTAATTTCCTCTCTCTATATAGATAAATTGTTGGCTAGACAATTAATAACATAAAAATCAAATTAAATAATATAATTAAATTAAAATCATAATTAGGGTAAAATATTATATTATCACATAATGAAAATTGAGTTTATAAGATCCCTAGATTAATAAATTAATTATACATAATTGTGTTAATAAAACTAATATTGTTTTATAAAGAAAGACATAAAAATTGATAAAGAAAGGGTAGAATAAGAAATACAATCAATCTCTTGAATTGTAATACTAATCTCATCTTAAATCTCTACCAAAATTATAACTCCTTTTTAATTTTTTCTGTATTTTTCTCTCTCCTTAGCTCCAAAAATTGATCAAAATTATGCTAATGATAACTCGTTAGGGTTTTGGGGTGATTAGAAGGTTAAATATAACTCAGATGTAATCTAGACCATCATATCAACTTCAAATTAAGAGCTAAGATCAAAACAAGAAAAATTAGTAGTGCTAGCAAATCAGAATCAAACACGTGGCACACGAGATTCAGGGGACAAATCAAAGAACGACGCATGGAAAAAGAGACCAGTTCAGGTCAATGCTTTCCTAGTCAGTGCCTGTTGGCACAACTTGATTGGAAGAAATAGCTTGTGTGGTGCATGGGTGGAACAAATGGATGAATCAGATCAAGAGACGTGGCGAATGCATCAACCAAGCGGGATAAATTTGGGATGAACATTGTCTTGACATGTGAAGAGACGCTACATCACTCCTTATAGGTGGTGATCTACGATTGGTTGTCTTTATTGGCATGACATCTGAAATTTTATAAGATATGGACCTAATTAACCTAGAGGGGGTGAATAGGTTATTTTTAATTTTTACCAATTAATAATTTAATAACCTAAACAAACCAGTCAGGCATGCAATCGTGTGTAAATATAAGCACGAAAATAAAATAAAAACACACGATATTTTTAGGTGGAAACAACCTAGGCCACAACCATGGCCTAAGAAAAAAACCACCGGTCCATCAGACCACCTAACTTTCCACTATAAAAATCAAATGTTCAAGTACAAACTCGATCTTATGCTACCCTTCCTAGGATACTGCCCCTACTCTGTTTTCACAGTTTCCAATATTAGCGTGAACGGTTTCCAGACCAACGTTCCAATAAGCTCCCCACAAATCAGATCGTTCACAAATCAATTGCAAAATAGTTAGCACAAAAACACAAGTGCTCGTGTGTGTTCTAGAACAGATTTAACAATGAATAATCTTAACTAGATGATTTGAAATATATGTCATTTAAATCAAATCAACTAGAAAATTTTAGAACAAAAAGATTAGGCATAAGTTCAACAAAAATTTGCTTCTTTGAAATTTAATAGTCAAATAAAATAATTATGATCACACATGAAATTATTTAATCTAAACATATAAAAATCTAATTAAGAAGAAGCTATGTAAAGATAAAAATACCAATCAAATTTATTAATAAATACCTTTAATATGATACCAATTTTCTTTAAGTCTCAATTACTTTTGCTTCATAAATAATATTATTCAAATCACAATATTTATATATATATTAAAGAAAAACTTTATTTATATCAAAAGCATACCATTCTTATTTATGTATATATATATTAGCGTTGATTCCCGTTGGCCTTGATTACACGTGTTGAATAACTTTATATATATATTACCATTGATTCCCATTGAATAGCTTTATATATATATTAGCACTCGGCATTCACCAGCTCCGACTTCCTTTGTTTATTTATTTTTTCAATTCGGTAGCTGCAGATTTTCCTTTCTTCCTTTTCTAATTTTTTTCTACTAACTCCTTTAACCATAATGTATATATATATATATATAATAATAATAATAATAATAATAATAGCTAGTGATATTAGGGTTAAATGTATTCTGGGCTTAATTTTTCAAAGCCCATTAAAACACATCTTAAAAAATTAATTAATAATTTCATAAATTAATTAAATTTTGAATAAATATTTTAACATAAAATATAATTTTAGATTTATGAAAATGTGTTATTAAATGCATAAATGAAATCTTATGTGTCGCAGTTATAAAAGATATACCTGAAATACGATTATTTGAAACTCGAGTATTTGTTGGGCTTTTCTTGATAGCAGGTCTACAAACTAGTTTACAAGTAAATATTTTGTCCACGAAAATAGATAACACTCATAGTCCTTACATCATCCGTGTGGCTTGCATAGTCAACTCCTCTACTTGCGTGACACCACGTGATAGCTCTTGATTGGTCCTGCGTTACAAATTTCATAAAAAATCCATAAAAATTCCAAACAAATCCCAAAGAATTTTAGAAATTATATTTTAATATTTTAACCCTAAAAATACTATTTATTGAATAAAACAAGCAAATATTAAGTAAAAAAGTTCACTAATGACTACTTTTATAGAGTCATTAACATTATTTTAGGAAGAGTAGCATAAGATCGAGTTTGTACTTAAACATCAATTTTCACAATGAAAAGTTAGGTGGTTTGGTGGATCGATGATATTCCTCTAAGGTCATGGTTGTAACCTAGGTTTTTTCAACCTAAAAATATTGTATTATTTTTAATTTCTACAATTTACTATTTACATGCAATTATATGTTTGAACACTTTGTTTAGGTTATTAAATTATAAATTGATAAAATTTAAAAATAATATATTTACCCCCATTTAGGCTTATTAGGCTCGTATTGTAAATTTTAAATTGGTATCAGATTTTACACTACACAGTTAGTGATTTCGAGTCGTAGGGATACACGTTTACAAATGGATCTAATGAAAGAAGATAAGTCATCTGTTAGACCCATTTTCTTTGATAGGTATAATTAACCTTACTAAAAGGCTCGCATACAAGCCTATCTTAGACAATGTGAAAAAGTATGGGATTTCATTCTTGAAGATTGGGAATCACCTTTCGTAACCAAAGATCGTGTAATAACCATAAAAACTAAAAAAGAATAGACCACTAAATAAAAAACCCTTAATAGATCAAATAAAAAAGAGTTAAGTTCTATTTTCTCTATAATATTGATGGAGGAGTTTCGTTACATCTCTGACTATGAGACTGAAAAAGATGCATGGAATGCACTTGCTCTTGCTCTTACTCATGAGCGAACTTCCAAAGTAAAACAAACTAAATTTGTTTGTTGATATCTCTGTTTGACTCTCTTAAAATGAGAAACAATGAAATGTTTAATAAATTGTATGCTTGTTTTTGTGATGTTACTAATGCTTGCCCTACATTTGGTGAGAAAATTCCTCAGCATATAATTTTATGGAAGCTTTTGAGTTCAATGATAGAAGATTATAAGATAAATTCATTGTTATAGAGGAGAGCAAAACTGTGAACACTTTAAATATTAATGAACTAATTAGGTCCATTCAAACATATGAGTTTACTCGTAAGCCACCCAAGAAGAATAAGAACGTGGCATTCAAAAGCTCTATAAAGGTAATTTTTGGTAGTGATGATGATTCTAATGGTGAATTTATTATTTCATTTTCTCGTAAATTCAAGAAGTACCTTTATACAAAGAACCAACAAAATAACTCCCCAAACAAGGGATAACAAAATCGATTCAAGGATAGAATTTCAAAGGAACCTAACCTCATGGGCTCAAATGACAAGAAATCTAAACTTACTGGTCCTCAATGTTTCATTTGTAGTAGTTTTGATCATATATCTAGAAAGTATGCAAATAACAAGAAGAAATTTAAAAGAGCACTCAACACTACTCTTAGTGATATGAAGAGTGAATAGAAGAAAGAAAATAATTCAGAAGATGGTGGAACCAATTATTGTGCCTTCACTGCAAGAGCTACTTGATGAGTGCTCAAAAAGACCTAAAATTACAATGATTTTATTCACTTTAATTGATTAAAAATATATATATTTATATGATTTTATCATATTTCTATATAAATCTATTTTTTCGGAATCACGGATATTTTTATTATTTTTCAGGTATTTTTGCTTAAAAAAGTAACTTAAAGACTCAAAGAAAAAAAATACCAGAGGTAATACATCACAAATATATTCATAAAGTAAATGAGGAAAAGTCAAAAAAGATGGAAAAATTGGACAAAAATGTCAAAAATGAGGAAATCATGCACGTAGACACCCAGTCGTGCCGAGCAACGCGCGTACATCACCCAGTCCTCCCGCGCCCATCATTGCCTAGTCTGCCCACGCCCATCAATGCCTAGTTCGCGCGCGCCGCTACGCCCCACCTACCATAACGTCAGCAATGATGTCATCATTTACTACTCCGTGTTTCCTCCATTTTTAATCATTTTTCCACCCACTTTTTCTTCTTCTCCTCACATATAAATACCTTTATTCCCTTCATATCATACCTCTAAATTTCTTAGTTTTTAGTTTTTTCTTAGTTTTAGAGTTCTTCTATTTTTTAGAAGAACTAATTATGTTTTTGTAATTTATTTGTTTTTCGATTCAATAAATGAAAGTGTAAATTCTGTTTGTAGGTTTTCCAACAACAGGAATAACATCAAAGTACTATAAGGATTTTATTTTCTTTACATTTATTTTTTATGCTTTATACTTATATATTATATTTAATTTGTCTGTGATTAAATTTAACTTTACTGGTTGTTTGTAAACATGATATAATAATAACGTTGTTATGCTTGCGAAATATTAAATAGGTAAAAATCTCTAAAATGAATTGATTTTGTTTTTATTCAAGATTTTATATTAAGAATGTTAGAGAGAAATATATTATTTTTCATTACAAACTTAAATCTGAAAATTAGATTTTAAGGTTTAGTTATCCGGTCTGATTTAGAGTAGTGTTTTTTAATTTGTTGGTACAATCGTCATGTAGTTAGAGTGAAACTCTATTTCAAAATTTTTTATAAAAATTATTATCTGAAAATGTATTGAAAACGTGTTTTCAGTAGTGGTTTTAAAAATGTAAAGTTGGTACTCGGATAATTAAATTCTTAGGTTTAATTTGGACACCTTGAATAAAGTTTAAACTGTCTAACCCCACCAATTGTAGCATTTAAACGGTTCATTCCAATCTCTTAGAAAAAAAAGAATTAATTTAATTAACCAAATTAGTTATCAACCTCACCCATATGTGTTAATTGATTTGTTTAGTTAACAAATAATATCTAACTCCACCAAGGGTGGTATTCATATAAAAAAGAGAGAATAAATAAATATCAATTTATATCTTTAATAACCTAAATAATATGAGCAAATATAATTAACTTAGTTATTATATCCATAAATACTCCACTATTATAACAGATAAAATTTGCACAAATATTTATTGAATCTGTATCTATGTTTATTTTTATATCAGTAGATTAAAATCACAAAACCCAAAATATCGTGACAAGATGTTTAGGATTTAATTTTGTTTTTAAAAGTTTAAATAATAAATTAAAAATCACATATATTCCTTCTTTAGATCGACCTTAGAAGTATACTTAATATTTTCTATAAAATGATTCATGCACTTGTGAGAGTTTTATAAATATAAAACCAAAGCGATGGCAGGATCGGCGATGCCAGTTTTTCCTATCACTACTACACGTTCAAGCTACTCCTACACTAGCTCAAATAAAGATGATGAGATATCTCTTCTTTTCTTTTAACTAAATATAATACATCTAGTTTTGAAAAATTATTTAGGAATTGTATAGATGCTAAGGAACAAAAAGAAAAAAATTTAAATGAAGTGGTAAAGTTGAATGATATAATTATGTTCAAAAACAAACACTTTTTCCTTAGAAACTTTTTTTAAGTAGTTTGAACATATCAATACTCTTAATCCAAGTCTTCTAGGAATATAATAAGAAAACTATAAGGTGATGTTTGGTTCACGGAATAGAATCGGAATAGGAATGAGAATGAAATGGTATGGAAATGAAATAGTTTTGTTTGGTTTGACCACTAGAATCAAAGAAGAAATCAGTATTATAGTATTTGGTTGATAATTGGAATGAAATAAAAAACACTGTATATTACCTTAATATCCCTATATTCAGTAAAGTTTAAATAATATCATTTTTTCATTAGATAAAATACATTATCAAAATCATTATTTTTCTAAATAATTATTACTTAAAAATAAAATATATTATTAAAATTATTTTTTTAAATAGGGTTTAGGATTTTGAGATTTGGGATTTGAATTTTAGGGTTATATTTGTGGGTTAAGATTTAAGGTTAAAATTATTATTTTCTAAATAGGGATTAGGGTTTTGGGTTTTGGGATTTTTGATTTAGGGTTTAGAATTATATTTATGGGTTAAGGTTTAGGGTTAAAATTATTATTTTTCTAAATAGGTGTTAGGGTTTTGGGATTTAGGATTTAGGGTTTAAGGTTTGAGGTTATATTTATAGGTTAAGATTCAGGGTTAAGATTATTATTTTTCTAAATAGGATTTTGGGATTTGGCATTTAGGGTTTATGGTTTAGGGTTATATTTGTAGGTTAAGGTTTAGTATTAAAACTATTATTTTTCTAAATAAGGTTTAGGATTTTAAGATTTAAGATTTAGGGTTTTAAGGTTATATTTGAGATTGGGGTAAAATTGGAAAACAAATTAAGATGGGAATGGAATTATGATTCCTTAAAAGGGAGAAGGAATTCCGATTCATTCTCTTTTAGGAATTGATTTCATTCAATTCTCACTTTTTAGCCCAATTAAACATAAAATTAGAAGGAATTAATTCTGATTTTATTCCATTTCAGTCAACCAAACATAGGGAAAACTCAATGACCAACTTATTACGACTAAAAAGACAATGAAAAGCTTGACATTAGACATTGAACAACTAAACAAAGTCTTGAGTTATGGTAAGTCATATGGTGATACATGTGGCCTTGATTTTAAGGATGAGAGCTACATATCTTGCACATCAGAAATCACATTTGTGAGGGCCTCTAACTCTATTCTTATTGTTATTACTTATGCACAAATAGTCATTGTACCTGTGGTAAAAAAACTGTTAAGTTTATACCTATTTGTCATCATTGTGGTAAGAAAGATCATATATGACTAAAATATAGGTTTTTGATAAAGGTTCCTAAATTTAATAAATCTTTCCATGTTTCACATAGTAGGACTAATAACTATCAACCATCTATACATGTTGCATCATATTCTAGGATGGATGAAACTCATAGTAACATTTCAAAAATTCTACTAATAAGCATGAAATTTTAGGTTCAAAGAGGCAAGTAAAACACAATACTTTTAATTCTATGACTCATTATCATCATCCTGCCTTACAAATTGCATTTTCATTTAGGATGAATGCAAAAAGTACAATTATGTCCAAGAACATTCCTATGAAATCTAAGGTTTGAGTCCTAACCCAAAGAAATAGAGAAACCAATATTCAAGAAAATTTGGGTTAAGAAAGATTATTTTTTCCGATCATTTAACCTTCTTTTAATTGTTTCACCTATGTACTTTTGGTAAGGTGCTTATATGATCCTAAGTGAGCAATTTCATAGTATTATAATTATTTTATTTATTTTTTCTTGTTAAAAAATAAATAAAAAAATGTTAAGTAGAATCGCTTTTTGGCCAACAAGTTAATAGATTTATTCAACCCTTACACACATACAACATTCTCTTTAATGGATTTAACTCATTTTGATGTCTATTGTATAAATAGTTCTACAATTTTGACTTGTGCACACATTTATACTTTTATATGTGATGATCGATGTTGACATTAACTTATTCATATACTTGAATTTTATGATTTCTTTTGAAAATTCTAGGACTTCAACTAATATTGATTGTAAAATTATGTTGAGTTCTAATTCTTACTTTCTAAAATTTTACTATGATGAGGCACTTAGTATTGAGAGGAATACTTATTGTAATGTGTGAATTTACCGCAATGAGAGAGAGAGAGAGAGAGATACCTCACAACTAGTGTGAAAGTCATCATGCAATATTTATAGCTCGTGCATGTAAAATATTAAATTAAAAAAATTATACAAAAAAGTACTATGCTTATAAAAAAATATACTTGGCATGCATAAAAAGAAAGAGTCAAAGGATATTAAAAATAAATAAATGATCTTATACCTCTTTTATAAAATAAAGAGAAACAAAAAGCTTAAAAAATTTCTCTCGATAAGTATATTTTATTTTGTAAGATTGAAAACTGAATTAAAGTTTTATATGATAGGTGATACATTTTCTTTTAAGTTCTTTCTAGATTGATCATAAATGACTTGATTGACATAATAACTACTTTTAAGTAAATTTCAATATATCATTATATATGCTAAGTGTGTTTGTGTGTGTCTTCTACTCTACTTATTTATTTATACAATAGATAATCAAAATTTGAGTAAAAAATGATTTCTCAATTGATTGTATGCTTGTTTGTGATTAAGTGAATTTATTACTTTACGTGGCTATTTATATGAAAAAAATAGGTTTTAATTTTTTTATTTTCTCCTAATTTATTAACTGTTTAATTGGTTTTATAGTTAAAAAGCAATAGAACTCAGGGTGGGTTTACACTAGATTATACTTTTTCATTGATATGCTTTTACATTGACCTTTAACATTTAGGGGAGCTTAGCTCTATGACATTATTGCATATATTTCCTTCTAGTTGTTCTTAAGTTGGTAATTTTTCTAGTACTTTGTCATTTTCATATGTCAAAAAGGAAGAGTAATTATCATTATTATCATGTTTTTATGTTTTATTATGGGTTGGATTGATATGAATACATGCAATACATGATTTATATCTATACTTTGCATATTTCTATGTAAACAGAACTAATATACAGTAAGTCTTTCGAGCCAAGTTGTCATATGTTTTGTCTATGTGATTTCAATTATATACAAATTTGTCAAGTTGCAGCAAAGATGGATTCACCGAACCATAGGATAGTGTCACTGTGGAGTCTAGGACATCAATGTACTTTTATCTTACTTTTGTAAGTGTCATGTAGTGAATAAAAGGTTTTGCCACACAAAAATGCCAAAGGGATATTTTGTAAGATTATTAATATTGGTTATTTTCGTGGACAAAACATTTATTTATAATTTTATCTTTAAGCTCGCTATCAAGTTTTTTAAGAATATCAAGAAAAATCAAAGAAACACTCAGATTTTGGATAATTATAATTCAGATATATCTTTCATAACTATCAAACATAGAATTGCATACATGTTTAAGTACATTTCATATAGGCTTTTGATTGGATCAATTCTGATATTGTATCATACAGATATTAGCCTTTTAAGATAGAGAAATTGATCCCCTAGTAGACAAATCGATCCCATTATGGATCTATCTGTAATCGATCACACTTTGATCATTCCCTCTTTAAATAAAAAAAAACTAGGCAAACCTTCATACATAGAATGATCGATCTCTCTTATAAACGGATCGATCCCCCATATTACGTAGGCATAACTTATTTTTGGGAAGGGTCTAAAGGGATCAATCCCACTACTTGAAACTGGCATATTTCATCCCCTTTGATTTGTTTTTAATCCCAATCAACAGCTAACTACCTATAGAACTATGCCACATTAGATGTGTAACGTTTTGGCTATTTAGATTTACTATATATAAATCACTATTCTCTCACAATCATACATACAACTACAAAGCATATTTTTAAGAGCACAAGTTTCAACAATCAGATTTCTTTTCTCCTTACTCCTCTTTAATTTGGTTGAACTTCATCTCTTCATATATTTCTGTATAATTATACTAGTATATATGAGCTATTTGTTTCATATTTTTCATGTTCTTAAAGTTTTTTCTTGATTAGGGTCTCGCATATTTAAATAAAATAATTGTATGAGTGATCATGATTATTTGGATTCAATTATTAAATTTCAAAGAAATTATTTTTATTGAACTTGTGATTAATATGCTTCTTCTAGAATTTCCTAATCGATTTAATTTAATTGATATATGATTATAATCATCTAGTTAAAAGATTATTCATTATTAAATTTGTTCTAGAACACATACGAACACTTGTGTTTTTTGTACTAACTCTGGTTCCAATCGTTCCGCAAATATATCTAATTGGCAAGAAGCTGATTAGAACATTAGACGAGATACTACTCACCTTAATCTTAGAAGTTGTGAAAACAAAGCAAGGACTCATAAGTTAGGTACATTAGGACAGTATACTAAAGAGAGTAGCATAAGATCGAGTTTGTACTTAAATATTTAGTTTTCACAATGAAAAGTTAAGTGGTCCAATGAACTGATGATTTTCCTCTTAAGTCATGGTTATGACCTTGGTTGTTTCCACCTAAAAATATCATATGTTATTTTTAATTTTTTATACTATATTATTTACACATGGTTGCATGTTTAGTCGTTTTGTTTAGATTATTAAATTATAAATTGATAAAACTTGAAAATTTATTCACTCAAATATATATAAACTCTCATTTTTAAATATATACCAAATTAGAATGTGTGAGTATTCACACTAATATATAAGTAACATAGGTTTAAACTATTATAGGTGTCTTTAGTTTTATCTTTATTTTTATACGTTTTATTTATATCTTATTTTGGTTCATATTATATTTCTAAGTTCTACACATTCAGGAAGAAAAAAAAAGAGTTATATACTTTCCTTGTAGGCATTTTATTCACTTATTAAAACCAACTTTTATCTGTGGCATTTTTCTATGTATGACATCAATACTCCATGCTTTTCTTTAAGCCAACTCCTAGAGTATAAAAGGGAAAAGAAAATGATACAATTAAGGTTAAATGTTAATTTATGTTAAAAAAAAATCAATTTTAACTTCTTTTCAAATTCAGTATTAAGTATCTTTAAACCAATTATTTTAATAAAAATTTATCAATTTAATTAAAAAAATTAAATCATATAAATAATATATAAAATTACAAGTTCATAATTTTATCCCTACTAAATCTTTATAAATTCACGTATTACATAAATAATTTAAATATTTTCAATAAATTAATTACTTTAAGATAAAATAGTTAATTGAAATACATAAAAAAAATTAATTAAAAAAATATTTACAGCAGTAAATTAAAAAATTTCTTATAACCATAGTTAAATTAACGTTTGCCAATATTTGTTTGTATAGATTTTTAACCAAACATATATATATATAACCATTTAACTAATTATTGCGTATAGCAGCCTGTAAGCAGCGTCTCAATCGCTGATATGACAAGTTATGACACGAAAAAGATTTTAGTAACTACCAACAAACAAGAAGTAAAAATATATCTATTAAAAATAACAATCTAATTCAATAGATTAAATAAAATAATATTAAATAAATTTAAATAATTATACATCAATTTAAATTTTTAAATAAAAAAATATATAAAACAAATATAAATAGTATTATTTTTATGATAACGGAGATTTTTTATTCAAAATTAATTATATTTTATATCCACTGTGTATAAAATTAGTTACAAATATACTTAAAATTATTACTTAATTATAATTATCTACACAATATATAAATAATAATAAAAACATTTAACATAAGACATATATTATAAACATAATTATAAATTTAAATTATCTAATATTAAATATATTTTTATAATTAAATAAACACTTTAAATATATTTGTTATTAACCTCATATATTACTAACAATCCTTTAATTTTTTATTTGCTTTATGTTTTAAAAGTATTTATCTTCACCCTAATAAATAACCCGCAAAAACAAATTTTGTGTCAATATCGTGATAAACACAATAACACCACAAGAATCCGAGACCATTACGATTAACTAATAAAAAATATTATTTATTTTAAATTTGAAATATAACATAATTATATGATATAATATTATTTAAAAATACAATCAAACTTAAGTTTGTACTTATTAGATCAATTTTTATTATTTACCTCGGCATAAAAAGAAAAATGTATCTTACGTAACATTGAAAAATAATGCATGGGGGGCATATTCTATATGCAACATTAAATCACTCTTGTTAGTTGGGGTCACATCAATTGTGTAAATGGTCATATTATAATCTGACGTAACCTTATTTATCTTAATCTAATATCACACCCCACTTATACGCTAAAAGTTTAGAATAAGAATAGTACAAACTAGTAAATTAAAAAGCAACAGAATAATCAGAAAACCATAATCATTGCCTCTAAGACACCAAAACCTAAATTCCATATGCATAAAATCGTAGCAGCTGCTCTAATTTAGTCATTAATTGGTCAAACCCTCCTTTTACGTCTAGGTTGATCACTGAAGAACTGTATGCATACATGCTTGCTCCCATGACATTGGTGGGACTTGGGAGCAAACGTTAGTCGAAATCCAGAAACTCTACTCTTTTTCCCATTAAATCTTTAGCTTCTTCTTCTGCCTTTTGAGCCTTAAGGTAGAAGTAGAAAGAAAGGAGCTCAACTTATTTTAAAAAACCAACACAGAACAATACCAAATGAAAAAGAGCCTAGCATTATTTAACTTTCACCTATCTTTACTGTGTCAGAGATACTAATAATCAAACACATTACTTCTCAATAAATTAACACACATATCATCCTCTATCAAGGAACAACACATGAGCTTGTGATTCTTCATAACACAATCCTAAAGAGCTAACAAAAGGTTGATCGAAGTTAAAAAGGAGATAAAATACTCTAGAAGTCACTTTATTTATATCACTTAAACCACTAAGCTTTCACAATAAACACATAAATCATCCAATTTTTAAATTTAGAAATTTTAAAAAGAATAAATGATTTATGTATCTCTTGTAAAAGTTAAGTGATCAAAACGTTCTAATGACACAAATAAAGTGACTTCAAGAACATCTCATCTTGATAAGGGTATCCATGAATTATGTTCCCACTTAAAAATGTATAAAAATATTATTGACAATTCTCCTACTAGCTCAAGCTTTTGAAACTAATAACTTCTATCATGCATTCAAATTTCAGTAAGCCTAATTGCTCAATTGTAAATTTTAGGTCCGTATAGTGCATAAAATCAATACTTGTGAGATGTAATAAATATATTAAAGCATTATTTTCTCTTCTCACGTTAGGTTAAGCTTTTAGTAGGACGGATGATCAATAATTTTTAACATCCACAAAGGCACAATTTTAACTACATACTTCGATGACAGGAAACAAGCAAATTAAAGAGTAAAAAATGCACTGCATAAGAGTCACTTACTTTTCTTATCTCTTCTACCGACACGGGAATCATATGTGGAGGAAGTTCCTCCTTATCCGAGCCCTACAAAGGAGGTAATAATAAGATCTTAATATGATATTCTAAATTATTAAATAAAAGTTCACGTAATTAATTCTCTGAAGAAAAAAGTGTACCAATTCTCCAATTAAAACAACATTCTCTCCACGGATTATATATAAACCTAATGTGATGTCACAATAGAGATCACCAACAATAACTCGTTCACACGCCCCTTCTATAACAACATTTGCTGTATGAGGACTGTCAGTTAATAAGGTTTTAAAAGGAATAGAAGAATAAGAAAAGTTAAACTTAACAAAACTTATGGTTAATTGAGAATTTTTTCAATACTCCAAGATTATGTACTCCTTTAAAAAGATATAGGAAGAAAACATAAAAAAAAAAAAAAAAAGTAAGCGTGAGAAGTGGGTGAGGTCAGTAATACATGGGTGAGTTTAGGATTATGAATCTATATCTCTCATAGGAGTATCCACATTTTAGTACTTCAAAAGTATTGAAAAAAATTTAATGGTTAACAAAACATATGGGATGAATGCATATATCTTACCAAACTGGTCAAAAGATCGGAGCAAACCCATAAGCTTTCGACCATCACGCAACAAGACAAGAAGTTTCTCTGAAGAAAATGAAAACAAATTTATCAGCACCAAACATTATGTGGGGAAGCAACTATCATCATCGATATGCTGGTAACAAAATTAACTAAATTCCAATTCCAAGCAGAAAATAAAGGGAATCAATGGTGAAAATGGAAATAAAGTTGCAATACAATTTCTAATGGTCTAAAGCAAATCAATATCCTCAAGGACCTCAAACTCTATTATTCCCTAGTGCTCCTATATATAATTTCTACCCAACTCTTTGTTCTGCATTGAAACCAAGGTCTAGGTATCAAAGTCTCCAATAAGAATGCCTCATTCACAGTATAAAAGAAATATCATGCTAACTTTATTGTGGTTCAATCTGGCAAATAACTCCTCTTCCTGTTTCAATTTTGAATCACATCAAGTATGGTTTGATCTTAAAAACATGCCAACTTTAAGAAGGTTGCATCGGAGTTTCCATATCAGAAGCTTAAGTACAAAAATAGAGAATGTTTCATTTTGATTCTTGTTTTCCTAATTAATAATTATCTGGCGAATTTTCTTTATGTCAAAAAGCTTTTCTCCCCTTTGAACCTTTCCTTAACATGTTTTCCCCTTCTTGAAAATACAAAATATACAAAAGTTGTCAAGCACACACCATTCAAACTACAGGGTTTCAAGGAGTACATGGATATATTTAGGAAATGGATATTTACACTATATCACTTTCTATTAATAATAAGTATTCTCACAATTAATTCAACATTCCACATTTAACCTTACATACAATCCGAAAACATCATTGACAAGTCACTTAATGCTTAAAAGTATTATCCATTTATTCATATTAGGATTCGCTTGAATCCTTTTGTGCTTTAGATTGAAAGTGCTTTTAAATGAAAAAAAAATCAATTTTAATGGCGTTGAGAAAATTTTAAAGTGCTTTCATTTTTAATTTCAATAAGTATTATTAGTGACTTAAATAGTTTAGTAAAACAGTTTAGGATGGATTCATGCTCCTAAAAAACAATGACTAAAATAAAACTTAAAATCCGTTAAACAACTTTATGTCAAACAACACCTAAATACTTATGTTAAAACTACTATTGACCAAACAATTTCCCCATTAATAATTCTATCACAAACACATCTAATTAGGCCCTTCTCACGGTACCTAAGAGAAGCCCATTTCCATTGAGTAGTACTATATAATACTAGTGGGAATGCTTCCAGACTTAGATGTACAGTAAAGATGTGGACTGAAATTAATATAATAAGAACGAGAAAATTTGTAAGAATTTTATACCCAAATGGTATTGAGTAGTATAGTTACGAAAAAGGTATTTTCCATTTCCATTAATACATGAACACGATTGACCTAGAAAAGAGATTAACCGAGTGCCAAAATTAAAAGCAACAGAGCATGTAACAAAGAAACCAAAAATCCTAGAGATATAGAATAAATAAACAAACAAATCTACATGAAACAATCGTAAGAGAGTATATGAGAAAAATACGCAATTGCATTTGCCTCAAACCAAAGTCAACTCTTAACACAAAAAAGGCAATAGAAAAGGAAATTGTAAGAGGGAAAGAGGGTACTGTCAAGATAGGTTGCAAGTGAAGTAGAAAGCAGAAAATCTTCTGGGCCAGCCCAAGAAGACATAGAGCTCAATCAGTCTTGCTACTGAAACTGTGAAAAGCCGAAGCCAATCACTCCCAAACCTTCTTCTCGAATGGCATTTGCTTCCCTCCAAAGGCTTATTCCAACCCTTTCTCCCCCACAAACAATCCTTATAATGGCGAAAACCCACATATAAATATTGAAATTTTTTAAATACTACAAATTTATGGTTGATTTGAAATGACGAGATAGATTTAGATTAGATAATAGTACCAAGTACATATATCAAATAAAATTATATTTAATGTATATTATAAGTTTAATTATCTTAAATTTTATTAGATTTAATATTTTAAATTTTTAAATTTTTTAATGATATTATGTTTATTATACTTAATTTAATTTTTATATTATTTATTTTTTTAATATAAATTTATTTTATTATTTATAAATTTAAATTTAAAAAATAATATGAAAAAATTAAATTGTTAAATTTGATAAAATTAAAAGATTTAAGAGATTTAAAAGATTTAAATATATAACGCTAAAAAAAATGACAAAAGTAGAAAAGGTAAAGGAAGTATCAGATTGAAGGTGAGTGGCAGTGTGGGTTGGGTTGGTACCTTTTGAATCACCGACCATGTCTTAAAAAGATTACATCTTTATTTGTAGATTGTTTTCTTTTCTGTCTTTTCACGACAATGACAATAAATCCGACTTTTTAGTGCCTCTTCTTTGACTTTACAATAAAATAAAATAAAAATATATATTATGTAATGCAATTTTAGATGTTATTATTATAATAATAATTTTTTTTCCATACTAAAATACAATTACAAGCTTACTATAAATCTATAGTGGGTTTTAACTTTCATTTTCTGTTGCTCACAAAAATATTAGGATTTGATATTTTACTTATATTTTTATTAAATAAAAAGTATTTATTTAATTTTATATTATTAATCTTCTCATTTAAGGTCTAATAATGATTTAAAAAAAATTATTAAGAATGAATTTATTTTTATAAAAATATTTATTATTTTATATCTTTTTTACATTTTTTCTCATTTTATTAAAAAAAACCCTAACTATCTTAGTAATCACGTTAATCTCTATCTTGATCCATTTATATTTTTTCGATCACATTGATTATAATGATTTTCGAAAATGATTAAAAAATTAATAAGATTAGAGGGAATATTAATTTTTTAATCTGATCCAATTTTTCAAAAACATTTTAAGGTTAGATTAAATTATTTAAGTTTAACAAATTAAAACATATTAGATTAAAAAATTAAAATAATCAAATTCAATTAAGATTAATCTATTTACTATATAAATGTATAAATAATTAATTTTCCAAACATCATGCTAATTAAGGCCTAGCATGTTGGTTGAATTCAATATTACAACCTTTACATGTTGTGTTGGATTCTCGAATGGTTCAAGAAATGGCAGATAATAACTAAATGAGTTCAGTTTTAGGTGGTAAACTTTAGTTCAATTTTTGGGTTTAGTTATTCTTTCATTTAAAATTTAAGTTCAATTTTAGTTTAGTTGGTGAAATAATCTAATCATAATACACGAAACTATAAATTTGAATTTTATTAAATATGATATTTTTTACATATAGATATAAAACACTTATAATTTATTACTTATAAAGAAAAATAAAATTAAATATATTAAGTACATATAATATATTATTATTTTAATCTATAATGATTATTTTTATTAAAATTTCATATATTTAAACATCTTAAAATTAAAAAAAATGTTAAAATTTGATTTTTGAAACTCGAGCATATAATTGTTAGTTGATAGTCATTCTTCGTATTTATACCTATTAATTTCAATTTTAATATATGATATAATATAATATTTTGGATTTCGGGTAAAAGACTACAACCTCATTTCACCTTGTTGATATTATTAAATATGAGATGTCTTCCTATTAAAATAGAAAAAAATAAAAGATTATATAAAATAATAAATATCTTTATAATAATAAAATTATCTCATATAAATTAATTTTATTTCTAAAATTTAACCATTAATATATCTTTTCATAAATAAAAAGGTTAATAATATATATTCAAAAAAATATTTTTATTTAATAGAATACTATTAAAATACCAAACTTAAGATATTATATATCACCTTTAATTGATAAGCATTAACTTATAAGAATTAAATATTTATAAAATAAATTATTAAAACCATAAAAACACTAGCTGACGATATGTAAAAAGTAGAGAATTATTGATTAATTAGATATTTTTCAATTTTTCGGATCATTAGTTTATTCTAAAAGTATCACTTAGGTTTTATTCTTTTTTTTAGTCGTTTATTATTCTAAAAAAACTCTAAAATGACGAGTAACTAAACTTAAATTTGGTTATTTCTAAAAAAAATATTTTTATATTGTATATTATTTATATAGTTTTATTTTTAATAATATTTTTACATTATGTAATATATATATATACTATATTTTTACATTATACAAAAAATACATATATGTATTACATCTAGAGAATTAAAAAAAATATTTTTAAATAAAATTATGCTAATTAGCTAAAATCTATATGAGTTATTTTTTTATTTTTTAAATTGTATTAAATAAATATTAATTTTTGATTTGAATAAGTACGTTTAGAAGCCTTTGAAAAAAGATACAAAAAAAATATGATAATAGGTGAATGTACTATCATTTTTAATAATAATTAGATTAAATTGTAAAAAACAAAAATTAATATAAAATTTAAGTGTAACTTTTAAGTTAACCCTTTATTCATGAATCTTTATTCGGGTAAATCTCTTAACTGAGTTCCCTTTCTATATTCGCCGTTTTAATAATAAATGATATAAATAAATAATAATGATAAATTATAATAATATTTAGATAAAATTATTTAAAAATATATGTGTTAATAAATATAAAAATTTAAATTAATAAGTTATGTTTAAAATTAAAAAAATATTTAATTATAATTAAAAATATATATTTTATATTATATTTATTTAAAAATCAAGATTATTTAATAAAAATATTTATTTAAATTACGTGTACTATAACAATTGCATATATATATATATATATATATATATACACCTGTATCAACACAAGAAACAAACAACTAAATAGAAACAGTATATATATATATATATATAACAAAACGTGCTTTACTCCTGAATAAATTTTTTAAAATATTATAATTAATCATGACATAATATAACCAATTTAAAATATATAATTATGTAATTTTGTATTATCTTAAATTTATAAGATTTTACTTATTTTAATTTTTTTACATTATTAAACAAAAGTCAAAAATAAACCCAAAATCAAAACAATTGATTAGTTAAAAACAAGGTAAAGTAAAAATTAAGGAAAAATTTGAGAGTATATGACTCCACACCCTAATTATCTTAGATCTAAATTCAAATTACATCCTATATTATTGTTTTATTTAATGAAAAAAAGGTGAAATAAAAATATTTATAATGATTAATAGAAATAAAAATATTTATTATTATTAATTTCATACTAACATATATAAAACCACCAACAATGACAATGATGATTTTTTAATTTTAAAATTTATTGATTAAATAAAGTTTTATTTATCATTTAAAATACTTAAATTTTATATTTATTAAAATAATTATTTTTTATTAAAAAATATATATATATATTTAAATGTATAACTATACAATACATTTCAATATAAAACATAAAAAGAAAATTGTTTTTATATTATTTTATGTGTTTGTTATATGTATTAATATTTCAATGTAATACATTCAAAATTATAAGAAAAATATGAGACAAGTATTAATATGTTAAAAAATATTGAAAACGTTATAATTTATAAAAACAAGTAAAAATAGCGTCTTTTTATAATTTTTTTAAGTGTATTAATTTAACCCATTTTTATGAGAATTTTAATTTTATCTTTTAATCTATAATAATATTTGATTATCATAAGGTTTACGAGTCTTTTAATTTTCTTTGTAATTGTCAATTTTATTAATTTTGTAAGTCTTTTTGTTTTTCTTTTAATTATTTCTAAAAAATAATTATTAATACATATAATCAATTATTTTTATACTAAATATAATTTAAAAATAAATAAAATTTTCCACATATTTAGAAGAATTTTTGTTTCTATTTTAATTTTTTAACACTATATTATTATAATGAGTCTTTTAATTTTTTTAATAGAAAATTTATAAATTTTAATCTAATAAAATCAATTATTTAAAAAAAATCGTTATCCATTTTAATTCTTCTACTAAAAAATAATTAATATGTATAATAAATTATGTTCTAAATTAAATATAATATAAAAAATAAATTATTTTTAATTTAATTATAATTGAATTATGAGAAAATACATTCATCCTTACAGTAAAATTTTTAAAATATATTAATTTAATAAAAAAATTATTTTCTCTTTTAATTCTGTGATAATAAATAAAATTTATTTTTAATTGTAACTTTAATTAGCTCATTCACATAAAATCAAATATTTCAACAAAAAATAATGATTTTAAGAGTTTTTTTCTTTTTTCTTTTTTTTAATTAAAAAATAATTATTAATACATATAATCAATTATATTTATACTAAATATAATTTAGAAAATAAATTAAAATTTAACACATATTTATGAATTTTTTTATTTTTTATTTTATCTTGATAATAATAAACAAAAAACTTTATTTGATCTTTTTTTAAATTTTCACTACTAACAAATTTATAAATTTTAATTTTACTCGTATAAAATAAATTATTTTATGAGTTTTTTCCTTTTAATTACTTACTAAAATATAATTAATAAATATAATAAAATTATTTTTTATACTAAATATAATTTAAAAAATAAATTTACTTAAATTAAATTATAATTGGGTTATCATATAAGAGAAAATACATTCATATTTATAGTAAACCCTTTTTAAATATACATATAGTCAATTATTTTTACCCTAAATATAATTTGTAAATGATATTTTATTTTTCATTTTATATGTCCACTAAAATAGAATTTATAAATTTTAAATTTATTCACATAAAATCAATTATTTTAAAAGTCTTTTTGTTTTTCTTTTTAATTTTTTTCACTAAAATATAATTAATACATATGATCAATTTTTTTAGCTAAATAAAATTTATAAATAAATTATAGTTATATTATGTTATATAAAAAATACATTAATACCTACAATAAGCCTTTTTTAAGTATACTAATTTAGCATATATTTTAAAAAAATGTTTTTTCTTATAACTCTGTAATAATAAATGATTATTATAATGTTCATGAGTCTGTTTTATTCTTTAATTGTTAATTTTATTAATGTTTTTTTTATATATAATCAAATATTTCATTAAAAAATAAATATTTTAGAAGTATTTTATTTTTTATTCTTCCACTATAAAAATTAATTATTTTTACATTAATATAATTTTAAAATAAATTAAAATTAAAATATATTTATGGGAATTTTAGTTTTCTCTTTTAATTTTGTAATGATAGATAATTATTATAATAATGATGAACCTTTTTTTTTAATTTTCAATAAAAAATAATCTACAAATTTTGAATTTATTTACATAAACTTAATTATTTTAAGATTCTTTTAGTTTTTTTTTTAATTCTCCAACTAAAAGATGATTAATACATATTATTGATTATTTTTATACTAAATATATTTAAAAAATAATTTTTATTAAAATTGAATTATAATTATATTATATTATATGAAGAAATACATTAATACTTGTGTTAGATTCTATCAATCAAAATAGAACATTTTACTTATAAGATTATGATAATCATTTTTATATGAAATTATAAACTTATTCATTTATAATAATTATAAGACATATGTATTTAATTACATGAAACTATACAAACGTTCATTTAGCGGATTATTATCACAAATACCCCTGAGGTTTTACGTTTCTTCAAAATTACCCCTAAGCTTTATTTAATATCAAAAATGCCCATGAACATTATCAACGTTATATCTCTGTTTAACATTAGGGGCAAAATGGTAATCTCATCTCTATATATATATTATTCCCGTGGGATAAAAAATCAAAAATAACCCCAAGATTTTTAATATTTTCAAAAATACCCTTAACATTTAAAAAAAAAAGCTACAATACTCCTGAGGTTTAAGGTATCTTCAAAAATACCCTTATTATTTAACATAAGCATCAAAAAGCCATGAAAAATCACATCAATATCTAAAAAATTCTTTTCTACCCCTACCTATATAGCTTTTTTAATATTGTCGTTAAAAATATTATCGCAAATACCCTTGAGGTTTTACTTTTCTTCAAAAATACTTTTATTATAATAATTAATTTAACTTTATCAAAAATACCTCTGCTATAATAATTAATTTAACTTTATCAAAAATATCTATGCTACAATAATTAATTTAACTTCATCAAAAATGTCTTTGCTACAATATTTAATTTATCTTCATCAAAAATACTTCTACTTCTCAATAACATGATATAAAATATTTTCCAAAAATATTTAACTTGATATTGTTTGCTTTATTAACTTAATTTATCTTCAAGGGTATTTTTGAAAAATATTTTATATCGTGTTATTAAGAAATAAGGGTATTTTTGATGAAGATAAATTAAATATTATAACTGAGGAATTTTTAATGAAGTTAAATTAATTATTGTAGTAGGGGTATTTTTGATAAAGTTAAATTAATTATTATAACAAGGGTATTTTTGATAAAATTAAATTAATTATTATAACAAGGGTATTTTTGAAGAAAAGAAAAACCTTAAGGGTATTTACGGTAATATTCTCAACAATAATATTCAAAAACTATATAAGTAGGAGTAGAAAAGACTTTTCAGATATTGATTTGATTTTTCACGATTTTTTGACGCTTTTGTTAAATAATAAGGGCATTATTGAAGATACCTTAAATCTTAGGAATATTGTAGTTTTTATTTTAAACGTTAAGGGTATTTTTGAAGATATTAAAAACCTTGGGAGTATTTTTGATTTTTCCCTCATTTAGCATGGTAAAAAAAGAAATGTTAGACAAGTTAGTAACGGGTTAAGTTGGTGATGAGTTGGAATTTATTTCATATAGGATTAGGACCAATTACTTGGTGATAAATAAAATAAAATTTTATATGATATATAATTGTAAGATATTTTTAAAATACAAAAGATTATATTAATTGTTTTATTTTATTTACTTATATATAATAATAATAATTTTATTACAATACATGACAAATATCTTATTTTATTTTTAAAAATATTAAAAATTGTATATTATTAGGAAAAATTTATAAAGTTAAATGGTCATAACCCTCCCATTCTTCTAACTCTCGCCACTTGTTAATATCAATTAAACTTACACTCATATTTATATTTATATTAATTATGGGATGATATATTATCAAATTTTTAAAAAAAATAAGAAATTTTTTTCATTTATAAAATTATTTAATTATATTTTACATCATAAATAATATAAATATAAATTTATATAATCCTATCAAACTAGAGAATGAGATTCATAGCTATCCAACGTTCACAATGATGGGAGTCATCAACATTGATAATAAAACAGTTGTTACGAGGAAGCCATTCACAAAAATAATGGGTTTTAGTTACATGATGAAATTTTTCTGCACATTTTCCCAGGCACTATACTTATTTCTTGCAATTTTATCAAATATTTATTACAAAATTTTCATAGCTTAAGCTACGTTTACGTTGCACAATAATATAAAACTCAAGTTCATGGATTACTGAAAATTTTAAAATGAAGTATGTTATAAGTCATGTTTTTTTAATAAATACATCGTTTTAATCATTTTATTTGTACGTAATTTACCTTTAAGTAAATTTATTTTATAAAAAATGAATAAATTTATTTTATTATATTTAAATTAAGAAAAATATCCACGTAATAATGGTATTGTTCATTTTCTGATATTTTTTTAAATAATATTTTTAACACAATAATATGATACTCACAAATATTTTATATTATATGAAAAAAAAAATTAACAAAAAAACTTACATAAAATAAACGAAATTAATTGATTTCAATAATGTATTTTATTATTTAGATATTTTTTTGTAAATTAAATATATAAAAAAAATTAATTTAATTTATTCATTTTTAAAAGAAAATTGATTTGAAGTTGTCGGATACAACAAGTATAAAATAAAATAAATTCAACAAAGTAAGATAATGAGACAGTTAATTTAACGTGTTTCATCGTTTAATTTAGGCTAAGTTCATGAAATAAATTTTGAAAAATATTTCTTTAACTAATAAAATTAATGGGTACAAAGTAAGAGGTAATACAACAAATTGAGATAAATCAAAAATAGTGACACACAAGTGTTTCCCAAACTCACTATTTTGTCACACCTATTTTAGAAAAATATCCCAATTTTTTTTCTAAAATATTCTCTCCCACTCTCTCAAACACAAAACATTATTTTTCATCAAAAGAAATTGTTCCTTTGGCTTTACCTTACTTCTCTTCTTTTGGTGTGTCTCTTTAAGGCAAAAAAAACCTATTTATAGGCAAAATTACCAATCCCTTATGTGGCAAAAAATTGGTCATATAATTAGCTAAAATTTAGCCACAAAAATATTTGATGCATTTATCAAATGTGATTACACCTAACATTTTTATTTTCTTTCCCTTCCATGTGGGCAGGACTTACAAATCTCCCTCTTTCGACTACATAGAGGACTCTACCAATCCAACAGCTAAACGATAGTATTTAAAATTCTATCTTGGAAGAATTTTTGTCAACATGTCTGATTCATTTTCCTCTATATGGATTTTTTCAAGCTGTAGTAATTTCTTTTCCATTACATCCCTAATCCAGTGATATCTCACATCAATATGTCTTGATCTCGAATGAATGAAGACATTCTTTCTAAGGTGGATAACACTCTGACTATCACAAAATAATTGGTAATTGTCTTGTTGTAATCCAAGTTCTTTTAAGAACTTTTTCATTCATAACAACTCTTTACATGCTTCTATTGCTGCTATAAACTCTGCTTTTATAGTGGACATTGCAATACATTTTTTAACTTCGACTGTCATGACACAACTTCCCCTGCAAAAGTAATCAAGTAACCTGAGTGGAATCCACATCGCCAGCCATATTTACATATATGTATCCAACTAACACAGGTTTGTCATTTCCAAAACATAAGCATATTTTGGAAGAACCTTGAAGATACCTGAAAATCCATTTCACTATAGCCTAATGTTCTTTTTTCAGGATTTGAAAGGAATATATTCACAACTCCAACTATATAAGCGATATTTGGTCGTGTATAAACCATGGAATACATTATACTTTCAACTGCTAAAGCATATGGAACATTTTCCATCTGTTCCTTATCTTTGTCTATAGAAAGGCTTCGCTTAGAACTTAGCTTAAAGTGATTAGCAAGAGGACAACTAATCGCTTTAGCCTTGTCCATATGAAATCTTTGAAGTACTTTCTCAATTTACTTCTCCTTTGAAAACAATAATTTCTTGACACCTTTATCTCTAATAATACTCATGACAAGAATCTGTTTTGCTAGCCCCAAGTCTTTCATAGAAAAATTCTTACTCAAGTTATTGAATCTAAAAATATTCCAGCTAACAATTAACATATCATCCACATAGAGCAAAATAATAATGAAATCATCATCATAAAATTTATGCATAAAAACACAATGGTCTAAATTATTCTTTTTGTAGCCTTGCTCCCCTACAACAGACTTAAACTTCTTGTACCATTATCTCGGTACCTATTTTAAGCCGTGAATGTTTTTTTTTTCAATTTGCAAACATAATCCTCTATTCCCTTTTGCTTGAAACCCTCTGGATGCTTCATGTATATATCTTCTTCCAAGTCACCATGTAGGAAGTCAATTTTGAAATCCATTTTCTCAACCTCCAAGTCAAGACTTGCTACTAACCTAAGCATAATACAAATGGATGTCATTTTCATAACTGGTGAGAAAATATCATCAAAGTTAACTTCTTTTCTTTGGTTGAATCCCTTCACAACCAGTCTAGCCTTGTATTACAGACTGGAACTGTGTTCTTCGTGCTTCACCCTGAACACCCATTTATTTTTCAAAGCTCTCTTCTCTTTCGGTAGCTTCATCAACTCAAAAATTTTGTTATCATGCAAGGACTTCATCTCATCTTGCATGGCTTCAATCCATTTTTGTTTGGATTTGTCATCCATAGCTTCTTCATAACTCTCATGTTCTCCTCCATCAGTCAAAGTTACATACTCATCTAGAGGATATATGGTAGAGGGTCATCTCAGTCTATCACTTCTTCTCAGTGGAACAGGAGAAACAATAGGTGTTGGTGTTGGATAATAAACATCATCACCTCCCTCATCTTTAGAACCAACTTCTATGGGAGCATCATCTTCATTAAGTAGATAAACCTAGTCTTCATCTCCAACTTGTCTTGGCATTGATGTAGGAGGAATTAATTCCAAATCTGATGAGTTAGTATTGGAATTAGGAACATCCTTCTTCATTTTGACAATATCTTCGATGGTCTCATCTTTAACAAATATAGCATCATGGCTCTTGACAAGTCTCTTTGCAACGTGATCATAAAATCTATAGCCAAATTGATCTTGAATATAGCCAATAAAAATACACTGTCTTGTCTTGGCATCAAGTTTGGATCTCTCATCCTCCAGGATATGAACAAATGCTTTACAGCCAAACACTCGCAGATGATCATAGCAAACATCCTTTCCTGACTACACTTTATCTGGAACATCCATCTTGAGAGGAGTACATGATGAAAGATTTAACACATATACAACTATGAGTATGGCTTTACCCCATAAAGTTTTAGGAAAATTTACATGTAAGAGTAGACATATAACTCTCTTCATCAAAGTTTTGTTCATCCTCTCAGCTAAGACATTCAACTGCGGTGTCTTTGGAGGTGTCATTTGATGCCAAATATCATGCTTTTTGTAGTAAGCATGAAAAGGTCATGTGTATTCTCTACCATAGTATGTTCGAATGCACTTCAACTTCTTCCCAGTCTGTCTCTCAACTCAGACATGAAATTCTTTGAAGACATATAACACCTAATTCTTTTTCTTCAGAAGATATGCCCACGTCTTCCTTGAATGATCATAAATGAAAGTCACAATGTATTGAGAACTACCAAATGAATTTGGCATTGGTCCACACAAATCTGAATGAATCAGATCTAAAATATTATTCATTTTGGAAGAAGGGGAACTCTTGAAAGCAACTATGTTTTTCTTTCTTGCTAGAAAATCAAAACATTTCTCCAAATGTACTTCATCCATTCGTGACAATATCTTCTTCCTGGCTAGACTTGTTATACCTTTTTCACCCATGTGACTAAGTCTCATATGCCATAATTTAACTGCACTGTCTTTCTCCACGACATTTACTATATTGGTGGAGAGCTTTACTTTCATTATATACAGAGTTGTATGCTTCTCATCTCTATCAACTACTAAAGAGCCTTTTGTAAGTTTCCATTTATCATAAATGAAAGAACTACAATATCCTTCATTTGCAAGTTTACGTGCATAGATCAAATTTAGGCATATATATAGAATATGTCTGACATCATTCAAAAATAGTCTGGTTCCATTCTCTGTTTCCAAGTAAACATCTCCTCTACCAACAACCTTTGACAAACCTTCATTTTCCATTCTAACAACACCAAAACTTCCAAGTGTGTATGATGATAAAAAGTCTCTATGCGATGTAGCATGAATTGTAGCACCACTATCAATTACCCAACTGGTCTCGTGTGATACAAGATTGAAAAAATCTTCATCATAAACGATATATAAACTTATCCAGTGTATTTGTTTGCTCAATCATCACTACTGTCGTCTTTCTTCATTGCTTTGCCTTTGTTCGTTTCCCATTCTTTCTTGAACACTCGGCAAAATTTCTTGATGTGACCCTTCCTTTTATAGTGATGGAATTCAACATTGACATATTTGTTTGATTTACCTCTACTTTTGCCTCTGAGTTTCTATTCTTTATAATGTCTCCTTCCTTTGGACTCTATGATAAAGGTTTATGCTTTTGAATCTCTCTCCATGTTCTGTTTCTCACATGATAACAGGGCTTCTACAACAACTTCAAACTTCATCTTGTCTTTCGCATAATTCAGAGTTGTTGTGAGATGATTATATGATGAGGGTAGTAATGCCAGCAATATGACAGCTTTCTCTTCATCGCCAAAACTCACATTGAATCTTGCTAAGTGAGAAAGCTTGTTGTTGAAATCGCTAACATGTTACATCATGCTCACATTATCTTCCTTTCTCATTTGATATAACTCCTTCCACAAATAATTCATTCAACTATAGTGTCTTTAGAGGTGTCATTTGATGTCGAATACCATGCTTTTTGTAGTAAGCATGAAAAGGTCATGTGTATTCTTCACCATTGTTTGTCTGAATACACTTCAACTTCTTTCCAGTATGTTTCTCTACTAAGGCATGAAATTCTTTGAAGGCATATAACACCTGATCTTTTGTCTTCAGAAGATATACTCACGTCTTCCTTGAATGATCATCAATGAATGACACAAAGTATTGAGCACCACCAAATGAATTTGGCATTGGTTCACACAAATCTAAATGAATCAAATCTAAAATACTATTCATTCTAGAAGGAGAGGAACTCTTGAAAGAAGCTCTTTTTTGCTTTCCTGCTAGACAATCAATACATTTCTCCAAATATATTTCATCCATTCGGGGCAGTATCTCTTTCCTGGCTAAACTTGTCATACCTTTTTCACTTATATGATTGAGTCTCATATGCCATAATTTAGCTGTGATGTCTTTCTCCATGACATTTACTATATTGGTGGAGAGCTTCACTTACATTATATACAGAGTTGTATGCTTCTCACTTCTAGTCACTACTAAGAAGCCTTTTGTAAGTTTCCATTTATCATAAATGAAGGAGCTAGAATATCATTCATTTGTAATTTTACGTACATAGATCAAATTTAGGCACATATATGGAATATGCTTAACATCCTTCAGAAATAGTCTATTTCCATTCTCTTTTTCCAAGCAAACATCTCATCTGTTAACAACCTTTGGCAAGCCTTCATTTCCCATTCTAACAACACCAAAACTTCCAAGTGTGTATGATGAGAAAAATTCTCTATGCGATGTAGCATGAATCGTAGCACTACTATTAATTCCCAACTGGTCTCGTGTGATACAAGATTGACAAAATCTTCATTATAAACAATATTGAACTCGTTTATGGTATTTGTTTGCTCATTATCACTGATGTCATCTTTGTTCACTGTTTTGCCTTTGCCTTTGTTTGTTTCTCGTTCCTTATTGAACACTTGACAAAATTTCTTGATGTGACCTTTCCTTTTATAGCGATGGCATTCAACATTGACATATTTGTTTGATTTGTCTTTGCTCTTACCTATGGGTTTCTATTCTCTATATTGTCTCCTTCCTTTGGACTCTGTGATAAAAGCTTGTGCTTATGAATCTTTCTCCTTGTTATGTTTCTCATATTAGAATAAGGCTTCCACAACAACTTCAAACTACATCTTGTCTTTCACATAAGTCAGAGTTATTGTGAGATGATTATATAATAAGGGTAGTGATGTCTGCAACATGACACATTTATCTTCATAATCGAAACTCACATTGAATCTTGCTAAGTGAGAAATTTTGTTGTTTAAATCGCTAACGTGCTGCATCATACTTACATCATCGTCCTTCCTTATCTAATATAACTCCTTCTACAAGTAAAAATTATTGGTAAGGTTCTTTGACATGTACACGTTTTCTAGAGTCTCTTATGTTTCTTTTGTAGTTTTGCAATTTTTTGATTCAATATTTTGCAAGATACTATTTGAGAGATTTAGTCAGATTGTATTGGCTACAATCTTATCTATCTTCTCCCATTGTTCTTTGGTGACGGTTGTTGTCTTCTTTTGAATGAGAATATCCTTCATTTTCCTTTACCATAAAGAGAAATTATTATTTCCATTAAATTTCTCAATATCTACCTTTTGGCTTAACATTTTTTTGGTGTGTTTCTTTCTCTGCAAATAAATACACACTGGATCTAATAAAATCTTGTTTGATGTGACAGATCAATCTATGTTGCAATCATAGAGTATATTAAATTTTTTACTAGACTAGCGTTGATATCAATTGTTGGGCATATCGGGTAAAAAATAAAATAAATTCAACAGAATATGATAATGAGACTGATAATTTAACGTGATTCAACCTTTAATTTAAGCTACGACATAAATTTCGAAAAATATTTCTTTCATTAATAAAATTAATACATACAAACTGAGATGTAATACAACAAATGAAATAAACTAAAATAGTGACATATAAGTGTTTTCCAAACCCATATTTTGTCACTCTTTTTTTTTTAAATGTACCACCAAATATTTTTTTAAAATATTCTCTCCCGTTTTCTCACACACACGTAACATTATTTTTCATCAAAAGAATTTCCTTTGATTTTGCTTTGTTTCTCTTCTTTTAACGTGTGTATTTATCAAATATGATCGTGCTAACATTTTTATTTTCTTAACCTTACTTATGTGCGGAAGCTAAGGAAGTTAACCACTCTAAATAAAAATAACTCATATTCCATTCCATCTAAAATTTTATTCCACTTTCTGTAAATCGTACATATAATAACATTAATTAAAAAGTAACAGCCTTCAATCGTGATTAATTAATACGTAGCCTTATTGAAAAATTGCTCGGGCTTGCTTAAGCAATTCCCAAAAAGTTAGTAGTAGGGTAATACATTTTTGAAATATGAAAATATCTGAGAAATATACAACCTCAGCTTCCTCCTAGGAGAGCACCAAACATATATATGAATCATTGTGTGAAATAATCAACGGGATATCAGTATTTGGACCTTTGGCAATCAACTCTTCTACTATAAACAGTTCATATCTCTAGAACGATATCTGCAATATCATTAAAAATATATTAATAATTATAATAAAGTAATTAAATATCTATTCAACAGACCATAAATAAAGGCTATATCCTAGTTCAAAAGGCATTGAAATCGAAGAAATATAGCAATTTTACTCAGTAGTGTTATAGAAGCTTACAGTCAGAATCAGTCTTAACCCATTTACTTCCAGCGTCTCCCTTCTCAATTGCTTCATCCTTGTTCTTGACCTTGGTGGGCATATACCTGTTCTCCAGATACTTCTTCCCAGGTGATGATGGACTCTGATTTTGAGTATATATTTTCTTGAGAAGTATTGCTCTCAATATCTATTAAAAATAATAATAAAAAAGAAAATACTATTTATTACAAATTTATGGTGGATCACAAATGACACATCACTCCGGTGGGAATCTAGGATTTAAAGTGAAGAGAGACACAAAAAAACATTAAAAATAGTAATACTTGTATTTTAACTATTATTTGTTTCTTGTTGAATAAAGATACATCTATCTTGAAAAAGATGAACATAGGAATAAGGAAGGACACATATCCTCTCTTATTTTTTTAAGAAAAAATTTTAGGTATAAGACAAATTCATGTATAAAATGAATCTATACCCTCGTTAAATTTTAAATTTTAAGTTTTTATTTTACAAAAACTCAATATAAATTCAATAATTTAATAAAGTGCATTTGTTAGCTCTCATTTTTAAGGAAGAAAAGTTTAGGTGTAAAACAAATTCATATGGAATGAAAGGAGTGCTTGTGGAAAATAATTAGAAGTATATAAGTTGATATGCAATGTTGTGTCTCTAATCCTTGTGATAGGTTACCTAATTTATTACCTTCTCCATTATTGATTCTGCGATTGGATCTCTTAAACTAGAAGCAGGTGAGAACCCACTTGTGCAAACAAACATCTTTTTGAGAAGAAAAGATAATGATTTCTTTCCTATTATTGCATTGTTCTTGTTCTCCACACAAACATCTTTCCCCCTACTAAGGATTACACTGGTGCTACGCTGAAAACGACCATTAATTTTATCATTAGATTCATCAGAACTGTAATTTCTTTCAACTGCTGCTTTGAAGCTTGACTGTCTATTAATAAAAAACTTTTCCAAGGAGAGATGATTATTAGGGGGTTGTTCTAATTCTGCTTCTGTAGCTGAGTCATGATCAGCTTGTTTTTGTAATAGTGAGTTCAATTCTTTCACAAGGTTTCCTACTTCCTCTGATGTAAGATCTTGAAGATGGTCTTGGGAGGAAGTCGCTACCTCATTATCCTGAGTATGATTCTTTTCTGTATCTTCTTTCAAGTTATTATTCCCTAATGTTCCAATTGCCAGCAAACAGTTAGGCCAGTCATTAAATTCTTCTTTGCTGGGTCCAGGCAATTTGTTCTCTGCACGAAAGAACCAAATTACTCAAATATGAAAAATAATATAAAATACAATTTAACTCTATTAATTCTAATAAATACATGCTAAATACAACAGAAATCAAACTGGTGTTTTCTTATACAGTACCATACAACGTGGTGCTTTCCATGGTGTTCAAAGGTACTAGAGAACGGGTAAATTCAGTAAGGGTAATGATATTTCCATAATCACCCTAACAATCATTATTCGCATGAGCTCAAATCTCTTGAGTATGTGCAAGATAGAGTAAGACAAGATAAAATAAGCTATGTAGTTTCATATAAATTTGAGAAGAAGGATTGTAATGGTTTGTTCCACTTTAAATAATATGAGAACTTTTTGGTGAAAACTTAAGAACAAAATCATCATACTCAAGATGAACAATATCATATAAGTGTTAGAACGTGAGTTACAATCTTTTTGTTATTGTCACATAAAAATGTATAAATTATTTATTTTACTCTTATAATTAATTATATATTAGTGTTAATAAAAAATAGTTATTAAAATAACAATTTGTTCACCCTTCATTGATTATCAACATCACGCTGTTAAAAAAGACTGATATAATATAATATCCAAGAGTAGTACACCATTTTTATTTGATATTACACTTAATAAACTTTAAATAGTAGAAGAGGGTTAGTATTAACTGAGTAGAACTTACTATCAACTGAATTTGGGTTTGCTTTCTTGCTTCCTTGTCTGCCATTAAGCTTGCTTTGCATCCAATTCAATATCTTCATTAACAAAGTAATAGTCTTCGTTTACAAATAAAAAAACTGCAACTACCACAGCATAAAAAGACAAACTTTCTTTTCTACCTTTCTCACTCACTTACAAAGGCAGGTAGTGTATTTCTTACCTTCATACTGGACTGTATTTTGCACCCTTTATCTATATAAAGCTAGCTCTTCATCATCATGAGCTAGGTAGGCTGATACATGAGTATCTAAGATGAGCTTTTAGAAATCATGTACAAATGAAGATCCCATAAGCCAGAAAGCCCTACTCAAAAGTGCTTAAATATAGTAGTATCACTAGTATGTGAAATTCGATATCTTAGTTGGAAATTTCAAATGGTTCAAGTTCCAAAGCAGTGACTTTGCCTCCTCTGCTTTCATCTACAATCAATTTTTTCTATATTTCTTTTCAATTTCTTTTATATTTTCAACATTAATTAGTTGAGATAAAACAAGTCGTGTTAGTGTTAAACTTCACCACATACTGCATTCTCTAATTTTAAACAAGGCTTTGATGTTAGCAATTGCACGTCTCGTGCTTAAATACTAGATTAATTACAAAACGTCAATCTATGACTGTCAAAATGAAGGCACCGCTACAGCTCTGTTTGCATTTAAGTATAAAATTATTAGCCAGAAAATAGAATTTTGACAATAGCCAAGCTCTAAGATTTTCTCATTCCTTGCATTCAATTGAGTTGTTAAGTAGTCATTTATCTTATAGTGTACTTATAAATAAATATACTCCTTTTATTGTTACGTTAGACAAATTTGAATCATAAATGGATATATTAGCTTCTCTTTCAATATTTTTTTCTTCTCCTCCTATTCTCTAAATTCTCAATCACTAACCCTAAATTATCTTTTCTCCTCCCATTTTGTTAGGAGAATCACAATTTCAATTCGAACTTAATTAAGCTCTAAACAGCGGAATTAAACCTATTCTCCTTCTTTGTGTGAATATTTTAAGAAACAAATAAATAGAGCTCAAAATCAAACATGCACAAAATCAACACAACCAATTTACGTGGAAAAACCTTCCCGGTATAGGAAGGAAACAACCACGGCACTCCTCTCCAAAACTTCCACTTTCAAGAAACAATTGTACAACAATTCTCTCTAGGTAAAACTAGAGGCAAGCAATCAACAACATCATCAAGAATACACTTCTTGGAAACTAACAATTATTTCAAGAAAATGGAGAAATCTAACCAAATTCGTAGTCACTGTTCACTGCTCAGAATTTGTCAAACCGGTGAGCCAAATCCAAATCCCACCGCACAGATTAAAGAGTCTTGAGTCGTGAACCTGTCCGCAAAATTTCAGCTTAATCGGACCACAAACGGCCTTCGATCGGAGCACTTGATGAAGACTGACTGGAGAGGGAAAAACTGCTCAGTTTTTCTGCAAACTGCTGCCTTTGCTGCTGCAATTCTAAAAACTGCAGAATCCACACACAACAAACCCTAAATGGGTTTATTAATTAAGGCAATGAAATGACATAATTGCCCCTTCTTACTCCATGGGCTTTTAAGCCACATGGGCTTCTCTTGGGCTCCTCCAAATCAAGAGGAAAACCCAACAAATCTCCCCCTTTTCCGATTAGATGGAGGGATCCGCCATACCGGCTATTGAACAACAAACTTCAAGTTTTTCTCTTGACACTGCTTTTGTCAGCATGTCAGATCCATTCTCATCAGTATGGATTTTCTCAAGTTCAAGCAACTTATTGTTAAGAGTATCCCTTATCCAATGATACCTCATATCAATATGCTTTGATCTTGAGTGAAATGCCGAGTTCTTCGCTAGGTGAATAGAACTCTGATTATCGCAGAATAGCACATATTTTTGCTGCTTGAAACCAAGTTCTCTCAAGAACTGTTTCATCCACAACAACTCTTTACAAGCTTCCGTTGCTGCAATAAACTCCGCCTCTGCTGTAGAAAGTGCAACACACTTTTGCAATCTTGACTGCCAAGAAACTGCTCCACCAGAGAAAGTAATTAGATAACCTGAAGTAGACTTACGAGAATCTTCATCTCTTGCCAAATCTGAATCAGTGTATCCAACTAACACTGGTTTTCCACTTCCAAAGCTAAGTGTTAACTTGGAAGTACCTCGAAGATATCTCATAATCCACTTTACTGCATCCCAATGCTCTCTTCCTGGATTCGAAAGAAAACGACTAACAACTCCAACTGCATGAGCTATGTCTGGCCTCGTACACACCATTGCATACATTAAGCTTCCTACTGCTGAGGCATATGGAACATTTTCCATATCTTCCTTCTCTTTATCTGTTGAAGGGCCTTGACTCGATCTCAACTTAAAGTGATTAGATAAAGGAGAAGAAACCACTTTAGCTTTATCCATATGAAATCTTTCAAGTACCTTGTTGATGTACCGTTCCTGTGACATGTACAACTTCTTTCTTTTCTTGTCTCGACAAATTCGAATACCAAGAATTTGTTTTGCTGGCCCCAAGTCCTTCATGGCAAAGGACTTACTCAACTGCTTCTTCAAATTATCAATCCTTGAAGAATTTCTACCAACAATCAACATGTCATCAACATAGAGCAATAAAATGATAAAATCATCATCAGAGAATTTCTGCACAAAACACAATGATCAGAAGTAGTCTTCTTGTAACCATGCTCCCCCATAACTGACTCAAACTTCTTATACCATTGTCTAGGTGCTTGCTTCAACCCGTAGAGGCTTTTCTTTAACCGACATACGTAATCCTCTTTTCCTTTAACCTCAAAACCCTCTGGCTGCTCCATATAAATCTCTTCCTCCAACTCACCATGAAGAAAGGCAGTTTTCACATCCATTTGCTCAATTTCTAAATCCAAGCTTGCTGCTAGACCTAGAACAACACGTATGGAAGACATCTTCACAACAGGAGAGAAAATATCATCAAAATCAATACCTTTTCTCTGACTGAATCCCTTGACGACCAGTCTAGCTTTGTATCGTGGTTGTGAATTGTGTTCTTCTTGCTTCACCTTGTAGACCCACTTGTTCTTCAAAGCTCTCTTACCCTTAGGCAACTTTACCAGCTCAAACGTGTGATTGTCATACAGTGACTGCATCTCATCTTCCATAGCACCAACCCAGTGTGCTCTGTTTCCATCTTCCATCGCTTCTGCATAACATTGAGGTTCTCCCTCATCTGTCAATAGCACATACTCATTTGTATCATACCGTGTGGAAGGACGTCGGTCTCTGGTAGACCTCCTGGGTGGAATTTCTGGTTCTGGCAACTAATCAGTAGTTTGGTGATCTGTTTCAGCTTGCATATCTGCATCATCTAAACCATGTTGGTCATCTTGAACATTTTGTTCCATCTGTACTGATAAAGGAACCGGATCTAGGTCAATCAAATCATCGCTATACTGATGGACTCCTTTTTCTATCTTCTCAACATCTTGTATAGTTTGATCTTCTATAAACACAACATCACGACTCCTTACCAGTTTCTTCTCAACTGGATCATAAAATCTGTAGCCAAATTCATCCAGACCATAACCAACAAAGATACACTGTCGTGTCTTCACATCGAGCTTAGATCTCTCATCTTTTGGTATATGCACAAATGCCTTGCAACCAAAAACGCGAAGATGATCATAAGAAACATCTTTGCCAGTCCAAACTCTGTTTGGTACATCAAACTGAAGAGGAACACATGGTGTGAGATTAAGAACATGTACAACTGTATTCAAAGCCTCACCCCAGAAAGATCTTGGCAACTGAGCCTGCGAAAGAAGACATCTTACTCTTTCAACCAATGTTCTGTTCATTCTCTCAGCCAACCCATTTAACTGAGGAGTCTTAGGAGGTGTCTTTTGATGTCGAATTCCCTGATGCTTACAATACTCATCAAAAAGACCTGAATACTCTCCCCCATTATCTGTTCTGATGCACCGCAATTTCTTCCCAGTTTGTCTCTCAACTAAGGCTTGAAACTGTTTAAACACATCTAATACTTGATCTTTGCTCTTCAAAGTGTACACCCATAACTTTCTTGAACAATCATCTATGAAGGTTACAAAATAACTGGCACCACCCAAAGTTTTTGTCTTCATAGGACCACATACATCTGAATGTACCAAATCAAGTATGTATTGTTTTCTTGAAGGAGGGGAACTTTTGAAAGAAACTCTATTTTGCTTCCCTGCCAAACAATGAGTACATCTTCTTAAACAAACATCATTCATTCCAGAAAGAAGATTCTTTTTAGTCAATACTGCCAAGCCTTTCTCACTCATGTGAGCAAGTCTCTTATGCCACAATTCTGATGTGAGCTCATCCGTCACAGCATTAATAACACCTTTAAAGAGTCTCGCCTGCAGTATATATAAACTGGAATGTTTGTTCCCACGAGCAACAACCATAGCACCTTTAGTAAGTTTCCATTGACCATTACTAAAGGTATTGCAATATCCTTCATCATCAAGTTTACCAGCAGAGATCAAGTTCAAACGAATTTCAGGAATATGTTTTACCCCTCTAAGAAGTAGCCTCATGCCATTATTCATCTCCAAACACACATCTCCAATACCAATGACTTTAACCAAGCCATCATTACCCAACTTCACTGTCCCAAAGTCACCTGCTGTATAGGATGTAAAGAAGTCCTCTCGAGACGTAGCATGAATGGAGGCTCCACTATCAATAACCCAACTGACCTCGTGACATGCAACATTGACAACATCTTCATTATAAACAACGAGAAAGTCTTCTGAACTAGCGGTGGCAACTCGATCATTTTCCTTGCCAACATCACCATCTTGTTCTTTGTCTTTCTTCTTGTTATCCCGCTTCAACTGTCTACAATATTTCTTGATGTGCCCTTTCATGCCATAGTGATGACACTCAATATTAGAAAACTTGTTGGACTGGCTTCTTCCTTTTTCTTTGTTCTTGAAACCTCTGCTTTTACTCCTCCCTCTTCTTTCTGTAACCAAAATCTCTGACTGCTGAGAAGACCCATGTGACTTTCTTCTCATTTCTTCATTCAAAACACTACTCTTAGCCAGATCCATATTGATTACACCATTTGGAGCTGAGTTACTTAATGACATTCTAAATGTTTCCCAAGAGTCCGGCAACGTACCCAATAAACACAATCCCTGAATCTCATCATCAAACTTGATACCCATTCCAGCTAACTGATTGATTATTCCTTGGAACGTATTCAAGTGATCTGTCAACGGAGTTCCATCTTGGTACCTTAAAGCCATCAACTGCTTTATAAGAAACATTTTATTATTTCCTGTTTTCCGAGCATACAACTCTTCAAGTTTATTCCATAATGACCGTGCATGTATTTCTCCACTAATATGGTTCAAAACATTATCATCTACCCACTGCCTTATATACCCACAGACTTGTCGATGTAACAAAGTCCATTCTTCTTCAGACAATTTTTCTGGCTTTACAGAGGCAAACACCGGTAAATGAAATTGTTTCACATAAAGGAGATCTTCCATCTTCCCTTTCCAAGTGTGATAATTAGAACCATTCAAAGTAATCATTCTACTCAAATTTGCTTCCATTATTCAACACAAGAAATTCAACAATAATAACCACAGCTCTGATACCACTTTGTTAGGAGAATCACAATTTCAATTCGAACTTAATTAAGCTCTAAACAGCGGAATTAAACCTATTCTCCTTCTTTGTGTGAATATTTTAGGAAACAAATAAATAGAGCTCAAAATCAAACATGCACAAAATCAACACAACCAATTTACGTGGAAAAACCTTCCCGGTATAGGAAGGAAACAACCACGGCACTCCTCTCCAAAACTTCCACTATCAAGAAACAATTGTACAACAATTCTCTCTAGGTAAAACTAGAGGCAAGCAATCAACAACATCATCAAGAATACACTTCTTGGAAACTAACAATTATTTCAAGAAAATGGAGAAATCTAACCAAATTCGTAGTCACTGTTCACTGCTCAGAATTTGTCAAACCGGTGAGCCAAATCCAAATCCCACCGCACAGATTAAAGAGTCTTGAGTCGTGAACCTTTCCGCAAAATTTCAGCTTAATCGGACCACAAACGACCTTCGATCGGAGCACTTGATGAAGACTGACTGAAGAGGGAAAAACTGCTCAGTTTTTCTGCAAACTGCTGCCTTTGCTGCTGCAATTCTAAAAACTGCAGAATCCACACACAACAAACCCTAAATGGATTTATTAATTAAGGCAATGAAATGACATAATTGCCCCTTCTTACTCCATGGGCTTTTAAGCCACATGGGCTTCTCTTGGGCTCCTCCAAATCAAGAGGAAAACCCAACACATTTTACATCCATTTGGAATTTTTATTACATAGATATCCATGAAGGAAAAAATGGGAAGCTAGCAAAAATATCATGTTGATAGAAAAAATTCTAAGTGAAATAATTTACTTATTAAAATATAAGTGTATCTCACTAGATTTTAAAATGTTAATTCTTTTTATTCAACAACTCACTACAAAAATAATAATTTGAACATATTTATACTCTTAATAATATCAATTAAAAGCAAAGTATACTGTTTTTATTATTTAATATTGTCTCCCACCGACTTCAATTCTTGTATCCACCGCTAGTAAAGATAACACCAACCCTTTTAGGATTTGAAAATCTGCATAATCTTATGACGTGTTAAAACCCTGCAATGCAAATCCCTCAAATTGAGGAGTGATGGAAATGAACAAGATTTATCAATAATCCTACTGACAGGTCAAGGCCGTCCTAAAAACTAAAAACTCTTGAAGACAGTACCAGATCTAAGCAAACATATCCAGGGCTTTTGCCAGTAATTTTTGTCCCACACCAGGCTACTTTGTACGGATTACATTTCTATTTATAATCTTGCTCCAACATATATATGCTGATCTCTCCAAGAAGACCCTGCCTTGAATATAGAAAAATAACACAGATTTCAGATCTGTTTATTATGAATTTTATCCCTAATTCCATCACAATTAGCAAACTCCCTCTAAACTCCAATTTACGTAACCTTGTCCAGCAACAACTCAGTCTAAATATTGTAAAATCTCTCAAATCTATGGCTTGGCCTACACAATATCTTCATGGGTTAATTTTCATACCATTCATGCACGTGAACATGTCCATTCACATGCTTCAAAGTCATCTTTAACACAAATGTTCCTATTGCATGTGAGTACTCTATTTTCTATGATTGCTCATAGAACCATATCCGACCGACATGTGTCCTCAAAAAGGACCATTTATAAGTGTGACTTAAACAATTTATTTAGTTTAAAAATGAGGCGATTTGTAAGCTCTTTTGTTCACAGTAAAGTGATACCATAACTTTAAAAAAGTATATAAAAATATTATATTTTCGAATAACATATTAGAAATTATGTTGTTTTTAAATAAGTATACTTCAGTTTAAAATTATCATAAAAAAAGGATCTATTAATTTTGATAGAGTTTGATCAATATTAATTATTAATAAATAAGTTTTTTTTTTAAATAGTAAACTTACTATTTGTGGTTACCAATTTTTAAGTGCACTCAATTTCATATTTTTTATAACATCAGTGAAAAAAGACTAATAATATATCCTTTATAAAATAAAGTATTAATGATATACCCTTTTATGATTTTGATACTAATATATAACTTTATACAAAAATATGATACTTGCTAAAATTTATATCCAAAATTAAACTACTAGTAGAAAAAGGCTTTCCTTTCTTACTTTTTACATACTTTGTTGAAGTCATTAAAAAGCCAATTTTTTTAAAATTTATATTATGAAAGAGAATAATTAATAATATTTTTATATATTCTATCGTTATTTATATACCTCATATCAGAAGTCAATATTTTAATAATTAGGTTTATTAGTATTTAAGATAATAAATACCACTTTAAAGTTGTTAAGAGGCGAATTTTTTAAAATCTCAAACTATTCAAAGAAAAATGAGTAATATTTTTATATATTACATCGTACTTCAAGCTCTTTCGTACCGTTTATCTATCCCAGAAATTTGCTCAGTCCAAAATGAATTATAATAATACTCAACAAAGAAGCAAGTACGATATAACTGATTATATAATAAACCAATAATCAAATCTATGCTACCAAATGGTTTATCACATGCGACGAACAAAAAGGAAAACAATAAAATACAAGAATACCTCTCAATCTCATCGGCAATTTTACAAATGGGTGGCGTGCATTTTTCTTCCCACGGTCGTGAATGTAGTAGTTGGACATTTGTGGTCCATAAACGCAATCAAGAGGGTGTTATACAAATTGTACATAGGTAATCAAATACATGTACGACCTTCTACAAAATAAACCTGTAAAAAAGGAGCAAAAAACATTTATGTACAGCAGCTCAGAGTAATTAATTAAAATAAAAAATAAAACTCGATCTTTAATTAGTTTTGATAATCATAGAAATGATAATTTATATGACCAGTACTAGTATATCGATCGCGCATTTAAATTTTGGACGTAAAATCTCAAAGTTTGTCGTCGAGAACGGCAAAATCAAAGTCTTTCTGATGCAGAAAGATTAGGAAATATCATATCAAATTCTCTCACGTGATTCGTTATTGTTTTCTGAACGTAAATTCCCAAATAAATGCTTAGGATTTTCCGTCTGAATTCCTGGAGAAGTAAATTTTTTAAGGAGAGATATATATTAATAATTCCCGACCTACCATCTTCTCGATCGCATTTTTGTTTTTGTGCGTAGCCCATACTATCCAAAAACAATTTCCTTCAAAAACAAAAATATATATTATATATTAAATATAACAATTTAAATTATATTATATAAATATAAAATTATCGATATATAATTAATATTATTATCTTTTTTTATTATATAATTTATTTATAATAATTATTTTTTATTAAATAATATATTATTTTAATATAATTTATTTTCAGTAATATAATTTTTTTAATATATACCAAAGTTTACTAAATATTTAAAATTCTTTATTTTAAGTCATAAATTCAAAAATGAACGTAAATAAATAAATAAATCTATCTATATTTATATTCATAATATATATAAAATTTTAAATCACGAATATTGGACAAAATTGTCAACAGAGTAAGTGAAAAATTTAATATCTGAATTGGATCTTATATTTTCTATATATAACATTTAGACACATAGTCCTGGTAATGGTAATTACACATGATTTAATAAACATTACATATGAATTAATAAATAGAAAATAGGTTATCATAATCGTTTATATAGCTAGTTCGTTACATACACTCAAAGTTTTTAAGTAGATTTTTTAGGTCGTCAATATAGGATGAGGACCAAAGTCACATCGAAACCTTATAATTCTACCGTGTCTCCATATCTAGCACCTCACAATTCAATAACAAGGTGTTTTAATTGATTACGTTATATGTTTTATCGAGTTTGTCAAGTTCGAGCCGTTATTAAACCATTCTTATAATTTCATCGTAGCATAACAGGATACCAATATTTATTAGATCGTATATTTCTTACACATTTAATATCAAATAATTATAATTAGTATTGTTTATTTAAGATTATTATTTATTATTAATTAAATAATAAATATTTAATAATTAAAATATTGATAATTATTTAGAATATAATTATTTATCTTTTTATACAATAAATGTCTGAGCATGAACAGCCTCCCCTAGGTGATTTCAATTTAGCAAAGTAGCCAAGTTGGTGTCGTTCTTTATTGTTGTGTCAGAATTGATTTTGAAGGAAAAGGATTTTTTTTTTTTGAGAGACCATGAAATCTGAAAAACGGGTTTCTGGATTGTGTAAGATTGTATCAATTTTGGGACTTAATTCCTTGAAAATTAATTATTTCTTGATCTCCAGACTTGGTCAAAGGTAAGTGTGATTGCAAGTAAGAATTTCATTCGATTAGTGAATCCTTAACTATGTCAAAATAAGATAAAACATGATTTGTAATTTTCTTACAAAGCCTCCAAATTTGTTGAATGAAAGAACATGATTTGAATGTGACCTACCATTTCAGGAAATATACCACAATGAGAGCAAAGGATTGTATTGATGGAAATTAGCTCGTGGATATTGTTGTAATTTATTCTTTAATTTCACTACTATAAAAATGAGCTTTAAAATCGGTTCATTGAACCAATTTTAAATTAAGTGATTTAAAATGTAAAGTCGGTTGACTGCGTGAACCGACTTTATATTTTATGATTTTTTTTTAATTCTCATTTTTCACTCCATCACAAAATTCAATATTCAATATATATAGCATAAAAAAACCAAAATATAAATAATAATACAAATAATTAAAAATTTAAATATAATTAATTACTTAATAATTAAATTTATTATAAAAATAAATAATGTATATACAATACATATAGTTAACTTAAATTATAAATAAAATAATGTTGTCAAAGTATAATTTGATTGTACGAGCAAACTTGCTTGGCTTAGAATCACCAGCATTGTGACAAGAAAACTGGACAAAAAACAACTGATTCATATAACAATTCACTCCTTTATATACATGAGCACGTAAACATTCATCAAACAAGCAGTCTAAACTTCAGAGACAAACAAATAGAGAAATTAAATTATTATAAATATTATCATAAAAAAGAGATTACCACAATGACATATGAGTGATATGATCTTTCGAACTCATATTAGCACTTTATTAATCATTTATCTATAAATATGAAGTTATCTGAAATCTCTGCTAGTATTTTTAATGCTATAATGAGCTCTAAATATGAAATCAAGTGTAACTCTGATTTGTTACTTGGCTTGTATGAGTTTTGGTACCCTTAAACGTATGGAACAATTTTGTAATACGTTCATGGGCACCAAAACTCATACAAGCCAAGTAACAAAATATAAGTTACACCTGACTTCATATTAGAGCTCATTATAACATTAAAAATACCAGCAACGATTCCGAATAACTTCATATTTATAAACAAATGATTAATAAAGTGCTACCATGATATTGTCATAAGGAAAGTAGGCAAGAGAGATGAGATGAAGTTTGGGCCAAAAATAGGTCCATAAAACAATGCATTCCCCTAAATACATGAGCACATAACCGTCCATCAAACAAGGGACTTCAGACACATGAATAGAGAAATTAAATCATTAAAAAATTTACCGTTATGTTGTCATATGCTATTCAAGATCATCAGAATCTTCTCCTGATTCTTCTTGTGATGATATAATTTGAACCATGTGTTCTGCCCATTCCTCTCGTAAATCATCAAAAAATTGTTGGTCGTAGCCCGTCTTGTTCCTACCAAAGAACTACATGTATTTAAAATCAAAATAAGAATGTAATTTCATATATTTACAAAAAATAACTCAAATATGCCTAAATTTTTTCTGTATATGGGTAAAAGATATTACAACATCATCAATTGGAATTTTGATATTTGTGATGATTTCGCTCATAAACTTCATGACATAATAACCACACATGACTCCATTATTTTGTTGTGGAACCTACAAAAAACAAGTGTACATGATTTTCTATATTCGAACATCTTTATTATTCAATTGTAAAATTAATAAAATTAATGCTTGTACATACCATAACTTTTGTCCATATAAGCTTATGAGATTTTTTAAGGACAATTCCCCTAAACTTGTTCCACAACTTCCATGCCTTATCAAGGTTTAAAACGGTTAGTTTTTATTAAATATTACAAAAAATAATAGAAGAAACTAATATCTAGCTATAACTCTTACATTTCAACAATTGCTTTTGTATCTTTACTCAGTTCTATGGAAGCTGAGTCACAGTACCAAGCATGATTATTGAACAAGTCAATGATTACCAACATCCAATGATCTTGGCCTTGTTCAAACCTTAATGGCCAAGGGATTATCAACTTTTGATTTCTGTTAAGCGTTAATGTCTTATCACATAGTTGTTTAGCTCTGATGCTAACATCTTTCTCTTCATATTGATTGACATATGAAGAATCATAGAACATTGCTAAATGTGATGAGTGATTATGTTGAAGTCGATAATAGCACGCCCTATATAAAAGATGTATATATAAATAATTAGATAATATAAATATAATTATATATGTTCTGCATAAATGAAAGAAAAATAAATAGATTGAGGACTCACCTTGTCCACACTTGAATTATACTTAAATCGATCATTTGATATTCAAATAGTTACAATATGCACTCGATTGATATATAAGTTTGGTCGAGGTCTACACCAAAAATTTCTATAGGAAGTGGCACAATCCATCCATTATTTATGCTAGATGCCCTCCCAACAATAGTCATCAAAGTGCCAAGATTTCTGCTAAAGTTTAAAGCATAATTATAACTATACTTTTTCCTAGGCTTCTTCTTGAATGACTTCGTGCGCGATGATTAGCCACTAGACATAGATTTAGTATGAGATGCTGATGAGCGAAAACCGGCATCGCCGATTCTTGCAAATACTTTGGTTTTAATATTTATAAAACTCTCGCAAGTGCACGAATCATTTCGAAGAAAATGATAAGTATACTCCCAAGGTCGATCTAAGGAAGGAATGTATGTGGTTTTTAATTTATTATTCAAACTTTTAAAAACGAAATTAAATCCTAAACATCCTGTCACGATAGTTTGGTTTTTGTGTTCCTAATCTAATAACATAAAAATAAACATATATACAGATTAATAAATATAATCTAATAACCTAAAAATGAACATAGATACAAATTCAATAAATATTTATCTAAAAATAAACATAGATACAGATTCAATAAATATTTATGCAAATTTTATCATTTATATTAGTGGAGTATTTATGGATATAATAACTAAATTAATTATGCTTGCTCATATTATCTAGGTTATTAAATATATAAATTGATATTTTATTGATTCTCTCTTTTTTATATAAATACCACCTTTGGTGGGGTTAGATATTCTTTGTTAACTAAACAAATCAATTAACACCTATGGGTGAGGTTGATAACTAATTTGGTTAATTAAATTAATTCCTTTTTCTAAGAGATTTGAAAATGAACCATTTAAATGCCACCTTTGGTGGGGTTAGACAGTTTAAACTTTATTCAAGGTGTCCAAATTAAACATAAGAATTTAATTATCCGAGTACTAACTTTCAAGTTTTAAAACCACTATTGAAAACATGTTGTCAATACATTTTCACATAATAATTCTTATAAAAACTTTTGAAATAGAGTTTCACTCTAACTACCGGGCGATTGTACCAACAAATAAAAGAGCACTACTCTAAATTAGACCGGATAACTAAACCTTAAAATGTAATTTTTAGATTTAAGTTTGTAATGAAAAATAATATATTTCTCTCTAACATTCTTAATATAAAATCTTGAATAAAAATAAAATCAATTCATTTTAGAAATTTTTACCTATTTAATATTTCGCAAGCATAACAACGTTATTATTACATCATGTTTATAAACAGCCAGCACAGTTAAATTTAATCACAGACAAATTAAATATAACATGTAAGAATAAAGCATAAAAATAACTGTAAAGAAAATAAAATCCTTACAGAACTTCGACGCTATTCCCGTTGCTGGAAAACCTCCAAGCGGAATTTGCACTCCCATTTATTGAATCAAAAAGCTAATAAATTACAAAAACATTACAAGTTCCTCTCAAAAAGAGAAGAACTCTAAAACTAAGAGAATTGAACTAAAAACTAAGAAAGAAACTAAGAAAAGCTTAGAAACTAAGAAAGAAACTAAGAAAAACTCAAAAACTAAGAAATGAGAGAAAGAAAGAAGAGAGTAGTGTGTTTTGAAGTGAAGGGAATGAGAGTATTTATTGGTGAGGATGGAGAGAAAAAATGAGTAAAAAAATGTAAAAACGCGTAATGGAAATGCTGAGGTCATTAATGACGTCAGCATGACGTCGTGTGGGCGGCTGCACGTGAAAAATGGGGCGAAAAGGCGTCGGCGTGCGTGAACAGTAGCCGCGCGCGGATTGGAGGCCTGGTGCGCTGGGGCACGCGCGGATTGGGGCGCTGGGGCGCGCGGGCATGGGCGCTGGGGCGCTTGGCTGGACGCGCGGCTGGGCAACTGGGCGCGATTTTCTCCGTTTTGACCTTTTTGACCCATTTTGTCCAATTTTTCCATGTTTGTTGACCTTTCCGCAGTTATTTATTAATATATTTGTGATGTATTGCTTCAAGTATTACTCTTTGAGTCTTTAAGTTGCGTTTTTAAGCCAAAATACCTGAAAAACAATAAAAATACCCTTGATTCCGAAAAAGACAAATTTATATAAATATATATATTTGTAATCAATTAATGTGCATAAAATCATGGTTATTTTAGTGCTTTTTGAGCACTTATTAGATACTTGCTTTGTATCTCTTAAGTGTGCTGCATTTAAGAGTTCTGGTATAATAGACTAAAAAAACACATTATGTATATTAGTAAAAATAAAAGATATAATAAAATAATAGTAGTAAACAAGTGTTATCTTTTAAGTTAAAAAATAGCACCACGTCAAAATTTAGAACTTGAATCGACGGCCAAGCCACATATTGTCCAACTGCCTCTTGGACTGTGGTAGCATCAGAAGGCACATGTAGTCTACAATCATGAAGCAATGATTGATCAATTACTATTCACCAATGATTAGGCAAATATTGATTATGAATCATCAGATCATCGCTCAATTGTTGTACCATTCCAATAGCAACAAAGTCCGTTGATGAATGATGTTTCAAAAAACATTTCATATTCTGTAGAAAAATTTAAGTGTTTTATATAAAAAATAAAACATATAATAAGAAATAAAAATAATAGATTATATACACCAGAAATTAAAATCTTACCACATATGATTCATCAAATAGAGGAGGACTCCTATGTGAGGTAGCTATTAGATGTACATTCTCACCAAAACATTCATCGTGGTTTGATTGATGGTAAGAATGCGTAGATTGCATTGGAGAAAATGAACCACTACTTGATTGCATATGCATTCCTGGCATATATGGAGGACTAATAGGATGACTATAGCACATACTGGATGTAGTTTGAGCACAATGAGATTGTGTGGGTGGCATAGTTGGCATGGATGGTTACCTTCCTGTCATAGATGGTGGCATGCCTGGCATGGATGGTTGCATGCCTGACCAATATGACATGCCCTAGTTATAGAATGATTTCATGCTTAACATATGTTGTGATTGATATTCTTTTAGAGTGGCAATCTCACTTAATACTAAGGCCTTAAAGGAGTTGTGTTCTCCTTATTGACCGTCTGAGGCTTTTGTTTTGGAATGTTAAAATACTCCATATAAAACTAGGATGGTCACGTCCGAATGTATGATATAAAGCATCTCTCCCAGGCTCTTCGATTATTTCACCTCTGGATATTTGTTCTTGAATAGATCTCTACAAATAATAAAGAACACAAACATATCATTCATTATTACATCAATTATTAAAAATTATTAAGACTTTTTATCAACCGAAATTACTAACCAACTTATTTAGTTGTTCTTTTCCTCGCTCAGTCATCGGTCTTGAATTCTTCGTTTTGGGAGTCTTTGTTTCTATGTACAATTTAGTTCGGGTAACAGGTCTACCCAATTCAGTTTTCTATATAAATTATGAAAAATGTATTAACAATGACATGAAATTAAATTGAGGAAAATAAATATAAAAATATTTATAAATGAACACAAATTAATAATACCATTCTATATCTAATTTCAGGATTTGAAGACCTCCCAGAACGTTTAGGAAGAATTTTATGCATTTGTATATTCTGATGTTCTTCCCTAATAATTTGAAATTCATCTGAATGTCTATAATCCACAAAGTCTTTCCAAACTTGAGGTGTAATCCAGGGGTGTCCTTTAGGGATTTTGTAGAGCTCTACCTCATTAAGTGGTTCCAAATATGGAAATACATAATTTCTTGCCAATTTGGAAGTCTTGTATTCCTTCCACACCTTATTTGCAATCTTATAACACTTAAGTTTCTAACTGTCATCGACTTTGTAAATATTCTGTAAAAACACAGTACAAAAGATTAGATATAATATAAAAAAGATATAATTTATGTAATTGATTATAAAATATAAGAGACTTACACAAATGGTTATCCATATTTTGAACTTTTCTACATCGTCAACCTGAGACCAATTATTTATATTGATTGGTATACTGGACTTCGCAAGTCGACCAATAGAGGATTTCAATTGTTGGTCATTTTCCCCTATTGGATTACCAATATCATCAAATAGAACATGTATTCTGTCATCTGGGTTAAGTGGAACATCAGGTATATTCGCCCAACTCCTTCTTTTCAAATACCCCAATGGATCATTTGGATCTACAAGCTCTGTTACCCGAGGATCTATGAAATATCTTCAAACAATGAAGAAATATAAATTAATTGACAATTTTAGGAACATACATATATATATAAGAGTTATTACAAGAATATAGAACATACGTTATGTTTAATTAGGTTGTTGATTGTATACATATATTCCTTCACAATCACTTCGAGCCCATGACAAAGAATCATCATCAACAACTAGATCATCACATACATTAGAAAATTTATTTAAGAAATTACTAATATTGATTAATGTATCAAGCATATGGTCTTCATCTTCTAAAGCATCACAATGGTATAACTCTTTTTGTGGAGGCATTAACACAACAGACTATCTTGTGTCAATTTGATCACTCACGTAAAATACTTGTTTTGCAAGAAGTGCTAACGTTAAAGGATCATCAGTGTGACTTATCTTGGATAAATTTACAAGGGTAAATCCAAAATCATCTATTTTATATCCAACGTTGATAACATCTTCGACCCAATCACACAAGAAAACTGTTTCATGGAAGACCTCATAATCCAATTCCCAAATCTCTTGTTTTATACCATAATATGTTCTATTAGAAAGTACAGGATTGACATCTTTTGAACTGGAAAATTGCATAGTTTGTGCAACCATCTTCACACCACTATTTTGATTTACTCGAACTTTGTCCCTAGCTTAAGTCGTAAATCTCGATCCATTTATTGTGAAACTATAAAATGATTTGACATCGAATTTTGGCCCATGTGCAAGCCATTGTAAACTTTTCTGATATTTTATGATTAGGTTTCTTGAGTTCATCTTGAATATATGTATACAAAAACATGAAATGTGTTTAGAGCAATGTTTTAAAACATTGAATAGATCTAGGAACATACATGCATGAATTTTTGTTTGTGACACTTACATGGTTGCGAAACCAATTAATAAGCTCTCGCTTATGTTCATCATACAACCATTTTTCTCCTCCTTTTTTTATAACGAATATCGATCTTCAATAATTTTAAATGCATTCTTTAATGTTATTCAATATATATGAAGTATATATCATCATTAATAGTTAAATAAAAAATTATTTTTGCATAAATGGAAAGGTTGAACATCACTTACTCTATGTACGGTTGTGCCTCATTATTATTTACCAAAATGATTTGATGTGCTTTTTCCCATCGAGTGCGATCAATAAACAATTTCTTACTTCCACCAAGGATAGGCTTACCTACTTGGATCATGTGACGTTCTAAGAACAACTTGTGTGTAGGATTCCCAATTTCAGTGCAACTACTAAAGTATTCAGAGCAAAACTCAATGGCCTTTTCAGCAATGTAGCGTTCCACCATGCATCCTTCAGGTCAATTTCTATTATTTACATATCCTTTAAGGACTTGCATATATCTCTCAAAAAGATACATCCACCTTAAGTAAGTAGGACCACACAATTGAATCTCTCGAACTAAATGAACACATAAGTGAATCATTATATCGAAGAAAGAAGGAGGAAAATATTTTTCAATTAGACACAAAGTCTCTACAACATCTTTCTGTAAAGAATTTAACTTGCCAATTGATATAGATTTCGTGCATATTGTATTGAAGAATGAACAAAGCCGAATTATTGATAATCGAACATGTTTTGGAAGAATTGATCTAATAACAACTGGTTATAACTTTTGCATTAAGATATGACAGTTATGTTATTTCAATCCATAAAGTTTCTTATCGGTGATAGACACAAATTTTTTTAAGTTGGATAAGTAATCATCAGGAACTTTCACACCCTCCAAAAGTTTACAAAACACATCCTTCTCTTTTGTTGACATTGTATATGATGCTAGTGGTAAGTATGATCGATTCTTATCATTTTCCACCCTTGGTTCCAATTTAGGTCATATGCTTAGTTTCTTTAAATCCAGTCTTGCTTTAATTCCATCCTTTATTTTTCCAGGTATATTAAGTAAAGTACCAATCAAGCTCTCACATACATTTTTCTCAATGTGTATGACATATAAGATGTGATGAATGTGTAGGTCTTTCCAATAAGGTAATTCCCAAAATATTGATTTTTTATTCCAACAACCATGGTAAGTCGGTTCAAACTCTTTTTCATTTTCACCAATTTCATTAGTTGACCTCTTTCGTTTCCCTACCTTAGTGATTTTTTCCCCATCTTTCCATATCGTTTGAATGTCATACCATTCAATTTCCTTAATATCTCAACACCTCGCAAAGGTCGGGTTGAATGATCATGATCTTCTTCACCATCGAACGGTTTCTTTTGGTATCTAAACTTGTGTCCAGATGACAAAAATCTTCTATGTCTTCTATAAGACATCTTTTGTCTGTGAACAAGATAAGTTGTAGAAGTTCCATCACTACATATATGGCATCCCTTGTAACCCTTTGTTGCATGTCCTAATAAGTTTCCATAGGCAGGAAAATCATTAATTGTCCATAAAAGGACCTCCTTCAAGTTAAAGTGTTCTTCTTTATGTGCATCATAAAAATTTACACCATCATTCCACAATATCTTTAAATCATCTATCAGAGCTGCAAATATACATCAATATCAACACCGGGTTGTTTCGGTCCTGAGATCAATATTGTTAACATCATGAATTTTATTTTCATACACAACCAGGGAGGAAGGTTGTATGTTACCATAATTACTGGCCAACAACTATATCTACTACTAAGGGAACTATGTGGATTAATTCCATCAACAATAATGGCAAAACGAAGATTGCACGGATCAGATGAAAATTGAGGAGATAAATTATCTACTACTTTCCAATTTGGAGAATCACAAGGATGACGTAGCACCCCATCATCAGATCGATTATTTGAATGCCAAGTCAACATCTTTGATGTATCTTTACTATTGAACAACCTTTGAAAGCGAGGAATCAGAGGAAAGTACCAAAGAACCTTTGCAGGCATGCCTTTCTTATGTGTTGTCTCATTTGTACCATGCTTCCATTTCGATTCTTTACACATTGGACAATCATCTAATGTCTCATATTCTTTTATATAAAGAATGCAATCATTTGGACAAGCGTAAATCTTATGATATTCCATGCCAAATGACTAAGATATTTCTTCACTTTATACATAGAAGATAGCAATTCAATACCCTCAAGAAAAATATCGACTAGTAGATTTAGTAATTCTGTAAATCCCTTGTTAGAAAAACCATGTTTTGCCTTCACATTGTACAAATGAACCAATCATGATATTTTAGTGTATTTTTTGTATTTTGGATACAACAGTTTTTCGGAATCTTCTATAAGTTTTTTAAAGGTTTCGGGATCACCCTCTCGTAATTCATCTTCAACACTATGAAACATTATGATAAGATGTGTGTAATTCACTCACATTCTTATTTATCTCTTCCCCATGAGTATTATCAATATTTTTTCCATGATAATACCAATATCTATAGCTCAAAAGAATACCATTACGGATAAGGTGATACTTAATCTCATCAAATTCATGAAATCACTTATTTTTACATTTAATACATGGGCATCAAATCATACTAGTTCAAATATTATTATTTTTACAAGCAAATTCCATGAAACTTTCAACTCCAAAAATATAGTCCTGCTCAATTCTACACTTTGACATTCAAGATTTGTCCAATAAATATATTTCAAGTATTATTATATATAAATTTCCTAATTATTAGAATATATATCAAAACATACATAATACAAAACAATTATCATTTTAATAATTTTACAAATGTATTACTTTTTACTTAATAAAATATAATTATTTATATATAAATAAATTTATAGCATATTAATTAATTATGTATCCAATGAATATATTTCAAGTATTATTATATATAAATTCCCTAATTATTAGAATATATATCAAAACATACATAATACAAAACAATTATCATTTTAATCATTTTACAAATGTATTACTTTTACTTAATAAAATATAATTATTTATATATAAATAAATTTATCAACGTACGGTAAATATTATAGTCCCTCAAACCCACAACATTCAGATATTATTTCCACAGAAAATAAGCCAAACATAACAAGCATAATAAAAAACATACATAAATCAAAAATTTATACAAAAAATAAAAAAAACTGAATAATAAGCTGTAAAATTAATAGAAATACTTACAAGAATGTTATGAAGTGACTAAATGAAGGAAATGAAGAAGAAAATGATGTTTTGTAAGTGAGAATAAATGAAAAATGGGTATAAATTTTTTCAGTATTTCGCTCAAAAAAATAGTAGATCTGAAAGATAATGAGAAGAGGAATATAACTCACAAAATGGCGTTGCAAATGGTGGTCAGAGGTGGCTGGAAATTAAGAAAGAGGGTGAGTGAGCTCGGTTTTGGGAGAAGTGGAGATGAAAAATGAATTTTTTTTGGGTTTCTGTAGTGAAGAAGAGAGCCGAACGATAATATTACATGGATAGCGTCGGTTGATGCGGCAAACTGATGCTAGCCACGTGGGTAGTGTCGGTTTGCCCCGTCAACCGACGCTACGTCCACGCAATTTTAAAATTGATTTTTTTGTCAATTATTATTTTATTTAAACTCTTATATATATATATATATATATATATATATATATACGTAATATAGAAAAAGAAAAAATAATAATTTTACAATAATATTTAAAACAAATACACAAAATTAAATAAAGATATATTGTACGTACGTATATAAATTTAAATATCCAAAAAAATAAACAAAATTATATAATTTTAAAAACTAATTATCTAAAAAAAGAAAAACTTATACTATATATATTTATATATATATATATATATATATATATCAAACTTAAATTTTAAAAAGTCAAATAAAATAATAATTGACCTAAAAAAATTTCAATTGTAAATTGCATGCATTTTTTAATTTTAAAAATACACGTAGGACCTAACATCGGTTGACGTGACGAACCGACACTATCAACGTAGGAAATAACATTAGTCGACGTGGAGAACCGACGCTACATGCTTGGATAGCATCAGTTCGCCATGTCACCCGATGCTATATTCTACGTAGATAGTGTCAGTTCTACACCGAACCGACTTTACACAACGACTTAAATACCCGTTTTGTAGTAGTGTTTGAGTTACGTCCACAGGATAAACTTCGTAAAATATTTCTTCTACTAATAAAATTAATTGGCAAAAAGTGAGAGGTAATTGACTCTATGATAGTAGAGTTATTAGAGCACTTTTTTACTTAATATTTACTTGTTTTATTCAATAAATAGTATTTTTGGGTAAAAAAATATATTAAAATGTAGACTTTTTAGTGAAAAGGGGTAAAAATATAATTTTTGGAATTTTTCAAGAATTTTTATGGATTTTTTATAAATTTTTAACGTAGGATCAATTAAGAGTTTCCAAATGGCTTGTCACGTAAGCAAAGGAGCTCATAGGACAAGCAATACGGATACCACGCAATCACAGAGAGCGAATCAAGTTACACCGCTTATGATGAGGACAAAATGCGTGCCATGTGTTAGCATGACATTCAATCCAAATTTGGAGATCGGTCAATGCGTTATGCTAGGTGTCGATTCACCATTAATCTACGGGTTCCACCCATGTGCCATGCCATCCGTTTCTGCGAATCATGTCATACCACGTGTCGCTGACACAGCGAGCGTTGACTTGGACTAGTCTCACCTACCACATGTCTCTCCTTGATTCACCCAGTGAATTCCCTATGCCATGTGTCATGCTATGATTAGTTAGAGTTGTCAATTTTGCTTGTTTTGATCGTAGCCCTTGATTTGAAGCTGATGTGATAGTCCATATCACACCTGAGTAATATTTAAACCTCTAATCACTTCATAAACCCTAAGTGGCCTCCATTAGCATAATTTTGGTCAATTTTTAGAGCTAAAAAGAGAGAAAAATTCAAGAGATGACATAATTTTGGTGGATATTCAAGAGAAAATTAATTCTACGATTCAAGAGATTGATTGTATTTCTTCTTCTACTCTTTTCTTTATCAATTTTTATGTATTTTTTTTTTATGAAAAATATGAGTTTTATGAACACAATTATGTGTAATTAATTTATTAATCTAGGAATATTATGAACCCAATTTTCACTATGTGATGAACTAATATTTTACCCCAATTATAATTATAATTTAATTATATTATTTAATCTCATTTGTATGTGATTAATTGTTTGGCCAATAATTTATCTATAAAGACAATTAAATATATTTGAGAAAATTATTCAATTGTTTGTCTTGATTAAATAACATGCATAGTTTTTAGATAAAGATGTATGATTCTTATGTATGTGATCCATAATTGTTGAACTTAATGAGTAGTATGCAATTTAATTGGCATGAGAGTGTGATTAAATTAATTACTATATGGTGTGTAGTTTACTTGAGAGAGGAATACATGGTAGATTAGATTCAATTGAGCATGTAATTAATTGATAATTATATTAGGGGATTTTTGCGATTCACATGTTTAGAAAATTAGGAGATGAAGTATTTCTAGATATTTTCTCATATATCTTTTTAGTTACCAAATTTAATTTAATTAATTATTTATATTTACCTTTAGTTATTTTAATTTTTATTCCTTAAAATATAAAAACACATAAAATATTTGATTTGATTTTTTTTAGTTTTAAAAATTAGTTTTTAATAAAATAATCTCCATAGGAACGGTCTTTTCTTATCATTATTTTACTTGTTGCGATACATATACTCTTGTATTCATTGCACACACTTTGTGTGTGCCGATCAGAGGCAATACAACAAATTGAAATAAACCCAAAATACTGGCACACAAGTATTTTCCATACGCACTATTTTGTCACTCCCTATTTTTCTAAAATATTCTCTCTCATACTTTCATGCACACAATACTATTTTTCATCAAAAGAAATTGTTCATTTTTCTTTGCTTTGATTTTCTTCTTTTTATTGTCTCTATATTGCAAAAACATTTTCTATCCCTTATGTGGCCAGAAATTGGCCATGTAGCTAACTAAATTTTAGCCACAAAAAAATATTTTTTTAATTGATGAATTTTTTAAATGTGATTGCACCTAAAAATTTTATTTTCTTCACCTTCCATATAGACGGGACCTATAAATATCTCCCTATCGACTACATAGTGGGATCCACCAATCCAACAAATAAACGATAATATTCAAAATTCTATCTTGGAAGATTTTTCTAAACATGTCTGATCCATTTTCTTCTATATAGATCTTCTCAAGCTGTAGTAGTTTCTTCTCCATTACATCCCTAATCTAATGATATCTCACATCAATATGTTTTGATATCGAATTAAATGAGGCAATCTTTCTAAGGTGGATAACACTCTAACTATCATAAAATAACTGGTAGCTGTCTTGCTACAACCCAAGTTCTTTCAAAATCTTTTTCATCAATAGAAACTTTTTACATGCTTCTTTTGTTGCTATAAACTCTACTTCTATAGTGGATAGTGCAAACCATTTTTGTAACTTTAACTACCATGACACAGCTCCCCCTACAAATGTAATCTGGTAACCTGAAATGGATTTTCTAAAATCCACATCGTTAGCCATATCTGCATATGTGTATCCAATTAATACAAGTTTTTCATTTCCAAAACATAGGCATATTTTGGAAGAACCTCGAAGATACCTGAAAATCCATTTCATTGTAGCCTAATATTCCTTTCCATGATTTGAAAAGAATCTACTCATAACTCTAACTACATAAGTGATATCTGGTCGTGTACAAACCATGTCATACATCAGACTTCTAACTATTGAAGCATATGCAACCTTTTCCATATCTTCCTTCTCTTTGTCTATAGAAGGGCTTTGCTTAGAACTTAGCTTAAAACGATTAGCAATAGGACAACTAATCACTTTAGCTTTGTTCATATGAAATCTTTAAAGTACTTTCTCAATGTACTTCTCCTATGACAACCATAATTTCTTGGCACCTCTATCTCTAATAATACTCATGCCAAGAATCTGCTTTACTGACTCTAATTCTTTCAGGGCAAAAGACTTACTCAACTGCCTTTTCAAGTTGTTGATTTTAGAAATATTTTGGCGAAAAATCAACATATCATCCACATAGAGCAAAAGAATAATAAAATCATTATCAGAGAATTTCCATACAAAAACACAATGGTATGAAGTTGTATTTTTGTAGCCTTCCTCCCCCATAATATACTTAAACTTCTTGTACCATTATCTCAGTACATGTTTTAAGTTGTAAAGGATTTTCTTCAATTCGCAAACATAATCCTCTTTTCCATTTTGCTTGAAACTATCTGGCTGCTCCATGTATATCTCTTCTTCCAAGTCACCATGTAGAAAGAAAATTTTGACATCCATTTGCTCAACCTTCAGGTCAAGACTTATTGCTAACCCCAACACAGTACAGATGGATGTCATTTTCATAACTAGTAAGAAAATATCGTCAAAGTTGACTCCTTTTCTTTAGCTAAATCCTTTGAAAACTAGTATGGCTTTGTAGTGCGGACTTGAATTTTGTTTTTCATGCTTCACCCCGAACACCCATTTATTTTTCAAAGCTTTATTCCCTTTGGATAGGTTCATTAGCTCAAAAGTTTTGTTCTCATGCAAGGAATTTATCTCATCTTGCATGGTTTCAATCCATTTTGTTTGGATTCGTCATCTATGGATTCTTCATAACGCTCAAGTTCTCCCTCATCAGGGAGAGTTACATACTCATCTGGAGGGTATGTGGTAGAGGGTCATCTTATTCTATCACTTCTCAACGAAACAGGAAAAGCTACAAGTTTTAGTGCTGAATAATGAACATTATCATCTCCTTGGTCTTCAAAACCAACTTCTATAGGAGCATCATCTTCATTAGGTGGATAAACTTGGTCTTCATCTCCAACTTGTCTTGGCATTGATGTTGGAGGAATTAATTCCAATTCTAATGAGTCACCATTGTAATTAGGAACATCCTTCTTCATTTCGAAAATATCTTCAATGGTCTCATATTTAACAAATACAACATCACAGCTTCTGATAATTCTCTTTACAATCGGATCATAAAATCTATAGCCAAATTGATCTTGACCACATAGCCAATAAAAATGCACTATCTTGTCGTGGCATCAAGTTTGGATCTCTCTTCCTTGGGGATATGAACATATGCTTTGCAGCTAAATACCCATAGATGATCATAGGAAACATCCTTTCCTGACCACACTTTATCTGGAACATCCATCTTGAGAGGAGTATCGGATGAATGATTCAACATATGTGCTACTATTAGTATAACTTCACCTCAAAAAGTTTTAGGCAATTTTTCAAGTGAGAGTATACATCTGACTCTCCCCATCAAAGTTCTATTCATCCTCTCAGCTAAGCCATTCAACTGCAGTGTCTTTGGAGGTGTCATCTGATGCCAAATACCATGATTTTTGTAGTAAGCATGAAAAGTTCTTTTGTATTCTTCACCACAGTTTGTTCGAATTCATTTCAACTTCTTCCCAGTTTGTCTTTCTATTGAGGCATGAAATTCTTTAAAGACATATAACACCTTATCCTTTGTCTTCAAAAGATTTACCTATGTCTTCCTTGAATGATCATCTATGAAAGTCACAAAGTATTGAGCACCACCAGAAAACTTTGGCATTGGTCCACACAAATAAGAATGAATCAGATCTAAAATATTATTAATTATGGAAAGAGGGGAACTCTTTAAAGCAACTCTGTGATACAGGCTTTTGCTTCTAAATCTCTCCCATTGGTTTTGTTTCTCATATGACAACATGGCTTCTACAATAACTTCAAACTACATCTTGTATTTTGCATAAGTCAGAGTTGTTGTGAGATGATTATATGATAAGGGTAGTGATGCTTGCAACATGACACCTTTCTCTTCATCATTGAAACTCACATTAAATCTTACTAAGTGGAAAATTTGTTGTTGAAATTACTAACGTGCTGCATCATACTCACATCATCTTCCTTCTTCATATGATATAGCTCCTTCTATAGATAAAATTTATTGGTAAGGTTCTTTGACATGTATATGTTTTCTAGAGTCTCCTATGTTTCTTTTGCAATCTTGCAATTTTTTATTCAATATTTTTCAAGACATTGTCTAAGAGATTTAGACAGATTGTACTGGCTGCAATCTCATCTATCTCCTCTCATTGTTCTTAAATGATGGTTGCTACCTTCTTATCTTTCCCCAACAATGCCTTATGGACCATATATTGAATAAGAATATCCTTCATCCTCATTTACCATAAAGAAAAAATATTATTGCCATTAAATTTTTCAATATCTATCTTCTGGCTTAACATTTGTTTTTCTCGATGTGTTTCTTTTTATGCAAATAAATATGCCCTGGACCTAATAAAATATTTTATGATATGGTAGATCAATCTAGGTTGTAACCACAAAGCATACTAAGAATTTTACTAGACCAGCTCTGATACTTGTTATTGGGGTACAACGGGTAAAAATAAAATAAATTTAACAGAGTAAAATAATGACACTGATAATTTAACATGGTTAACTCTTTAATTTGGGCTACGTCCATAGGAAAAACTCCAAAAAATATTTCTTCCACTAATAAAATTAATGTGTATAAAGTGAAAGATAATACAACAAATTCAGATAAACTCAAAATAGTGACACACAATTGTTTCCCAAACTCACTATTTTTTCACTTCCCTTTTAGAAAAATATCCCAGATATTTTTCTAAAATATTCTCCCCCACTCTCTTACACACACAATACTATTTTTCATCAAAAGATTGTTCTTTTGGCTTTGCTTCTCTTCTTTTTGGTGTGTCTCTCTAAGGCAAAAACATTGTCTATCCCTTATGTGGACAAAAATTGACCACGTAACTCGCTATGTTTTAGCCACAATTTTTTTTATTTGATGAATTTGTCAAATATGATTACATGTAAAAATTTTATTTTTTTCACTTTCCATGTAGACGAGATCTACGTATATTACTTGTAGTAGGCATGAAATTATAAGAATTCTTCGTAATAGAATTTTATGCCTTTCATGACCATAAATGTTTTCATATTGTAGAAGGATTTTGAAATCCAATATTAATAATGGAATTGTTTGCTTGCTTAATACTATAATTTACTAATAGAGATTGTCTTATTTCCAAGAATCTATCTTACCAAACATAGGACATTGTAATATTTGAATCATAAAACTTATAGTATTTGAGTATAAAGGAGAAAAGGCTTCTAAATTCTAAACGCCATATCTTAAATTTGCACATTCCGATAGTCTTTGAGGAATTTGATCTCAAGTATCATTTACACTTAGTGGAAATGCATGGAATTTTAAAACTTGGTAACCTATGACGCAATGGTCCTTTTAAATGTCATTTGTTGTATTATCACCAATTGATTTTCATGGAGATGTAGTTAGACTTGACTTGAGTAACCATATATCTTTCCAAATAAAATAATCAATTTGTTTTTGGGTAGAGGTTAAAAAAGAACTAGGATATTCCCCATATTTATGTGTAAAAATTATACCCATAATCAAGATTCATTTTTGAGAAATTGTCATGTTAATTTGGATAAGAGTGCATTATTGAAATCTTAGCTAAAACTTTTTAAAGCCAAGACCACCGTTGATTTTGGGAGTACAATGTTGATCCAATAAAAAAAAGTAAATTTTTGGAATTTTGAGTGTGAACACTTGATTTTTACCAAAAATTGTTATAGATAGTAACATAAAAAGTTAGGAAATGAGAGAGAAGAGGAAGAAGCTATAGAATGAGAGAGGGAAATTTGTATAATTCTTCTTATTTTTATTCAATTAGTTAAGTGTTATATATAACCTTACATTTCAATGATTAAAGAAGAGAGAAACGCGTGAAGGAGGTGCGCTAATGCGTTAACCAATTCTGACATTTTAACAGAATTGGTAGTGGTTTCCTCATGCATCCGTCTCTGCACGTTCTGCGCCGAACTGTGCCTTCAGGTACCCTCGATGTGCCCCTCGTGCACGGTAGTTGCGCTTGCTAATGTGCTCCATATCTCTTGAGCCGAATCCATTTGTATCATTCCTTCCTCTCTTTTAGAATCCTTGTCTGCGAGGATGAACTCCGGGTAGGACTTAAAGAAATTCCATTCATTTTCCCAGGTATTTTCTATGGTTGGGGCTCTAACCCATTTGATCATAATTTTTGCTTTTGGTCGGTACTTGCCTTTTTGAACCACTCGACGATCCAAGATGACTTTAGGTTGTGGCATAATTGTTGAATTATTTGAGATGAGAGGTAGTTGAGGGTTGATAGGTGTTATGGTTCCCATGTGTTTCCTTAATAGATTGATGTGGAACACATCGTGTATCTAAAAGCATGAGGGAAGTGCTAATCTATAGGCCACCAGACCAATGTTTCCATAATTTTGTATGGTCCAAAGAAGCATGGAGCCAACTTCATAAATGAGCGAAAGGCTACAAAAGTCTATCTGTATGGTTGTAGCTTTAGGTAAACATAGTCTTTCTCAAGGAAAGTGAGCTCTCTCCTATGCTGATTGGCCTTACACTTAATCCGATTTTGGGCTTGTAAAAGGTTGTGACGTAATTCTTGAAGGATGGTGTCACGATCACGTAAGTACTCATCCACAATTTGGATGTTCAAGGTCCCTGGAATGTAAGCTAAAAGATGAGGAGTGGAACCCCATAAATGGCTTCAAATGGAGTGACTTTGGTGGAAGAGTCTATTGAAGTATTGTAGCTAAATTCAGCCCATGGTATCCACTCAACCCACTACTTTGGTTGATCACCAGCAAAACAATGTAGGTACTACTCCAAAATTTGATTAACCACCTCAGTCTGGCCATCTGTTTGTGGATGATAACTAGAGCTCATACACAGTTGTGTACCCTATAACTGAAATAATGCTCTCCAAAAGGAACTGATAAAGACCTTATCACGATCACTTACTATAGAAGTTGGAATGCCATGCAATCGTACTACATTAGCCATAAATATCTTGGCAACAACTAGTGCAATAAAAAGGTGTTTCATAGCAATGAAGTGGGCATATTTGGTCAACCTATCCATTACCACCATAATCACTGTGTTTCTCTTGGAAAATGGAAGCCCTTCAATAAAGTCTATTGAGATTTCAGACCATACCTGGGTAGGAATTGGTAGGGGTTGTAGCAATCCAGCTGGTTTCATACAATCACTCTTGAACCATTGGCATGTGCCATACTCATGCTGGAATTCTTTTACCTTATGGTGCATATTTGGCCAATAAAAATTATGCTTAATCCTAGACAGTATTTTCTAAAAATCCAAAGTGTCCTCTAATGGGTGATGAATGGCATTCTACCAAAAAAATTGGTATTAAGGAAGACTTGGGGCTTAGGTAAACCTTACCCCTTTTGAACCATAGCCCATCACGATGGCTTATATGAGGAGCATCTGCAGAGAAATTCATATTTCTTAACTTATCATAAAAATGATCTTGTTGGACTTCTTGTTGGAATGTTGGCCACCAAGCTGCTTGGGGTTGTGAGACAGATAAGAACTGGAACGCTACCACTCTGGATAGAGAGTCAGCTCCTCGATTCTCAGAACCCTTTTTATATTCAATCACCTAATCATTGCCTATAAGTTTAGGCAACCAACGTGCTTGTGTTAGGGTGGTTATTCTCTACTCTAGTAAATATTTGAGACTCCTTTGATTTGTTCGCATGGTGAAAACTAGAACTCTACCACTCTGGATAGGGAGTAAGCTCCTCGATTCTCAGAACCCTTTTTATATTCAATCACATAATCATAGCCTATAAGTTTAGGCAACCAATGTGCTTGTGCTGGGGTAGTTATTCTCTACTCCAGTAAATAGTTGAGACTCATTTGATTTGTTCGCACAGTGAAGGGTTTTCCCAATAGGTAAGGACGTCATAGCCTAATATCTTTGACCATAGCTAACATTTCCTTCTCATAGGTTGATAAGGTTAGGATTGATCTTTTGAGTGCAACATTGAAATAAGCGACTGACCTATTTTCTTGACTGAGAACTACCTCAAGGCCAATGCCACTAGCATCACATTCAATCACAAAAATTTGTGTGAAATCAGGTAGATGTAGGACATGAGGAGAAGTTATAGCCTTTTTTAACTACAGGAATTCCATCTTAGTAGCCTCATTCCAATGGAAATCCTCTTTACTCAATAGTTGAGTTAAGAGTGCAGCTATTCCTTCAAAATGTTGAATGAATTTTCTGTAGTAGCCTGTTAACCCAAGGAACCCTCAGACACCTTTAGCTATGGTTGGGGTAAGCTGTTCTATGACAACATGAATTTTTATAGTATCCACTGAAACCCCTTTGTTTAGAGATAAGGTGACGAAGGTACTCAACCTGCAACACACCGAATTGGCACTTAGATTTTTTTTGCAAATAACTGGTTATCAGTTAGCAACTGAAGGACATATTGTACTTGCAAGATATAATCTTCCCAAGAGTTGGAATACACTACTATGTCATCAAATAAAACCAAGACAAATTTCCTGAGGAAGGGCCGGAAGATATCATTCATGAGACTTTGGAAGGTGGTTGGAGCATTTGTGAGACCAAAGAACATTACTAGGAACTCAAGTGGCCTTTATGTGTCTTAAAAGTAGTTTTATGTGTATCCTCTTTATGCACTCTTATATGGTGGTATCCTAAACGTAGATCCAGCTTGGAGTAAACCTTAGCCCCATGTAGTTCATCCAACATCTCATCAATGACAAGTATAGGGTATTTTTCTTTGACATTAAGGGCATTTAGAGCTTGATAATCCACACAGAATCTCTAGGTACCATCAATTTTTTTAACCAGCAACACAAGTGAGGAAATGAGCTATTATTAGGCTTTATCAATTGGGATTGTAAGAGCTTCTACACCATCCTTTCTATCTCAGTTTTTTGATAGTGTGGATAACAATATGATCTAACATTCACTGGTTCAAAGTTAGGTTTTAAGGGAATTTGGTGGTCGTGTACCTATGAAAGAGGTAAGTTTATGGCTGATTCAAATTTTTTAGGAAATTAAGTCAGTAACTTACTTATCTCAGAAGGGTATGTTTGAGGAGAGTTCTGATGGTTGGTTGTTGGTCTTATTTGCAGGAATAATCCCATTCCTTATAAACTATGGCATTCCTTATGGGTTAGGGCTATCATATTGGCTCTACCCAACCCTTGGAAGGTGTGTGAACTTTCTTCTACATTGAAACTTAGGGTAATTTTATTTTAGTTCATTTGAATAGGCCCAAGGGTTTCCAACCATTGAACCCCTAGAACCAGTTGGCATGATGCCACTGGTAACACATAGTAATCAGCCTCCACAAGATACCCTTGAATGATAAGAGTGAGGTTACAACATTGTCCAATACATTCTAATTTCTCACGGTTAGTCACCATCACTTCTAGTTTCTTCCCTTTGAATATAGGTAAATCACAATGGGCAGTTAAGGCCTGATCGATGAAGTTATGGGTACTACCTTCATCTATTAGTACCAACACGTTCTTATTCTTCAGTTTTCCCATAATACGTATGGTTTGAGGGTGTTCTGTACCTACTATGGCATGGAAGGAGATTTTAGGTAGTATTTCTTGATGGTCTTGTTCTGGTGTAGGTTCCACACACTCACTTACATTATTTTGATTCAAATCTTCCATCATAAAGAGTTGTAGTCATGCACAATGATGGCCAAAAAATTTATCGTCATAGTAGTAGCACAATCCCTTCTCTCTTTGTTCTCGTACCTCTTGATTGGTCAGCCTCCAAAACACTATTGGTTGGGTTGAGTTACCACGCTGAACATGTGCAGGTCCTAATAACCTAGCGTTGGTGTTAGTTACTCATTTGGCTTGGTTGACAGGTAGCTGATAACAAGAGTTGGTCGTGGATCTCTTTTGTAAGAGATTCCTTTCCTCAATTAACCTTGCCACACCAATGGCGTCAGCCAGAGTTCTTGGTTGCTTGATTTTAATATCAATTCTAATATCATCTCTTAACCCAGCGATAAAGCAACCAATGAGAAACTCCTCAGGTAATCCATCCATTCAATTAGAGAGTTTCTCGAAGGATTCCTGGTAAGTTGCCACACTCGTAGTGTGCCTCAGGCAAGATAATGCTTTTGAAGGGTCCTCGTGGTCCATAGGTCCAAACCTCAGTTGTGTAGCTTTAGTGAACTCCTCCAAGGTAAGAGGTCCATGAAAATTTTCCCATTGCAACGCAATGCCTTCCAGATGAAAGGAAGCAATTTGCACTTGTTGGCCAATGGTTATGTTAGTAAACTCAAAGTACTGCTCGACCTTATAAATCCAACCCATGGGATCCTCTTCTGCAAACTTTGGAAATGAAAACTTCAGGTGGGGTTGACTATTTTTCGTAGCTGATCGTGACGTGTGGGGGTGTGATTGTATGGTTTCATCTCTAGCAAAAGGGTTATCCTTAGGTAAGTTACGAGCTGCGCACATCGCCTGCAATTTAGTAAGCACTTCCTATAAGGTGGCATCATGACGTGTGAGAGTCTCCATTATGTCATTATGAAACTCGACATTGGATTTGCCTCGAGTATCCATAGTCGTAACTGGCTTTGATACCACTGTTATAGATAGTAACATAAAATGTTAGGAAACGAGAGAGAAGAGGAAGAAGTTGTAGAATAAGAGGGGAAAATTTGTATAATTCTTCTTATCTTTATTCAATTAGTTAAGGGCTATATATAGCCTTACATTTCAATGATTAAATAAGAGATAAACGCTTGAAAGAGGTGCTATAATGCGCTAACCGATTTTGAAATTTTAACAGAATTGGCAATGGTTCCCTTATGCATCTATCTCTGCACATTTTGCACCGAGCTACGCCCTCAGGTACCCACGATGTGCCCCTCATGCATGGTAGTTGCGCTTGTTGATGCGCCCTACATCTCTTGAGACGAATTTGTTTGTATCAAAATCTTTTGAGAGTTGAATTAAAAACTATTTTAGGAAATTTGAATGCACTCGTTGAATGACAAGGTATAGCTTATAGTACAAACTTGATATTAGTTTATTTATGAGCCTTGGATAGTAAAGATGCCTTTCGACTTGCTACCTTTGAAGAAAACGTATATAATTTTATTAAACTCCTTAGATTTGTTTCTTTGTATGGATAAATTATTACCAATATACTTAACTTCACCAGTTGTTCCAGGAATATACATGAATTCTTGCATTTTATTTTTTTTAAATTAGGAGAGACATTAGGCTAATATAAAATGCATGATTTGAAGATATTTTATTTTTCCCCTTGCCAAGTAAAATACTTATTTAAGATATTATAAAGTGAACTTACTTAAGTTAAGTTTGCTTGGTAAAAATTAATGAGATCATCAGCATAAAGAAGATGGCTTATAAGTGAAGCTTTCCTAGAAATTTGAATGCCATGAATAATATGTTGAGTATCCACTTTTTGAATGACACGAGATAAAACTTCAGCTCCAATGACAAATAAGTATGGAGAGATATGATCTTTTTGGTCTAGGACCTCTTAAAGGTTTGATAGTGTCAAAAGGTGAATCATTTAAAAGAATGGAATAAGAGATTGTGTTTAGATATACTTCAATATATTTGCAAAATTTAGCTGAGACCCAGAGATCTCATGATTTGGATAATGAAATCGCATTTCATTCTATCATAAGTTTTTTACATATCAATCTTGATATCCATTAGACCTCATCTTCCTATTTCTAATAGTTTAAAATACTTCATGTGCAATAATAACATTTTTAGTGATCAATCTATTTTTCATAAAAGTAAATTGGTAAGATGATGTGAACTTTGTTAAATGACTTTTCAATCTATTTACAAGCAATTTAGATATTACCTTGTAAATAACATTGTAAAGACTTATAGGACAAAATTTATATACCTTTGTTGGACTATTCACTTTGTGTAAGAGAGTGATGAAGGTTTTATTTAGCATGGGATGAAGACTGCTCGTATTAAAAAAAATGTTGCACCGCTTGAATCGAGAATATCCCAATAGGTTTTAAAAACAAAAGCTTGTAACACATATGGATTATGAGCTTTAAAAGAACCCATGGAAAAAATAATTTTTTTTTATTTCTTCCTGCTATGATCTTTTAAACAGTTCAAAATTATTATCAAGCAATATACATAGTGGAAAAAGAGAAGTAGCTTAAAATCTCAAGATGCATTGAGGTACAAAAAGACTCTGAAAAGTGTGAAGTGAACATTCTCCCTAGTAAATTTCTGTCTTATATTTATCTGTCTTGATCATCTTGTAATAATATAATGGTGTTCTTTTTATCATTGTTTACATATGGAAGAATTTAATATTATGATCTCAAAAACAAAGCCATTATGAGACTTATGAGTGTTGACTATTTTTTTGAATAAATTGTTTTTTGTAAATTTTTTTCTAGGGTTGTTATCAAGTCTATCAAGTAAAGTAGAAGAAACATCAGAATTTTGGATAATCATACTTTAAGTATATTTTTTATAACTATCACACGTAAGATTACACTCATTCATTTGTTAGCACATGTTCACAATATGAATCAAAAAACATGTATTGCATTGTAATGACAGTGCTCAAATGAATCTTATTTATGTACCACTGCATACATATTTATATATATATTTAATATATTATTTTGTATGATTGAGTTATAAGCCTTTTTAGATAGAGGGATCGATCTCACTCTCGATTGATCTCTAAATGATCCTCAATCAATTGTGTCAAATTGGGTAATTTTTATTTAAAGAGAGAGATCGATCCTCACTTAAGGGAGATCGATCCTCACTTGAGATAGATCGATCCCCTGTTTCATTAACATAAATTTATTTTGAGAGGGATCTATCTCCCTCATAGAAAGAAAGATCCCCTGATTGAAATTGGCTGATTTTGTCTTATTAATCAGTTGCCAACTACCTGTTATATTTTGTCACATCAAATGAGTAATTTTGTCACTTGTCTCTAATAATTCACAAACACAATGACAGAGCAATTTTAAGAAGCATGAAGCTTTCATAGTTAGATCTCTCTATCCTTTTATTTATTTATTTATACTAAGCTTTATTATCTCTTCATATATATCTATATGATTATGCTAACATAGATCTGAGCCTATTCATTGATTTTGAATCTTTGATTTCATATGATTATGCTAGTAAAGATCAGAGTCTATTTATTGAACTTGTGATAAATATGGGAATTTTATTGAATCAATTTTGATGTTATATGATTAAGTTATAAGCCTTTTTAAGGTAATTAATCTTCTCTAGAGGGATAGATCTCCCTAATACAAATTAGCAGCTTTTGTCTTATTTTATGTATTTGTTTTAATCACAGTCAGCTACCAATTCCCTATATTATTTTTCCAAATCAAATGAGTGATGTTTTTTTTATTTAGGTTAATGAATTTATTACCTTATGTGGCTATTTATGAAAATAAAAAATTTAATTAAAATGGATTCATCGGATCATACGATAGTTTTATTATGGAATCTAGGATATTAATATTTTTTTACTGTATTTCTATGAGTTTCATGTAGTAAGATAGAGTTTTTTTACACAAAAAATGCTAAAGAGAGAGTTTGTAAGGATTATGAGTGTTAGCTATTTTTAAAGATGAAATGTTTGTCTATAAACTTGTTTCTAGGATCGTTATCAAGTCTATCAAGCAAAGTCGAAGAAATATTAAAGTTTCGGATAATCGTACTTCATGTATATCTTTTATAACTATCATATATATAATTACACTAATTATCATTATCACTATCACATGTTCACAATATGAATCAAGATAATATATATTACATCATAATTATAGTCCTTAAAAGATTCATATTCAGGTACCATTGCATACATATTTAAGTGTATTTAATATAGGCTTTTGGTTGAATCAATTCTGATGTTGTATAATTAAGTTATAAGCCTTTTTAGATAGATAGATAGATTGAACCTTTTAGTAAATAGATTCATCTCACTTTTGATGGATCTCTAAATAATCCTTTACCGATCAAACTGCATAACTTTTAAAAAAGGAGGGAGAGAGAGAAATTGATCCTACCTGAGATAGATTGATTGTCTATTTTGTTGGCATTACTTTACTTATCCATCTCATACAGGGATCAATTCTCTTCATAAAGAGATAGATCCCCTGACAAAAATTACCTGATTTAGGCTTATTTTATGCATTTTTTAATCCTAGTTAGCTGTCAACTACTTATTATATTTTACCACATTAAATGATTAACCTTTTCCTATTTAGGTTTTCTTTAAATACATCATTTCTCTCTCATAATTTATATACACAACGACAGAGCAATTTTAAGGAGCATGGATTTTTCACAATTTAATTTCTCTATCTTTTTGCTTCTTTTTAATTTATGTTGAGCTTCATTATCTCATATAATATATTCATATGATTATGCTAACATAAATCTAAGCTTACTCATTGTATCATCTAATATATTCATATGATTATATTAGTATAGATCTCAATCTATTTATGAAACTTGTGTTTAATTGATGTTCTAGAATTTTCTAGTTGATTTGATTTATTTCATATATGTTTTGAATCTTCTACTTAGAATTATTCATTATTAAATCCATTTTAGAACACACACGAACACTTGTGTTTTTTTGTGTTAACACTGTTTGCAAGTTGATCTATGAATATATCTGATTGATGATGAGCTAGTTTGAAAATTAGTCTAGATACCGCAAACACTAGTCTTAGAAACTATGAAAATAAAGTTAGGGCATGTAAGTAAGTTACATTGGGGTAGTATACTTAGGAGGGTAGCATAAGATCTAGTTTGTACTTGCACATTTGATTTTCATAGTTGAAAGGTTAGATGGTTCAATGGATAGGTGATTTTTCTCTTAGGTTATGGTTATGACTTAAGTTATTTCTATCTAAAAATATTATGTGTTATTTATCTATTTCTATATTTACTTTTAATGCGTGAATACTTGTTTGGATGTTGTGATTAGGTTACAAGATTATAATTTGATATAATTAAAAATAATCTATTCACTCTATCTAGATATATTGGATTTGTTTTAGAACTTTCAAGCATAAGTCTCTTTATTTTTGTTTCCATATTAATTATTTTCTAGTATGAGTTTCCTCCCATTTTTAAAGGAAATAAATCTACTTTTCTCTTTTTTCGTCTTGTAAATGACCTTTATGAATGTGAACTAATTCAGCTTCAATACCTTTGATTCTATATTCATTTAAGTCAAAATGAGATTTATTTCACTTTTTGAGAGCAAGAACAATATAAGGACTTATTATGGAATTGAGAGTGAGAATTGCTTAACAATGTTGAAGTCCCATATTGTCGAATTACCTTATTGCATTCTACAATTATACTCTAATATTGCTCTAACTCATATTACAAGTTTCAACAAAGACTTCTTTAAGTGTAATGATATGCATCATAATTAAGTCATGGATCTCAATTTATAGTTCAATTTTTAATTGAAATAAATTCTAATTATTAGAGACAAAATGTGATAATTAAGTCCCAATAAAAATAAACATCATTATAAGTGGACTTAATTTGTTTCTCAATTATGACATAAAATATTTCCCCTATTTTTATTTTTGGGACAACAAAGTATTTTCGCTACTTGAAATATGTTTAGTATCAAAAGAGATAATATTAATTAAGAATTATACTAATATAATATTTATAAGTTAAAAAAATATTATCTAACATCATAGTTTCAATTAATCAATTGATGAAGAAAAAATCTAATGAACTCTCTAAAAAAGGACCAAAAAAATATAATAGATAAATCATAAAATATAATTAATATCATAGTTTCAACAAAGCATTCTAGAAATTGCATTTGAATTTTGGTAGAATGTAGTAATTTGATAGAATTCATATCATGTTGTTGTAACCAAAGATGGCTTGAATTACAAATTAATAAATTATCTAGCAATTATTGCTGCAGAAAAAAATCATTTTATATATAGAATATTTCCAACAGTAGTCCTTCAGTGTTCATTCTTCTCCTTCTATTTTCTCCTCCTCTGTTATATGTCAAGTAAATTAATGAACATAGCAGATGCCATCAAGGAAAAATATTTTGAAGAAAAACATTACAATATAACATGTAAAATATTTTCAGATTGATTTAAATCGTAGATAATTTGATTAGTTATATTAGTAAAAAAAATTCATGTATATTTTTATATTTTAGAATACTTTAATTATGTAGTTATATTAAGGTTGTATTATGTTTAGTGTATATATAAACTCTTAATTAATGTAATATCCATCTTAAGTTTAATATAATGACTCTTAATTTTCTTAATTTCTCAATTTATTTTAATTTATATTGAAAAATAAGGTTAATTAAGATGTATATGGTTACAATTTAAGTGTAATCGAGACAATAAATATCATTTTGATTGCATATCTATGTCCTCAGTTTTCATAAAACCGAGGCCATAGGGTATATTTATGGTCTCGATTATTATAAAATTGAGGTCATAGGGTGTATCTATGGTCTCAATTATTATACAATCGAAGCCATAGATACACCCTAAAGCCTTAGTCTAACAAAAATCGAGGTCATAGGTTACAATCTATGGTCTCTCTTACTTAGACCTCGGTTCTTATAACCGTGGTCATAGATCTATGATCACAATTAAAAACTGAGGTCATATGTATGTATTGTAGTAGTATTAAATCCATAGGTCTATAGTCACAGTTAAAAACTGAGGTCATATGTATGTATTGTAGTAGTATTAAATCCATTTTGGAACACACATAGACTCTTGTGTTTTTTTGTTAACTATATTTGTAGGTTGATCTATGAATGTATCTGATTGGTGATGAGGTAGTTAGAATATTAGTTTGAATACCGCAGACATTAGTATTAGAAATTGTGAAAATAAAACTAGAGCATGTAGGTAAGGTATATTGGAGCAGTATCCTAAGTAAGGTAGCATAAGGTCGAGTTTGTATTTGTACATTTGATTTTCATAGTGGAAAAGTTATATGTTCTAATGAATCGATGATTTTTCTCTTAAGTTATGATTATGACCTAAGTTATTTCTATCTAAAAATATTATGTGTTATTTATCTATTTCTATATTTACTTTTAATGCGTGAATATGTTATGAGATTATAATTTGATATAATTAAAATAACCTATTAATTCCATCTAAACTTATTCTGTTTGTTTTAAAACTTCTAGTAATAATTTTATTGATTTTTGTTTCTATATTAATTATTTTCTAATGAGTTTCCTCCAAATTTTAAAGGAAATAACTCTACTTCTCTCTTTTTTAGTCTTGTAAATGACCATTATGAATGTGAACTAATTCAGCTTCAATACCTTTGATTCTGTATTCATAAGTGAAAATGAGATTTATTTCACTTTTGATCAATTGATAAGGACTTATTATGGAATTGAGAGTGAGAATTGCTTACCAATATTTAAGTCCCATATTGTTGAATTACCTTCTCGCATTCTACAACTAATCTCAGAGTTAATATTGCTCTGACAAATATTACAAGTTTCAACAAAGCCTTCTTTTAAGTGTAATATGCATCACAATTTAGTCATGGATCTCAATTTATAGTTCAATTTTTACTTGAAATAAATTCTAATTATTAGAGACAAAATGTGATAATTGAGTCCCATTAAAAATAAACATCGTTATAAGTGGACTTAATTTGTTTCTAATTTATGACATAAAACATTTCCCCTATTTTTATTTTTGGGATAACAAAGTATTTTCCCTTGAAACATGTTTAGTCTAAAAAGAGAGTATAGTATTAAAATTAAAAATTATATTAATATAATATTTATAAGTTGAAAATATATTATCCAACATCACAGTTTCAATTAATGAATTTAGGAAGAAAAAATCTAATGATCTCTCTAAAAAAGAGAACCTAAAAAAATAAAATAGATAAATAATCAATATAATTAAAATATGTTAAAAATATAAAATATTAGGATAAAAGGTTTAAACTTTGAAAATGATATAGCATTAAAAAAAAGCTAATATAACTCACTTGTAACTTTGAGATTGGTTCCTTTAAAAGAGATAATTAACAATTTCAAATCTGATAACAACAAACCACGCACCCTCTAATTCCTATGAAATATGTTTATGTAGGGAAATCCAAGTTTAGCAACGAAAACAGATCAATGTGACATGAGAGAACAAATAAGATCAAAAGGATCTTGAATACGAAAAGATTTTCGCGAAAATTAAAATTCATAAACAAAAATCCACGTAAACAGAGGCAATAGCTTAGTGTCATGATGACTTACTAGTTGGTATCAAATCACTTGGTCATTTTTATAGCAAGAGCAAAGACATTTTCTCTAGCTATTGAGAAGTAGGCTTCAAATATGATTTTGCCACCATTCCATCCATATCTTTCTTCATCCACACTCTGAGATTTTTACAAATTGTAGCGTGCTCGCAACTCGCGCTCACCAAACCCTAAATCTATCGCGCTTGCCCTCACGTTCGTTGGAGGAGATGAGGTAATTGGAAGGGTTGAGGCAATTGAGGAGCTGAGATGAGGCAGTTGGAGGGATGAGGGTTGGAAACACAACATTTGAGCGAGAGGTATATACGATGTGGCAGGGAAAATAAAAGAGAAGAGAAAGGGAAAAAAGAGAAGAAAAAAAAGAGGAAAAAAGGGGGGAAAAGAGGGAAAAAGAAAAAGAAAATAAAAATATTTAGTATTTAGTATAAAAGAGAAAAAATTAATAAGATATGTCTGAGTTCAGTTTTTAAATAACTGAGGTCATAGAACATGTCTATGACTTCAATTTTTAAATAAGTGAAGTTATATGGTATATTTATGAAAAATTGAGGTTAAATATTTGAGATCAAAGACATACATATATTATAGTAGTGAGGTTTTACGCCTTTGCAAGGAGCTCTTAATTAGTGTTGATCATTCAAAAAAATTCTTTTTAAATTCATTTTATCCTTTTAAATTTCTTTTAGACTATTATAATTAACTTTATTTGATTTCTTGGAAATAGCCTGTTCTATATTTTTTACATTAGTTACTTTATATTGAGAATATATGTAAAAATTGTATTTATATATAATTTGTAAGAGCTTTTGACTAAAAATATAGTATTCTAGTGAATGGGACAAATAAATTGTAAGTATATCAAGAAATAAAATTGAAAATGATTATAATATCAATGAATAAAGAATTAAGGAAAGCTTCTGTTTTCAATCATTAAATTATGTGGTATATCTTAATACCTTAATATAATATAATATGTGTTTATTATGTATCAAGAAGAAAAAGGATAAAAATTATTACTAAAATAAATAAAACCAGTAAAATTCTTTCCGTTCGTACAAATAGAATTTTTGGTATACAAAATGCTCCCTTGTTGTTCTTAGTGCTCGCCCGTGATCGTTACACGGTAACAGCCCAACTCTGAACAGAACAAGAACAAAGACAGAACTGCCCAAATAGTTCTGGGTTCTGACCACTGGTTATCATCAGGTAACCCAGAAGTCTTCTCTTTTTCTTCGTTATCCTCTGCATCTTATTTCTTACTTCTTCTTCTTCTTTTTTCCTTCAATTGAATTATTAAATTCATGGTTTATTGATTATAATTTTCAGTGAGAGGTAGAACTGGTTTGAGTTCCCAAACTTATGGCTCCTGACGCTGATAACATCCTCCAGTCTATACGCTACAAGCCTGGTTCTCTTCAGCTACTTGATCAGGTTTTGGGCCATGTTTTTCCAAAGTTCGCTCCTCCTTTTCTCACTTCAAAAGATTTCACTAAGCCCTTATTTTTTCCTGGTCTATCTTCTCCTTGTTTCTTTTTAAATTGGGAAAACGAGAATATTCTAGAACATGTTAATTGGAGTTAATTCAGTTTACAATCATTTTGAACTTCTTTTAGGGGCTTTTATTTTTATTTATTTTCCCAAAGATTTTTTTAGTTTGATTATGTATCCACCAACAAGAGATTTTTTTTTCTTTTCCCTTTTTGCTGATGGGATTTGGTTTTGCATCAATAGAATGTATGTAGTCTTAGGAAGTTTTAGTGCAGATGATTTTTTCTTTTTCTAATTGATGTTCTGTGTTTGCAGAGAAAACTTCCTCTTGAAAGTATCTACATTGACATCAGTGATGCTACAGATGGATGGTTAGTTTCATAGCTCTTCCAATGTTACCCATGGCTTTCTGTTTTATTGCCGCTCTAAATAAACCCTTCGAACAGTTTTAAGTAATTTCATTCACATGCTAATTTACTTTTAAATTGACAACTCATTCAACGCTTCAAATCATTATTTAGCTTTATTGTTTCTAAGTAGATGTTCTAAAATCTAAAGCAGCAAGTATTAGATACCATATCTCAATTATTAGCTGGTAACAAACTTAGGGTCCGTTTGCTAATGCTTTCGTTAAAAGTGGTTTTATCGGAAGCGGTTTCAGGAAAAGAAAAAAAAAGCTTTCTGAAGAAGCACACAATATTCTGAGGCTTAAAAGTGCTTCTGATAATTTTTTTTCATGTTTGGTTCAAAAGCATTATTTTAATGTCAAAAGCAATTTTACAGAGTCTCAAAAACTCAGAAATGAATAGACTGGAAGTCATTTGGTCAAAAGTGGTTTAAGAGATGCATTTAAGTGTTTTTCATAAAAATATTGAAAATAATTTGAGTGGGAATTTAGTATTTATTTTAGGAGAGGAGGATGCATTTAAAACTACTTCCCAAAAGTAAAAGTATTACTTCTCTCAAAAGTACAAATAATATTTCTCAAAAATTTTAAAAACACTTTTCATCGAGATTGTTAAACACCCGTAAAAGTGCTTTGATCTATTTGAAATCACTCTTAACCAAAAATAGAACCGGTTTCAAAGATGCCTCTAGATTTAATCATTACTTTTTCATAGTTATTATCAATCGTAAAACTAATAGTGTTATCAGTTATGCATTTGCTACATAAACAAGTTCTCGTAATTTTGATAAAGGAACAAACTTGGTTGCCAATGGGTAACTGATAATCTAATTTTTGCACTAGGCTCTTGTTTTCATAAACTGCTGTTGAGTAGGTTCCTTCATGATTTTACTTTTTGAGTCATCTATTATTGCCAGGCATGCGATAAAAGATATGGTTGTCCGTGGTGCACCTGCTATTGCTATTGCTGCTGCTTTGTCACTCGCCGTAGAAGTGTTTAACTTGGACGCTTTTGATGGGACGTCAGAAGAGGCAGTGTCCTTCCTTAGCATGAAACTGGATTACCTGGTTTCAAGGTAAAGAAGATGTTGTGCAATCAATTGACATGCCGTTGAGAGACATAAAATAACTGTGTGTATTCGTTATTGTCTGTTAATTGTTATCTGCTGTGATATGGTTAAAAGTTCTGTAGAACATTCTATTAGTAAATTGATCTAGAGCGAAATGTTTAATCTCTCAAATGCTTCTTCAGTCGACCAACTGCTGTCAACCTTTCTGATGCTGCAACAAAACTTAAAAATGTTGCATTAAAGGCTGCAGATACGACTTCAGAAGCGAAGAGCATTTTTCAGGTGGGATATTTCCATTGTGTTAACTTGAATATGTTGTTTTTCTTTGCTCATAATTTGATTGACGAGCCTATAGTCCATTTATGTTTGTAAAGGTTTTCGATTTGTTTTGGGGCTTAAATCTTATATATCCCTTGTTGCTAAACCTCCGTAGGCCTATATAGTTGCTGCTGAAATTATGCTTCAAGAGGATGTTGCTTCGAACAAAGCTATAGGATCTTATGGAGCAAGTTTTATTCATAGCCAACTGAGCAATGCTGAAAAGCTTTCTGTGTTGACCCATTGCAATACTGGCAGGTACACTCTTGTTATTTTTTACTGTTTCTCTCTTTATTGCCCCTGGCAGTTCCTTGTTTTTTTTTTTACTTCACTTTTTTTGTGATCCCTCTCTTGTTTTTTGACTGTTATATACTCTATCTCGCCAGTCTTGCTACAGCTGGCTATGGCACTGCACTTGGTGTGGTCCGTGCAATTCATACAAAAGGAGTGTTGGAAAGGGCCTATTGCACAGAAACACGCCCATTCAACCAAGTGAGTTTCTATTTTCGTGGTTGTTCAGGATTTGCCTATAGCATCACATAGTATCCCTTTCATTTTAGTATTCACTGGTACAGGAAAACAAATTATTCTTTCAACACACAACCTTGATTTTTATATAAACTACTCAGTGCAAAATTGAGTTTTCAGCGTTCTTGATTCTGAAAATGTACAATTTATGATCATTTAAAAATCTTACCCTTTGCTTCTTAAAATAAAATAAAAACAATCTTTCCCTTTATGTTTTTTTTTAAAAAGAAAAAAAGAAAAGGCCTATTTCCGTAGCAAAAATGACTAGATACAAAGAAATTAAAAATTTTAACTAACAATTTATTGTTCTAAAGTAGACATTTTGCTATGACAATAGCAGCTATTACTCACCCAGAAAAAAAATCTCTCTTTTTAAGAGAGCTAACTGTCGGTCATAGAATACGGGGAAATTTTTATAGCATGCTATAAAAAATCGAAATTTAAAAAGATTTGCAGAAGTGTAATAAAATCTTTGGAATCCTAAAGAATAAGTTTTTTTCTGTAAAGTACTGAGTGAAGCTTTAAGCCAGTTATACTGCTAGACATCATATTCTTTGACTGATGCAGATATGTTATTGTGACCTTCTTGTGATTCTGATGTTTTACCATTAGAAAACCAACTTCATGAAATCATCTTGTATTGATATAGTATTTTGGAGGTAACTTGTACATATGTGGATCTTGTTTCAAGGACGTAGCTAATTTCTTGATTAACATACAAATTCACACCCTTATGCTCCTAGTCTTTGTTCACCTTTGCCTGGCAGATATTTATTCTTGTGTTTTTAATGATTTAACCAATTTCAGGGGTCTAGACTTACAGCGTTTGAATTGGTGCATGATAAAATACCTGCAACTCTTATAGCAGATTCTGCAGCGGCTGCGTTAATGAATGATGGACGAGTCAATGCTGTGGTTGTTGGAGCAGATCGTGTGGCTGCTAATGGTACTGAGACCATAACCACTTTTATACGTTGCTAAAGTTAACAATTGTGAATTTTAACATATTTGACCTCTAATTAGGTGATACTGCCAACAAGATTGGAACCTATAATCTTGCCATAATTGCAATGCACCATAACATTCCATTTCTTGTGGCTGCACCCATAACTTCCATTGACCTGTCCCTTCCATCTGGACAAGAAATTGTAATAGAGGAAAGGTCTCCGAAGGAGTTGTTGCATGCCCGTGGAGGACTTGGGGAACAAGTTGCTGCATCTGGAATATCTGTCTGGAACCCAGCATTCGATGTTACCCCTGCAAATTTGATATCTGGTATCATCACAGAGAAGGTCATCTCTCTCTCTCTCTCTCTCTCTCCCTCTCCCTCTCCCTCTCCCTCTCCCTCCATGACTCATTTGATCTTATCCCTTCAAATTTGATATCTGATGATTTTGTTATATGGGCAGGGTGTCATAACAAAAGTGGGTAATGGTGCTTTTGACATAAACGGATTTATTCAAAAGGCGGCCTGACAGTAGGTGTTAAGTTATGTCTGGTTATTGTCTTGTATCTTAGCAATAATATTAATCTAGGATTCAACTCAGCTTTTACTTCTGGATTTTGGGAAGGTTTAAGATTGTCATAAAAAATAATGTTGAAATGACTTAAATTGATCTTTAATAAAACCAGCCATTTTGATTGAGACTTCTGTTAAGATGGTTGCAAATGTAGCTGATTATTTACAGTTAGTGAAAGTAATGCATGTATTAGTTGTTAGAGTTGGTTTCAGATCGTGCTGAGCTGTTTAAGATCTGTTACTTCTACAATACTAGTATAAAAGCATTAACTATGTATGTAATTCAGGATCAAGAATAATACAATTGTTTTCTTCACAACTGTTAATCATCTTCTTGCTCTCTCTACTCCAATTTTCTTTCATGATATCAGAGCACACTATTAATTTCTGCATAAGACAAGCTACTGTTACACAATGGGTTAGAAAATGTACCAGATATCACATTTGATGGCACAGTGATAGTCTGAGGCAGCTTGTAAGACCCTTGCTCTGTACTGCCCAGCATCCTTCACACATTAGGGAAGAACTCCACTACAACATTATTGTTTGACACAATCTCTTTAACAGAGATCAAATTCTTTGCTAACTAGGGCACATGCAGCATATTGCACAACTTCAACCTCCTTTTATTGGTCACTAACGCACTCTTACCACAGTGATCAATAAGAACTGTACTACCATTTTCAAGCATTACAGTTTGAGATCCCCCATAAGGTGAAGCACCAAGAAGCATACTAGACTCATTAGTAAGTTGATGAGATGCCCCTGTGTCCATATACCAAGCATTTCTTGCTTGAGAATCATGGGTTGTCTTGGAACCAAGATTAGTTAGATTTGATTCTTGAAGAAAAAATGTAACAGATGAATAATTACCTTCTGATGAGAAAGGACCAATGCACAACAAAAAATTGTTGATCAGATGATCCATCTGTAGTGTTCATGGACTGATTCTGTTGAGGAGTTGAAACAAAATTATCCGTTTGCTCATCTTCTTGAACTTGAGAGAGGTGTACTTGAGGTGGTCTTGAACTTCCAACATTGTTATTAGAATTATTAGACGCTGAATAATGAAAATATCATCTTTTGGAACTATGGCCTTCTTTCTTGCAAATTTGGCACGTACCATTGTATTTAGAACCATTTTGATTCTTGCCACTGCCAAGATTTTGGTTTGATGAGTGCTGCCTTTGATTATTATTATTGGGGCCATTATTAGAACCAGAATTATTGTATTGAGGATTATAATTTTGAACTTGTCTTGACCGAGAGTTTTGGTGATTGTAATTGTTTTGGCCTTATCTTACAAAATTAGCTTGCATCAGCTGAGAGCTAACTTTGTTCATCCTCTCTAATTGTTTTTTCTTGAATCCTCAAAGAATAGAACAAATCAAGAGATACATTTCTTCTGGGTAATATTAGTGATTATGGAAGCACAATCACTTCATAAACCACCACGAACATACAAGACTTATTCTCTGTATGAGATTTCTTCCCCATCTGCTGTTATATGATCAATAGGATCTTTAGCCATACTAATTTAAGACTCCATAGGCATGATTCCTTAACGTAGTTTGTAATTACCACCTAAGTTGTAACAATTGAGAAAACCTTCTTAAGTGCTTTACAATAAGTTGAAGTAGAATTTGTTTTTCCCAATCAAATACTTTAGATAATTATGAGTAATTGAGCTAGAAATCTAACTTATTACAATCGCGTCATTCGTATGTCAAATAACAAACTCAGAATTAGGTTCAAAAACTTCTTAATCTTTTATAATATCATCAATAATAGTTTGAATTGTTTTCTTGATAAAACTTGGGGAGCGATCGATGAGCCATCAGTAAAAAATTGTAACCCACACTCAAAATAACATGACAAAGTTGCTTACATCATATGATGTAATTGGATTCATCAAGTTTAATGGAGAAATTTGAGTTGATTGTAATGATATGTAGAGGAAATGAAACACCTATGGATGCCATTGATTTCAAGGAGATATGAGACAAAGTTATGATACCATTGAAATTTGCTTAGTTGGTAGTGTCCAATGTCAAGCTATTACATTTGTTAATGGTAGTCTATGACATGATAGACTAGACCATCCAAATGTTTGTGTAATTAAACGTGTATAATGCTTTGGGTGTTAATAGCAAGCCTAACTTAACCTGAAATATGTGAAGTCTTTTAAATGAGGAAGTTACATAGACTTCCTATGATGCATTGTCACACTATAATCCTAAAGCCTTTTGAATTGATTTATGTTGATGTTTGTGGTCCAATCTTAGTTTTATATGTTAATGGTTCACGTTATTTCTTACTTTTTATGAATGATTTTTCAAGGTTTAAGTGAATATTGTCACAGAAAAATCAGGTTACCCTTGTTTTTATACATTTTGATGCCTTTGTCAAACAACAATATAGTACATAAATAAATCAATTGCAATGTGATAGAGGTAGTGAGTTAAAGAACCATGGAGTTTGCTTTTTGAAGGAGATTACAATAAATAATTTCTTATCCATATACTCATTCGAACAAAGGAGTCGTGGAAAGAAATAATAGACTTGTGGTGGAGACAAGTCTATCTTTACTTAATAAGGTAGGTTTTCCTTTGCCTTATTAGGAACATGCCTATAGGTGGACAATTCATCTCATTAACAAAATGCCTTAATGTTATCTTTTTGTTTAAATCACAACATGAGATGTTACATAATCACAAGCATACTTATAACTATCTAAGGGTTTTTAGCTACTTATGTCATTCATTTCTCAGACCATACAACTCAAATAAACTCCAACATAGGTTCATATAATGTGTTTTCCCAGGATATCCCCTTTACCACAAAGGTTAGGTGTATGGATATAGCCTTCGAACATACATGTTTCAGCCCTTATGTTGTATTTTATGAGTCATCATTTGTTTTTGTTACCCTAAATCAATTAAAGCCTCATTATTCAACATTTAAGCCTTTTTTCTTCTCATTTCATAACTCTACCTACTCTTAAACCCATATTCATTGTGTTCTCCTCATCTATTATCAACAACACTCATGAAATTCCTATATCCTTCATCTATTCTTACTCTTTCCTTATCACCCTTACCTCCTTCTTCATCTCAAGAGTCATTATCTAAAACCTCCCATTCTAATTTATGTTTTTAATCAAAATGGCATAGGATTGTCTATTGACCATCCTAAAATACCTCAATCCTCCTCTATTACTTCTTAGTCTTTTCCTCACTCTCTTAAACCACTTAATAGTCATGCGATGACCACACGGTCTAGGAGTAGCATTCACAAGCCAAAAATGTTCTCTATACAAGTTATATTGTGTGAGCCTAAGATTGTCACTGAAGCTTTACAAACACCTAAATGGCTTCATTCCATGAAGAAGGAATTTCAAGAATTAGTAAATAATGACACTTGGGAGTGAGTTCCTCCTCCTCCAAATGCTAAATAATTGGGAACAAATGGGTATTTTGAGTAAAAATAGAAAAAGATAGACTTGAAGGTTTTATTACAAAAGTGACTACTTTCATGAATAATAATGATTATAGGAGTTCCAAACCTAATGAAAATGTTTTTCTTCAAAAAATTTAGGACAACATTGGCATCACATTTAATGCTAACTATGTCTTCTACCCATTTTAACACATAATCCACTCCTACAAGTATATATTGATTATCAAAGGATGAAGGGAATGACCCTATAAAGTCAATGCCTCAAACATTAAATAGTTTCGTTTGAAGTTAACTATTTAGGGGCATCTCATCTCTTTTTGAAATATTGCTTATCCTTTGGCATCTGTCACACATATTTACATAAATGTAATCATCTTTAAACAGTGTGGGCCAAAAATAACAATATTGAAGTATCTTAGTTGTTGCTTTTGTGCTCCCAAAGTAACCTTCATAGTTTGAGCTATGACAATGTTAAAGAATACTTTCAACTTCATCATAAGGGACACCTTCTCAAAATACCATCACTACATTCTTTATAGAGGTCAAGGTCATCCCAAAAATACTAGTTAATATCATGGAGAATTCCTCCTTTTATTGGCATGTGAGGTTTGATGGAAGAATGTTGTTAACTAGGAAATTTACAATGTTTTCATAACATGGGATTTCTTTTTAAGCTACTAAAAAGAGTTGTTCATCTAGAAAGAATTCCCCAATCACCATATTGTCATCTATTTTTGCTTCCTTTTCCAGTCTAGATAGATGATTTGCTACATGATTTTCTGTTTTTTTTTATCATAGATTTTTAAGTCAAATTCTTGTAGAAGAAGAACTCATCTTATCAATCTTGGTTTGGAATCCTTCTTTGTCATAAGGTACTTTATTTTAGAATGATCTAGTCACTTTAGTTCCAACCAAATAAGATCTGAATTTCTTAAAGGCATACACAATGGCAAGGAGCTCTTTCTCTATAGTAGCATAATTCTTTAAAGCATCATTCAATGTATTGCTTGCATAATATATGGCAAGAAACATTTTATCTCTTCGCTATCCAAGAACAAATCCAATAGAAAAATCACTTACGTTATACATCAACTCAAAGAGCTTTCTCGAATATGGTGTGAATATAACTAATGATGACACTAGTTTCTCTTTAAGTACTTGGAATGCCTTAAAAAATTTATCATCAAATTTGAAAGGCATGTCTTTTTCCAAAAGATTTCACAAGGGTTTTGAGATTTGGGAAAAATCTTTAATGGATCTACAATAAAAGTTGGCATGCCAAAGAAAACTTTTTACTCCTCATGTTAATTAGATTGTACACTACTCATTAAGTTTATCAATTATAGATCATACATATAAGAATATACATTTATACTTAAAAAATATGCTTGTTATTTAATAACGACAAACAATTACATAATTCTCTCAAATCTATTTAGTTGTCTTTATAGATCAATTGTTGGCCAAACAATTAATAGCATAAAAATTAGATTAAATAATATAATTGAATTGCAATAACAATTGAGATAAAATATTAGATCATTACATGTAGAAAATTAGGTCTATAAGACCCATACATTAATAAATTAGTTTGACATAATTATGTTCTTAAAGCTCAATTTTTTTATAAAGAAAGAGAATACAATTAATAAAGAAAGGAGAAGAAGACACTCAATCTTTTGATTTGTAGCACAAATTTTCTCTTGAATTCTTCACAAAATTGTGTCTCCTTTAATTTCATCTTGAACTTTTTTTCTTCTTCTTTCTTCTTGACAAATGCTAACGCTCTGATTATTAATTGAGTTTTTTTCTATTTGTGTTTCTTAATTGAATGTTTATGACCTCCCTATAGTGCTTTAAATAGCCTAAAATTGATCCTTATTAGGTTATGATTCGTATTACTTTGATTACAGGGTTAGTTTGAAAGTTAGAATTCAATTCAAGATTGATGCGTTTTAATCCTTATCGCTCGATCAATCGAATAATAACCCCTCGATTGAGCCAATACCTTTTCAATTTATCGATCCAGTTCCTAATCATATAATTATTAAGATAATTTCATTTATTTCAATAATTTAAAATTTGGGTTAATTTATTCGAGGGTAAAATCAAATTTCTATTATAAATTAAAAAAAAAACTTTTTCCCCATATTTCTCTCTCCGTTCCTTCGTTCTTTTTCTAGCTCTCTTTCAATTGTATCAGAGAAGGGTCTCTTCTAAGGCTTAATTTCGAAAAATAATTGTTGAATTAAAACAATAGCATTTACTTAACTAATTTAGAATGATTACAGTAAAAATAGTTGAAGATTATTGATGAATATAATTTGGAAATTATTTAGAAAAAGGAAATCTTTTGAGAATTGAGATTTTTTTTAGAGGAAGTAAAACAATTAAAACTGAGAATAAAATGATGAAACTTCAAATAAGTTATGAGCATGTGTATAATAATGAAATCTTTTTGTCTCTCACAGAACAAATTAACCAATAATTTCCCAGTCAAAAAGAAACCACACCCAGATTTTAAATCAAGTAAGAAAATAATAAAACATATAGAAAGGGCAGAATGCAGAATTTTACAAAAGAAACACGTTTGAATAACCTTTTAGCTAGTTTGCAATTGGAACAAAATAGAGAGATAACGTATTTGTTTTGTTTTGTTTAAATATATAAATAAAGAAATAAAATTTTACCCTTTAAGAATATAAATAATTTGAAAAATTAGAGCCATAAATTTAAAATTATTAGATTAAATTTAAGAATATTAATGTGTTAATTAAATAAAACTACTTAACTGAAATTTTTATTATGATAATGACTTCACCAAATAACATGCTAATTTAAGGTGGATATAATAATCGATAAATCAATTTATTTTATTAAAATTGAGTTAAATTGAAAGGAATTTTATGTTTTTATAGATTCAAATAAGTTGATTTAGGTTTTAAAAATACAAAAACTCGATAAGTGTTATGCCGATTAAGTTTTTAAAATTTGTAAATTTACATTTAACCGAACCAATTCGTATATTATTTATATACATATTTTCTAATTATATATATATATATATATATTTAAATTGTTAAGTAATTTTAAAAGGTAAAACAATTTATATTATTTATCTTTTATGTTTATTTTTTTTATATAACTAATCAAAAATTTAAATTATTTTTGTCATCAAATTCTAAAAAACTTCTCATTTTTAAAAATTATTCTGTATTTAAAAATTAATGCACTATTATATTTTAAATTCTAATATATACATTTTAATTAAATTGTTGAATAAACATTAAATTATCTTTATAATTTAACATTAGTATAAAGTTAAAATAATTTAAATTTATTTAAAAATAAGATCAAAATTTAAACCAATAATTAAATCTATCAAAATGCCATAAATAAGTTGGTAAAATATTCTAGAACTAATATTTTATATATTATTTTTGGTTTTTGATTTAGAAAATCTAAAATTTGATCAAAATATAATCACATTCATCCTTATATATGATCATATTTACTTGACAAAATTATACATTTTGACATGTTGTGGTAGCAATTTTCCGGAAAAAAATTGTTACAATCAGTGGGAAATAATATTTTTTAGTTAGTATTTAACTGTTTAGAGTTATTATCATAATATTTGAATCAATAAATTAAAAACATGTAAAAGTATTATGATAATTATATAAAAAACATTTATATCACAGGAACAGACTAATTTAGAGTATTGTTTTTAACATTTTCAACTTTGTTTTTCAAATTGATAAGTTGACAAATGTTTGATGAAACTTAATCTTTTATGTCTTAGGATTTTCAAGATTTTTTTAACCAGATTTAAATTACAATAATACTTAATCAAAAAGCATCAAATCTAATCTAGAATTGAATTATGGAAACAAACAAACATGTAAATCACTCTTAGATTTAAAGATAGATATATCCAATTATAATATACAAAAATGGACACAATTTTAATAATAAGAGACTCTTTCGTTCTTAAGCCGATTTTTTTTAAACGAATTTTATTTAATATTACTAAAAAATGTTGAGTAAATATCAATACAAATGAGAACGAAGCCAAAAAAAAAAAAAAAAACATATACAAGTAATGCAATTATCAAAGTCTGGTTAGTTAACACAATTTTATTTTTGATATCTTTTTTATATAGATTTTTGAGACGTTATCTTAATAATATTCCTATTTAAAAAAGACATCAATTCAATATTATTTAATTGCAGATTTTTCACATGTGTGATATTTTTTTATAATAAATTAATTAAATGATATTCAAAAAGTATTTTAAGATAATAAATTAATTGATTATCCAAAAATACTTCCTTAAACATCACACATCTATTACTATGTATGTAAAAAATCATCAGTTAAATAACAAATTATATCAAATTGGTATGTTTTTATAATGAAGTACCACTAAGGTATTACCTCAAAAAATCTAGGTAAATAATGATACCAAAAATAAAATTATGATACTAATAAGATATCAAACCTATCAAAACCACTAACATCATGTTAGCTAGAAATAAGCTATGTTAGCCAAAAGCTAAGTAAAAAAATGAAGTGATCATGTCTAACCAAACATAGCAGCACACTAGGATCAAAAAATCCATTGCGTAAAAACTATAGCATTTCAACAAATCCAGATTCTTTATAAAACATATTAATAATTTCCAATAGTTCTTCACCCTTGGGAAACATAAAGTAGTTAGAATTAGAGGTGTTCATGGTCCAGTTCGGTCCAGTCTGGTTTTGAGTAAAAAAATTAATCAAACATGATCGTTCATATTACTCAAATCAGATAGAATCAGACTATTTTTCTATCCAAAATGTTGTAACCGAATGGTTTCGTCCGATTTGGTTAATGGTTTTCAACGATTTGATCTAATTAATAATACATAAATATAATACAATTTAATATGATACAGTGTAATAGAATACAGTCAAATGTCATGCTCATCATACATAAATAGATATTATTGTTAAATACATAAATAAATACAGAAGCTTATATGTTTGCATTACCAAATAGGGATCAGGTTTTTCAGTCATCAACTTGAGACAACTACTCTCCTCTTTAATCATTTGTTCATCCAACCAATAGTCTGTTATCGAAATCCAAAAATAAAACAGATTAGACATGAAGAAATCCTTAACATGGTAGCAACAAACAAACAGGAAACAATAATGAATGAAAAACCTTTTATCCAAATCCTTTTATTCTTAACATAATTAAAGTAACAACAAATAGACATGAAAATACAAATATATGTTATCGAAATCCAACCAATAGTCTGTTGCACAACTATACTAGCTTCTGGGAAATGAACAAAAAAATACAAAAGTAAAACAGATTAGACATGAAGAAATGAAGTCCCAATATCCCATTTACACAGAATTCTTAAACAGAAACAAATACAAACATCCAAACTCACAATCAATAATATATCATTAGATGTGGGAACAGATAATACATTTGCAAATTTAACAAAAAAATGAAGAAATTATATAGACACTTTAAAATGTGGCTAGGGAATCATTGTTACGTTAAATTTCGACAAAACAAACAACGTGAAAGGGATGGGAATTTGTAAGTTTGGACTTTTTTTAATTAAATTTAATTTTATTACGTCAAATTTTGAAATAATGAACCACTAAAATTTGATTGAGAGAAGTGGAGCTTACTAGAAGAAAAAATTCATTGGTGAACTAACAATCGCCAAAGCTCTTGATGCCTGAGAACTAAGGCATGCCACAGGAAGTGAAGGAATTATAGCTATGAAAAGTAATGATAGTGAAGGAATCAACGGATTTTCTAGCGACATTGTTGAATAATTCGTCGGTAATCATCTATTCCTCGTTAGAGAAATCGAGAAGGTCATAAATGGAAAAGTGTGGCTGGTGGTAGAGGCGAGGTCGGTTGGTTAGTGGTAGAGGCGACGTGAGGACAGTTGGTTGTTGTTGGAGGTGGCAGTGAGGATTTATTAGGGTTCGAAGAGGGAAAACACTACACAAGGGAGATGGGAGATGAATGAGAGAGAAATGACTGATTTTGTTATATATGCTAATTAAATTAAATTTTTAATATATTATTAAATCTTGTACTATTCGGTCGGATCGATTTAAAAATTAGTATAACCGGATCAGACCGTTTGAAAATCAGTTTTAATTAATACAAACCGGACAGTTTAAAAATCAATTTGAGTTCATACAAACCAGATTAGATCATTTCATTTATAAAACTGTTCGGACCGATCTGATTCGGTCTGATTTTCTGTTTAATTCTATTTGATTCGGTTTTTGGACACCATTAGTTAGAATAAAGTTATACCTATAGCACCTAACTAACAAATATGTCACAAATTCAACATATCTACCTCACAAAAAGATAAGAAATATCATTCATAACATACCTAATTTCAACAAGTGATTTCTGCACCACAAAAACATCATACAGACAATGTCAAATGAAATGACAGACCTTTGGTGGAACTTTGAGCTTCCAAATGAATTTATCCACATTATTATACCCTTGAACGTTCTTCCTTAACATATCACAAGCCATATAATAACTTAAGCTCACGTAATACCCACCATGTGAAGTAAAGTGCCAAACAAGATTATCCTTAAAATGAAGAGCAATATTTATCCCGATAATCTTTTAACATCACTTTATCCATAAAGTTGGTTAATAAATAAGACCTTTCAACACCCTCGATTCATATCAATAAGTTGAGACACCCAACATACACTATCAATCCACGGAGAGAAAGAGCTAAAAGGAGTGAATTAGGAATCTAAATATCGTCTCAAATGTCAATTATACATCCTCCATTAAATGTCTACCAAACACCAGCCACTGTTACAAGTCGAAAATCCAAAAGACCCCTCCAAGCCCAAGATAGGAAGGATCCAATATCGATCGTGAGAAAGGATTCTAAAATAATAATGCTCGAAGATTTGTGCAAACAAAGTTTCAAGATTTTTAATTAACCACCGATATTGCATGGCAACCACAGTGAAGTTAAAGCCCTAATATCTTTGAACCCCAAACCCCACCTTCTTTTAAAGAGCACAATCTATGCCGGTAAATGAATATTTGTGTTATTGTGAACTGTACCTCACTAGGACTTTTGTATAGCACTTTTCAAATCAACCGCAGGCCCACAAGTAGGACAAAACATTGTATTGTAAAATTAGATATGATAAAAGTTATTGAGTTTTATATGACTTCTTTTCCTGATAGAGAAAGGAACTTACAAGACCAATTTTTAAATTTTGCATAAAGAAGTCTTAGAGACTTATCAAACTCAGATATATATAGAATACTCAAGTAATGTTGAATTTTTTCTTTATTAATAGAATGTGTATTATTAATACAAAAATAAATACTTGATTTTTGATAATTAACAATCTAACTCGACACTACTTTATAAATTCTCAAAACATTCTACAAGTAATGAATTTCCCTTGCGAACTTTGGTAAAAAAAAAAAAACTGGCAAAAAAAAAAAAAAACCCAAAGAATCATTTGCAAATAGAAGTTGAACGAACTTCAAAAAAAAAATAAAAATAAATAAATAAAGCTAGTTTTCTATACAGTGGAGAAAGAGCACTAAAACGATTGACCAATTTAGTTATCTTGACTTCCTAATTCTTTTTATGTATTAATACAAAAATCAACATCCATAGTGTAGGTAAGAAGAACTATTATTGTATGAGTTATTGTTATAAATTATCACTTGTGGAAGCGAAGAATATGTCTAATTTTGGTTACACATAATGGGTAACGGCAAAAGTAATAAACAATAAGAAATTAAATGACACGCAATGATTTAAGTGGTTCAACTTTTTATTGTGAAAAGTCTACTCTACTGACGACGGTACACCGAGGAAAAATCCACTAATAATCAAATTGAAGATACAAACACCAATTCTAGATAGCTTCACACATTATACCAAAATCCAAAATCAACCCACAAAATATTCCTTCTAATTTACTGGTAATATATATAGCAAGATAAATTAACAAATTTGTTATTAAATCAAATATTATGGTACAAATGGAAGAAACTCCACCAATGGAAACAATAATGGACAGCTTGTCTTTTAGGGGTTGAAGAAAATGATATGGCCGGTCAAGAAGAAAAGCTGGTGAAGAAGCAAATATATTTCCTCTGCTCTGCACATATATTCCCTCTGCTTTGCTGCATTGCTCTATGTTTCTTTTCTTTTTCTTTTCAGTTCTTATGGCTACTGCACAACTTCACGCAGCAAGAGAGCCAATATATATATTAGTTAAACCTAAGGGTTATAATATGGGCAGATGGGCTTTGGGCTCAATTTGTTTTGGGCCACATTTAATAACAAATCTACACCTTGGCTCAAAATAGAAAACAAATTCTTCTAATGAAATTCCTTAGATTACCAAATAACCGTCGTCCAAAGCTCCGAAAGGTGATCATCTTTTGCAAATACCAATCAAGTCAAAGCAATGCTTGAACTTATTAAATGGAACTGGTTTGGTTAACATATCAGCTGGATTTTCTGTAGTGGCTATCTTATTAACAACAATAGCACCCTTAGAGACCATGTCACGAACGAAGTGATATCTGACATCAATGTGTTTGGTTCTTTCATGATACATGGTATTCTTAGTCAAGTGTATCACACTTTGACTATCACAAAATACAATAGAAGTATCCTATTATAAATCCAAATCACAAACCAAACCTCTAAGCCAAATGGCTTCTTTCACTACTTTTGCTGCTGCCATATATTCTGCCTCTGTCGTAGACAAAGCAACTGTAGACTATAAAGTAGTCTTCCAACTAATGGCACAATGAGAAAGAGTGAAGACATAACCTGTCAGAGATTTTCTTCTATCCAGATTACCAGCATAATTGGAGTCCGCATAACCAATAACACTGCAACCAGTATTAGAACTCCCATCATATACCAAACCAAAATTAGATGTACCTCTCAAATACGGAAGTATCCATTTCACTACTAGTCAATGACCCTTACTAGGATTACCCATATATCTGCTGATAACACTAACTGCATGTGAAATGTCTGGATGAGTACAAACCATAGCGTACATCAAACTGCCAACGGCACTAGCATATGGAACCTGAGACATGTACCGCTCTTCTTCTTCTGACTGTGGTGACAAATCCAAAGAAAGCTTGAAATGCGTAGCTAACGACGTACTCACAGGTTTAGAATCTTTCATGCCAAAACGTTCAAAAACTTTTCAATATAACTTTTCTGAGTCAAATAAAGCTTGCCCGCTTGTCTATCCCTGTAAATTTCCATGCCCAAAATTTTCTTCGCTACACCTAAATCTTTCATCTCAAATTCACCATTAAGTTGAGACTTTAATTTCTGAATCTCAGACTTATTCTTAGAAGCAATAAGCATGTTATCAATATAAAGCAACAAATAAATGGATGAACCATCATGAAATCTTTTATGATAAACACAACTATCATAATCACTCCTAGAGTAATCATGACCAATCATAAAAGAATCAAACCGTTTATACCACTGCCTAGGAGATTGCTTCAACCCATATAAAGACTTTTTCAATAAAAAAACATGATCTTCCTTACCTGGAACAACAAACCCCTCTGGTTGATGCATATATTTGTTCTTCAAGCTCACCATGTAAGAAGGTTGTCTTGACATCAAGCCGTTCTAATTCCATGTCAAACAATGCAACCATAGCAAGCAACACACGATAATCTATAACCCTTCACCCCAGAAGGATGCCCCAAAAATATGCATTTCAGTGCCCTAGGCTCAAGTTTACCATCATTAACATAAGCATAAGTAGGACAACCAAAAAATTTCAAATCGGAATAATTAGTAGGAGTACCAAAGAATACCTCAAACGGAGTCTTCAACTCAATTGCAGTTGATGGAGACCGATTCACCAAATAGCAGGCATGGTTACAAGCTTCAGCCCAAAAAGATTTATCCAAGTCAGCTTGAAAAAGCATACAACGAGCTCTTTCTAAGAGAGTCCTATTCATACGTTCTGCTACTCCATTTTGCTGTGGTCTATGACGCACAGTATGGTGTCTCACTATGCCATTTCTTTCACATAACTCATTAAACTTACTGTCACAAAATTCCAAACCATTATCAGTTCTCAAATGCTTGATTTTCTTGCTTGTTTGATTTTCTATACAAGCCTTGAATTTTACAAATTTTGAGAATGCGTCATTTTTGTTCTTCAAAAATACACCCAAACATGACGAGAGAAGTCATCAATAAAAGTCAACATGTATCGGGCACCACCTTTAGACACAACACGAGAAGGACCCTAAAGATCTGAATGAATATAATCAACAGTACATTTCGCTTTATGGATGGTTGTATTGAACTTGACCCTACGATGCTTTCCATAGACACAATGCTCAAAATAGACATCCCTGCCTCACTCATATGCCCAAGCCGCATATGCCATAATCGAGTAGTGTCTGAATCTTGATCTGACGAGGATAAAACCGATACACTGCCAATAACAGTGCTACCCTGAAGCATATAGAGACCACGTGACAATTTTCCTTTAATAACAACGAGAGCACCCTTACTAACTTTTAATACTCCACCTTCAGCTACATACTTGTAGCCTTGTGAATCAAGAGTATCCAAAGATATCAAATTCTTTTTCAAATTTGGAACATGGCGAACATCTTTCAAAGTCCTAACAATACCATCATGCATCTTAATTCGGACAGTACCAATACCAACAACCTTGCAGGACATATTGTTTCCCATCAAGACAACACCCCCTTCAATAGATTGATAAGAAGCAAACCAATCTCTACTGAGACACATATGGTAAGTGCAACCCGAATCAATAATCCAAAAATCTCCAGGAGAACCAATAGATACTGATAGAACATTTTCACCATCGAAACCAGAACTATCTGCAACACTAGCAACATCATTAGTACCAGAAGACGTTGTGACAAATTTTCCTTTACCTTTGAGTTTAGGAAAATTTACTTTCCAGTGCCCTTCCTGACGACAATAGTTGCATTTATCTTTTCTTGTTCTAGATTTGGATCTAGATTTGCCTCTATTATTACTTGTGCCTTTTACTTGATTTCTACCTCTGACAAATAAACCACTGCTATTATCATTGTTGCTTGTAGACACCTTTTTCTTCAATTCTCTAGAATTCAAAGCTGCTTTGACATCTTCCAAAGAAATAGTGTCTCGCCCATATAGCATGGTATCAACAAAATGTTCAAATGAATGAGGTAAAGAACATAATAGAACTAAGGCCTGATCTTCATCATCAATCTTAACACCACCATTTTTTAGATCACGAATAATTTTAGTAAATTCATCAAGATGATCATACAAAGGTGTACCTTCTGACATTCTGAATGTATACAGACACTGCTTTAAATATAACCGACTGGTCAAAGACTTGGTCATATACAAATTCTCCAATTTAAGCCATAACCCAGTAGGAGATTCCTCATCACCAACTTCGCGTAATACCTCATCAGATAAGGATAACTGAATTGAATTGAGAGCATTTTCCATCAAAGCATCTTTTTCTTCATCAGTTAATTTTTCTAGCAATTAATCCTTGCCTTCAAGTGTCTTAACGAGCCCTTTTTTAACTAATACGGCCTGCATCTTCATACGCCAAAGACTAAAATCATTTCTACCATTGAATTTCTCAATTTCATATTTTTCTACCATGATAGAAAACCCAATATTAAATAAACAGAAGTACAATCCAGAAAATATGAAACCAATCAGATAACTAGAAGCTCAAAAATAAATCCAAAAGAGCAAACTTGATCAGTTCCAATAAATAACAGAATAACTCAATAACTCTGATACCAATTTATTGTAAATTAGCACTTGCGGAAGCGAAGATCGGATCCAATTTTGGTTGCACAAATTAATAATAATGGGTAACGGAAAAAGTAATAAGCAGTAAGAAATTAAATGATCAATTTGTTGTAAATTAGCACTTGCGGAAGCGAAGATCGGGTCCAATTTTGGTTGCACAAATTAATAATAATGGGTAACGGAAAAAGTAATAAGCAGTAAGAAATTAAATGATCAATTTGTTGTAAATTAGCACTTGCGGAAGCGAAGATCGGGTCCAATTTTGGTTGTACAAATTAATAATAATGGGTAATGGCAAAAGTAATAAGCAGTAAGAAATTAAATGACACACAATAATTTAAGTGGTTCAACTTTTCATTGTGAAAAGTCTACTCCACTGACGACGGCACACCGAGGAAAAATCCACTAATAATCAAATTGGAGATACAAATACCAATTTCAGATAGCTTCACACATTATACCAAAATCTAAAATCAACCCACAAAATATTCACTCTAATTTACTGGTAATATATATAACAAGATAAATTAACAAATTTATTATTAAATCAAATATTACCGTACAAATAGGAGAAACTCGGAAACAATAATTAACAGCTTGTCTTTTAGGGGTTAAAGAAAATGATATGGCCGATCAAGAAGAAAAGCTGGTAAGAAGCAAATATATTTCCTCTGCTCTACACACATATTTCCTATGCTCTGATGCATTGCTCTCTGTTTCTTTTCTTTTTCTTTTCAATTCTTGGATAGCCAATATATATATTAGTTAAAGGTAAGGGTTATAATATGGTCAGATAAGTTTTGGGCTAATTTGTTTTTGTACCACATTTAATAACAATTATGTATATAAATATGTGATATATTTTAATAATTTTATATAAATAAATAAATATTTTATATAAAATAAAATAAAAATTATTTAGCTCGTCTATATGTCTAACTCATATAAATTATGCTCAGTATATAAATAGTAATGAAATCCTTGACAAATAAAAAAATATAGTGATATTGTAATCATACAACTAGACAGTACAAACACCAAGCTTAGGTATGATTTAACAGCCATTAAATCGGAATATCCTATTATACTTAATAATTCAATTTGTATTGATACTTGATTCGTTTTGATATGATATATGAAAATTTTAAATTATTCATATCATATCATATCATTTATATTTATATTGTTATATTTATAATTTATATTTTATAAATATAATTTAATTATTAAATTTAATATTTTTAAGAATAACAAATTTATTAATTATTTTAAATGAGAGTAGATAAATAAATAAATAATATTATTCTTGTCATATTTTGAAAAAGGGTAAAAGAATTTAATAATATGTCATAAATTAATAAAATATTACTTGATTGATAATAATATAAAATTATTTTAATATATATTTTAGTATTTATGTTCTAAATAGTTTTAATTAGATAATATCATATTTGATGATCCAATTCAATCTAATTTAATATATATAAATAATTTAATTTAATTCACTTAATTTTTATAAAATTTAAAACAAATCCGATAGTGTACAGCTACCAATACCATATAACACAAATGATATAAAATAATAATATTATAATATTTATATTTGTTAATAATAACAAAGATATATGAAATATCATTTTTAATCTTATAATTAATTATATTATATTATTATTATTAAATAAAATTATCATTATGAAAAATAATTATAGCACACACTAAGGATAGTAGAAAAATATTAATTTTTTGATAAGATAATATAAATTTATTATTTATTAAAAAATATATTAGAAGCTCAAAAATGAACAAAAATGTCAAAAATATAATAAATGAAAGATTTTTTAAATTGTTATATATTTTATAAAGTAATTATATTTTAAAAAATATAAATTTAAATAGATTTAAATATATAATAATTAATTTAATAACACGTGTTAACTTATAAAAATACACAAAGTGTTCACATCCATTATCTTTGACAAATTTTTTTTTTATTATTTTTTTTATATTTTTGATATATTTTTTCATACTCAATCAAAAGTTAATAAATTTTGATATATCTTTTATATATATATATATATATATATATATATATTAAAGATTTATATATATGTATAAAAGATAACACACAGGAGAAGGTTATATAAATCCTTTGCGTCAGCAATCTCTCCCTCTCAATATCTTGAAAAACCAAATCAAGTGAGTCCCATAAGAAGAGAACGGAAGATAAAATACATAGAGAGAAGTTAAATACTTGCTCTGTTATAAACAATGGTCATTAAAAGTTCAGAGTCGTCTCAGCAGCCAACCATAAGCAGCAGCAAAACAATTCCAGTAATTGAAGTCGAGTGTGTGAAATGCGCTTCTTGTGGTTTAACAGAGGATTGTACTCCTCCATATATTCTTAGAGTTCGAGAGCGATACCAAGGTCGATGGATATGTGGGCTTTGTATAGAAGCAGTCAAAGATGAAGTCTTAAGATCAGATAAACTCATTTCCACTGAAGAAGCTCTGAATCGTCACATAAATTTCTGCAAGAAATTCAGATCATCTAATCCTGAAGCAGACCACCCCATTTCCGTTATGGGAAGAATTTTTCGTCGCAGCTTGGAATTTCCCAGAGCTCTTCGTTCGATTTCAAGTGGTAATCTTGAAAGAGAGGTTGAAAAAGTTCGTTCTAAATCCTTGGTTCGATCTGGTAGTTGCTTCTCTTCTCTATCCAGCTAAAGCCTACAATGGATTCTGCAGAGTTTAAAAAAAAAACAGAACAAGTCTCCGTTTTTTCTAAATTATTGATTTAAACTTCTCTTAAGTTAAATAACTGGAGATTATCAAATATGGGTTCCCTGTTTTCTAGAAATTTGAATGGTTGTTACTGATAAAAATCTTTTCTTGCCATGAACTACTTTTTGTGCATATAATAATTTTTATATGAAAGATATAATTTTTTTTCCATCGAATATTATTCATTGCGATAAATTAATTAAGGTGTTCGTTGAATATTAAAATATGTTTCTTTCTGTATATATATATATATTAAATATAAAGAATGTACAGAAGATGCTATGTAGTATGTACCATACAACGAAGCAATTTGATTTTCATGGCTGGCTTTCCGTTTCTTGTAAAATTTAATGAGGTAGTACAAACAAGTAAAAAGGGAAAGTAGTAGGTTACACCTAATCTATCCCACTAGGCATTAATTAGCCACTGGTTTAAAGTTTTGTTTCATATAAATTAATCTTAAGCTTCTGAGTTTAAGTCGTGACAATTATTTGTAATTTGCCTAACATATATATGGTAGCCTTAGTTAGAAATCCTTCCATATGAAAATAAGAACTTTTTTTTTCCATAACTTTCTGTTATAAAGTTTTATCAAGGTAATTTTGTGGTAAAGTTTATTACTTTCTCATTATAATTGACATAGTCGAATTACACTTAATATTTTTCTTGATAAAAAAGTTAAAAAAAAATTATAAAAAAGAACGATCTTAAAACTTAAAAGAAAATATAATTTTAATAATATTAAATGGGTTTATATATCGTGATTAAAAATTTTAATATGATATTTTTATTATTTTCAAAAAATATTATTAGGGTGTAAATAGCTGTTTTTGATATGGGTTTTGAAAAAGTGGAAAATGGAGTTATTGTGAAATGGATTTATATGAAAATAGACGAGGAAGAATAAGGATACCTTCATTTCTGGTGGAGTAATAGGAAAGGTGGACAGAGAATGTAACTGCTGTGAAATTTCTTCCACGTTGATGAGAGAGAGAGAAATGAATGTAAAATATAGCTAAGGTTATACAACTGGTTACGTGATAAAATAAAATTATTAATTTTTTTTATTTTTATAGAAAGATATATTAAAAGTAAGAATAAAATTAACTATTAATATTATTTTAATTTTTTTATTTTTGTAAAAAATATATTAAAAATAAGAATAAAATTAACTATTGATATTAATAAGATACATAATGTAATTTTGTTTTTCATACTATATCCATCTGTTCATATTGTTTTTCATATTATATATTAAAAGTAAGAATAAAATTAACTATTAATATTAATAAGATATATTATTTTAATTTTTTTATTTTTGTAAAAAATATATTAAAAATAAGAATAAAATTAACTATTGATATTAATAAGATACATAATGTAATATTGTTTTTCATATTATATCTATCTGTTCATATTTTTAGAGTCTTTAAAAAAATTGCTTAGATATATTAAAAGTGTTAAGTTATATTTGATATTATAATTTATTTATACTTCATTTGTATTACACTTGTATTATTTCACTTGTACTATACTTCCATTATTTTACTTATACTACATTTCTACTATTTCACGTGTATTACACTTACTATTTCACTTGTACTACACTTACTATTTCACTTGTACTACACTTGTTACAACACTATAAATAAGGTTCTCTATCTACATTCTAAGACACACCAATACAACATTAAATTATTTTTTCTTCTTATCTCTTTATACTTTTCACATGGTATCAGAGCCTCTCATATACCTCTAAAAATTCTATCAAAATTTCGCCTCTCTCTATCACAGCCAACCCGACTCACCCTAACTCAGTTCATTCTCAACCCGGTTCACCCCAAGATGGCTCACTCCAAACCCGACTCACCTCAACCCAGCTCACTCCAAACTAGGCTCACCTCAACCCGACTCACTCCAAACCCAGCTCACCTTAACCCGACTCACTCCAAACCCAGCTCACCTCAACTCGGCTCATTCCAACCCAACCCAACTCACCTCAACTTGGCTCATTCCAACCCAACTCACCTCAACTCCGCTCACTCCAACCCGGCTCACTCTAACCCGACTCACCTCAACCCAGTTCCAGGCTTGTTTTCAACTCCTCTTTTCATTTTTAAGGATATCTCCTTTATACTGTTTCTATATATTTGCTTTATATTTCCTCCATTATTTCGTTAAAATGGACAGAAATGATGTCCCAAAACCAATCTCTACCACCCTTGATGATACTAACTACCTAGCTTGGGCACAAGCAATGAAAATTTTCTTGAAAGGACGCAAGCTATGACGTTTCATAACTGGTGATATCTCTATACTCATCCAAGAAACCACTGAAAACAACTCCTTATTTGCTAACCGCCTTGAAAACTGGGAGAGTAAACATCATCAAATTATTATCTAGTTCCGTAACACCACCTTACCCTCCATCCATGGTGACTTTAGGTGTTTTGACACTGCCAAAGAAGTTTGGGAATTTCTTGAGGCTCGCTTCACTACAACAGATTCGGCCAACTAATATCTACTTCTAACAACTCTTCATACCAAATGCCAAAGGGATGATCAAACCATTAACCAATTTCTCTCTAAAATGCATACTATTTGGGATCAACCCACTCCCTCTGAACCAACTTGGATGAACAAGATTGATTCTGAGATGTTTGCAACTTACCGTAATCACCAACGTCTTGTTATTTTTCTCATGGCTCTTCATGATCGATTTGAACCTGTTCGGGCTTCCTTACTCCATCAGAGTCCTTTTCCATCCTTAGATACTGCTGTGATTGAGCTTCGCTCTAAAGAAACTCGGATGGGGGTTTTCAAAGTTAATCATACAGATTCTGTTCTTGCCACCCTCTCTTATCGCCCTAAATGAGGTTCTAAAGAGGACTTCAAACATCAAGGCTGCACCTACTGTCACAATCCTAATCATGAGCTTCTTACATGTCCCATTCATGTATGTATATATTGTCACAAGAAGGGTCCAGGACACTTTAACAGAGATTGTTTCGGAATCCCTCTCAGCATTTCTCACGGAATCCCTCTCAACATGCTTCAGGTAAAAATAGTATTTTGAGGATAATCATGACAAATTTACCTTCTCTACTCAAGAACTTGAAGGTCTTCTTAAACATGTTCTCTCACAATCTAGTAATCCTCCTTCTAGTGTCTTGTCTCTCACATTAGGTAAATCTTTATGGTATTTTGATTCTGCTTGTTGTAATCATATGACTCATGATACTCACATATTCTATCCCACACAATCTTCCATCTCCAAACCTTTAATTCAAACTGTCAATGGTTCACATGTGCATTTTAATACTGTAGGACAAGTTTCCACATCTTCTATATCACTTTCTGACACCTTTCATATTCCCAACCTTATTCTAAATCTTATATTTGTTGGTCAATTATGTGAACTTGGTCTTACTATTACTTTTCCTCTTCTGGTTGTCATATGTAGGATCCACAGACAGGACAGATCCTTGGGATAGGCCATAAGGTTGGAGGATTATTTGAACTTATCAACCTTCATCTACCCAATTCTTCTCATACTTTTATTGCTGCTTCTACTACTCCTATCAACCTATCAACCTTCGTCCTTTAGCATCTTCTGGTAAATTAAGATTTGTTTCTATTTCTGATAATGTAAATTATTTGCCTTGTCAATTGAGAAAACAACCTGCTTTATGTTTTAATAAAAGTGATTCTACTTTTGTCTCTCCTTTTGACTTAATTCATTCTGATGTTTGGGGTCCATCTCCACATCCTACTATGGGGGGATGTGTTTACTTTGTCATTTTTATGGATGATTAATCAAGATTAACATGGATTTTTCTTATGAAATATAGATCTGAATTACCCAAAATTTATTATGATTTTTCCCATATGGTTAAAACCCAATTTTCTCAAAATATCAAAGTACTTAGAGCTAATAATGCTATGGAATATAAAGAAACAAATTTTTTAAATTTTCTTCGACAAAATGGGACTCTTTCTCAATATTCTTGTCCTGGAACATCTAAACAAAATGAAAGAGTTGAGCGAAAACATAGACATATTCTTAATATTGTTGGTACTCTCCTCATTTATAGTTCTTGTCTTGAACGCTTTTGGGGTGTAGCAGCTCTTACGGCTGTTTATACCATTAATCGTGTTTTCATGCATATTATTCACAATCAATCCCCTTATGAGCGTCTCTATAGTACTTCTCTATCTTATGAACTGCTCAAAGTGTTTGGTTGTGCCTGTTTTGTTCTTCTTCACCCTCATAAACGCAATAAATTAGAACATCGTGCTCATCTTTGTTGTTTCTTAGGGTATGGAATAGAACACAAAGACTATCGTTGTTGAAACCCTATCTCTAAACGATTATGCATCTCTCGTCATGTCATCTTTTGGGAACGTAAAATGTTTTCCTCTATTTCCTCATTTCATGTCTCATCTCCTACCTCACTCTCATTTTTTAATGACCCAACTATTGATTTATTTCCTCCTGACATTGCTCCATTACCCTCACCATCGTCTACTACGGCTTCTCCTACTGTGTCTGCTCCTTCTGCTGATCCTACCATAACAACATCTTCTGAAGACCAACTACCTGATTGTCCAAAGTCATCACTTCGTCGTTCTACTCGTGTAAGTAGTCTTCCTTTTCATCTTCATGATTACCAATGTTTCTCTACTATTTTGTCTCATCATGAACCCCAAAACTATAAAGAAGCTAGTTCTAATCCTTATTTGCAGCAAACTATGACAAATGAATTACAGGCATTAACAAAAACACATACATGGGATCTTATTGATCTTCCATATAATAAATCTCTGATCGGTTGTAAGTGGATTTTCAAAATCAAAACTCATTCAGATGGGTCTGTTGAACGATATAAAGCTCGTCTAGTTGCAAAGGATTTTACACAGGAATATGGAATCGACTATGAAGAAACTTTTGCACATGTAGCTCGCCTTACCTCTGTTCGAAGTATCATTGCTGTTATTGCTACTCGAAATTGGAACATGTTTCAAATGGATGTCAAAAATGCTTTTCTCAATGGAGACATAACTGAGGAAGTGTATATGAAACCTCCTCCTGGATACACTCATTCACCTCATCAAGTATGTAGACTTCATCGTGCTCTCTATGGCCTCAAACAAATTCCTCGGGCTTGGTTTGCCAAATTCAGCTCTACACGTACTGATTTTGGCTTCACTTCCAGTTCTTATGACTCCGATCTCTTTATTCGAAAGACTCCCACTAGTGTAACACTTCTACTCCTTTATGTAGATGATATGATAATAAAAGGAATAACTCTAATGGAATTATTGATCTCAAGCAGTTTCTGAGCAATCAATTTGAAATGAAAGACCTTGGTCGTCTCCACTACTTCTTGGGCCTAGAAATCTCATCTGATTCTCAAGGATATTAACTCTCTCAAGCAAAGTACTCTTCTAATATTCTTAATCGGGTTGGCCTTACTGATTGCAAAACTGCATCAACACCTCTAGAAACCAATGTCAAACTTACTCCATTAGATGGTACTATTCTCTCAGATGCCACATTATACAAACAACTAGTAGGTAGTCTTGTTTATCTCACAGTCATTCATCATAGCATTGCCTATGTTGTTCATCTGGTTAGTCAATTCCTGTCTGCTCCACGGTCTACCCATTATACTGCGGTTCTTCACATTCTCTGCTACATCAAAGGCACCATGTTTCACGGTCTCCACTTCTCCAACAAGTCTAATCTTCTTCTTTCTGCCTACTCTGATGCTGATTGGGCAGGTGACCCAACTGATCGTCGCTCTACCACTGGATATTGTTTCTTTCTTGGAAACTCTCTCATATCTTGGCGAAGTAAGAAACAATCCCTCACTTCTCGATCCAGCACTGAAGCTGAATATCGTGCTCTTGCTGACACCACTCAAGAACTTCTTTGGCTCCGTTGGTTACTTACTGATATGGGTGTTCTCCAATCAACTCCAACTATCATATATTGTGACAATCAGAGTGCTATTCAGATTGCTCATAATAATGTATTTCATGAACGAACAAAACATATCAAGATTGATTGTCATTTTGTTCGTCAATATGTTCTTCAAGACACTATTTGTCTCAAATCAATATCCTCCACAGATCAAACAGATGACATCTTCACCAAATCTCATCTACTAGGCAGGTTTCAAGAATTAGTTTCCAAACTAAAGTTGATTGTTTCTCTTCCTTCTTGAGTTTGAAGAGGGATGTTAAGTTATATTTGATATTGTAATTCACTTATATTTCAATTGTACTACACTTGTATTATTTCACTTGTACGACATTTCCACTATTTCACTTGTACTACACTTCCACTATTTCACTTGTACTACACTTCTACTATTTCACTTGTACTACACTTGTATTACACTTCTACTATTTCACTTGTGCTACACTTACTATTTCACTTGTACTACACTTGTATTACACTTCTACTATTCCACTTGTGCTACACTCACTATTTCACTTGTACTATACTTGTACTACACTTATTATAACCCTATAAATAAGGTCTCTATGTACATTCTAAGACACACCAATACAACATTAAATTATTCTTTTTTCTTATCTCTCTATACTCTTCACAAAAAGAAATAAATAATTGTGAGAAGAAGATAGAATTGGTAATACATGAATAAATATTAAATGATGAATTTATATATTTTATTAAAATATCTCTCTTAATTTCTAGAAAAAAAATACCCTTATTTGTGACACTTGTAAGATGGAAATTATTATTTAAATGGAGGGGAAAAAGGAAACCTATCCAATTGCAGGGACCTTTGAAAGAGAAGGTTGAGGCAAATCTAACAAAGAAAGTTGTTATAATTAAGTAAATTTATACTTATATAAAGTACAAATAATTTAAATAAATATTTTTATCAAATTTAAATTTTAAATAAATATAATCAAATGGTATATATATATAATTGTAATTAAATATTTTTCATCTCTTAATTTAAATTTCTATTTTATTAAGATTTGTATCTTTAAATAGTTTTATTCAAAGTATAATATGATTTGTTAAATATTATTTATTTAAATAATTTATCGTTGGAATAGACACTAAAGTTAGAAGTATATTTTAAGAGGCATGAAATATAATTTTACAAAATTGAGAATTATATTTAAATATTTAGGAGTAAAAAAATATATTATGATATGAAAACTAGGTAAATTCTTCATAATTAAAGATAAAATTTTCATATCATATTATAAGAGAGACATAAGATTAACGCATATACTTATAACAAAGTTATCTAACATAAATAAAAGGATAAAATATAATAATTTAATAAATATTAATATCATTTTATGTATATAAGTGTTAAAAATTAAAATTAAAAGAGATATATTAAAATATAAAGAATAATAAATGATTTATAATATTAAGTTTTGAGAGTATATTTTAAAATACATATTGTTAAAAAATAAAAAGATTAATAAATATAAATATTTTTTTCATTTATTACATCATTTTTCTTGAACCGATGAAATGATTCGATTTTGTAATAATAATGAAAAATAATGAAAAACTATAGAAATAATATTAAATTTTTCATAATTATCAAAATAAAATATAAAATAATATAATATTAAATTAAAATTAAAATTAGAGTTAAACAAAATATGAATTCTTTGACCATATCAATGAAATATCTTAAGAGCTTTAGTTTTAAGTTTCTAGTAATGCTTATTTATTTTATTTTTTATAATGTTTGACACTAATATTTTATTATTATGAATTAAATTTAAATATATGAAATATTTTTATATTATATGATATTATTATAACTTTATGTGTGTAAATTAATTAATGTTTATTAAATACGTGAACAAAAAATCCTATATTTAATTATTTTATTCACAATTTATTTATATAAATTTTTTTACATGTATGTTAAATATTTTTGATATATACAACGATATATCAAAATATGCACAAAAAATTAGACATAATATATTATTAAAAAAAATATTTATTTAATGTCAAAAATATACATATAATTAATTTTTTTTAAATAATTAGCCATATATATATATATATATATATTTATAGAAAAAAGTATCATAAATTTATTATTTTTAACGAAAATTTACTTTAATTATTTACCTATTAAGTGAGATAATCTAAGTTTGTTACATTTAAAAAATAAACTAATTAAGTCTATTTTATAAAGTAATGAACTTATATTTTCATAATTTTTAAGTGAAAAAGTGGTGTATCATAAATTTATTACTTTATAAAATAAATTTTTGTGACACTTTTTATAAAGATAACGGTTTGTATTATCTTATTAATAAATATGAGTTTAAAATATTTTTTTAACGTTAATAAATTTAAATGATCATTCTTTATTATTTATATTATGAAATATGATAAAATTATTTATAAAAATAATTACTTAATTAATTTTTAAGATAAATTTATTACATATCATAATATAAATAATATGTACAAAAATAATATAGTGTTCTCTTACCATCTTTATATCTAGTAAAATAGCGGGTCGTTGTATTGGCTGGCTATTTTCTATAGGACAGAAGATTCTTCCGATAACGATTGATAACATTTCTGCCAAATTTTAAACACTCACGAAGAACATGTGGAATATGAGAGAGAAAAAAAATGAAATAAAAGGTATATATCCTGTGGTACCCTCCTCATTGATAGATTCCCAGATAATTATTAATGAGAATATTTACAATATTACATTTCCTATATCGTATTTATATTATATTTGCACGTTGAGTTGATATGTTTCGTATACGGGTGTCGAATTAAACTTTAAATCTTTAATTAAAAGCACCACAATTTATTAAATAGGTTATCAAATATGAACATTAATACGATGAGAGGAATGAATGTACAGAAGTTATCATTAACGTCCTTAAAATTATTATGTATTATATATATTGTAAATATTTTAATAATGTTTTAACAATTACGTATTCTTTTTTATTATTGTGATAATTTAATTTTGAATTATAAAGAGAACTTAATAATGTATATTTACAAAGATATTTATCTTTATTATCTACTTTTTCTTTTAAAATTGTTTTTTAGTGTTTTTATCATTTGGATTTAGATGCTATAAAATTAATAAATTTTTTTATTTGTGTTTTTACTTTATTCATGTACAAAATGTTTTGTTCTATATACTTCCAAACATGATATTTTTCAATTTTGTTTATAAATTTTTGGCTCGTTTCTTGATGTATGTTTCCCTATATATTAAACATCTTAAGAATCTTTGTAATTAGTTTTTGTCTTTTAATTCACTAGAATTTTTTTGAATGTTATTTAGTACATGAGATTGTAGGTTATGTTTTTCATCTTTAATTTATAACCTTAAATACTTAATTTTTTGTTAAGTAATTATTGCTTTCTTTTTTGCATTATTGTAAAATATTAATAATATCTATTTAATTTATTACCGAAAATCAAAGTATCGTCTATGTAAAGATAACAAATATTTTGTAATTTTTAAAGATATTGTCCATAAATTTTTGAAAGATATTTGGTGCTTGTTTTTATTTGAAAAAAAATAAGAGTCCATTAGAATTATTTTTAGGGTAACTAAATGATTTTAATTTTTTAGATTTTTCATCTTGTTTTATTTTTTAAAATTCACTTTTGCAATCAAAACTTTGAGAAGTGTTTTTTTCTTTTATTAATGATAATAATTTTTATTTCTTTGTAATAAGTATCAATCATTAATTGTTTATTTATTCAATATTTTGAAGCTTATTACCATTCTCTTTTTCCTCTTCCTTTTTCAGCTTCTTTTTTTACTAAACATGTTGGAATTAGAGTGAGGTGATTTACTTGATATTATGTCTTTCAGTTTTAAAAGTTTTTAATTTGTTTTTTTTAATTCAGTCATGTCTTATAGAGTATAAATCATATATTTTACTCTAATAATTTTATTAGGGTCTCTTAATTTTATGTTAGCAATCATTTTAGATTTATTTACTTTTGGATATAAAGGATTTTTTGAGTTTACTGTTTTTAATAATTTTTTGATACATGTTAAAACTTTATCTTCATGTATTTCATTAAGAAAAGAGTATTTTTTTTCTTCTATATCTAATAAAATGTTTTCTAAATAAAATTATTATTGCTACTTTGTGTCTATCTCATTATGTTTTTACTTTTTATGTTGTTACATAATAGTTGAGTTTGATATAGTCAAGACTTTTCTTATTTTTGACACAAAAGTGGTTTTATCATCTAGTGAAGTTAGACTTATTTTGTCTAAATATTGTGTAAAATATTGTATAAGTTTAAGAAATTATTTTCTATTATAAATCAACTCCTGTTTTTTGTTGATATATGGTAAGAATATGAAATTTCTCTCATCTTATAATTATATTTGTATCTTTTAAGACTTTATTAAGGTATATTGTAGTGTTGTTGGCAATTATTAGAATTACGTCTTTTGGTGCTCATTTCAAGAGTTGTTTTGGAAATACATATTTTATAGCTGCATACATACTAGCTTTTGTATCTATATATGCATGTAAATGGTTACTTGTGTAACATTTAAATTTCAATTATACCTTAATATACATACTGTTTGAATTTGTAATATTATACAAATCATTCATCTTTTAAAGAGTATTCATAATTCGAGTCAATTATTTATTCCTTAGTTTTTCTAATAGATAAATACTAAAAATATTAACTATATATCATTATTCATATCGGTTGACACATAGGACCGACACTACCATTTACGCATTAGTTAACATGTAGAACTGATGCTACACGTAAGATTTTAAGTCGGTTCTACGTGTTAATCTATGCGAGTCACGTGTAGCATCGATTGATACATAGAACCGACTTAAAATCCTACATGTAGCGTCAGTTCTACATGTCAACCAACACTACTATTTTATTTTTCTATAATTTTTTAAGTCGGTTGATACATAGAACTGACGTAAAATTTGTTTTATGTCAATTCGAAGCAAAAACGGACTTGAAATCCCGACTTAAATATAATTTATTGTCGTAGTGTAATTCCATATTATTCTATTGGTTCTTATTTTATCTTAAAACTTCTAGGATTTTTGCTTTCTATCAAAATTTCTTTTTAAATTCTTTGTTACTTTGAAGACTATAAGGTCATTTATTATCATAATGTTTTTCCTTACTATAGATTTAACACCTTCATTTCATGTTCCCTGATGAACAATAATTTTTTTTTCTGGTGGTTTGTACATTTTTCTTTTAAAATATATTTTCCTATAAGGTTTTTTATTATATATTCTCTTATATTTTTAAAAGTCTTTTTTTCTAAATTTATATCGTTTGAATAATGTTTTGTATTTTTTATATATTTTATACTTTTGTTTAAAAGATTTTATGTTACATCTATATCTTTTCAGCATCCAAAATCTATTGTATCATAACAGATTTTATTATTTTATTTATTTATTTATATTCCTCACTTTATTGACATTTAATGATTATCCAATTTTTAAGACCACTTATTCTTCCTCCTAGGATTTTTAATATACCTTTCCTATTTCTTTTATGTCATCATTCTCTTAGGTGACGTTTAGTTCACATAATGAAATTAGAATGAGAATGAAATGAAAACAATTTTGTTTGCTTTTACCACTAGAATCAAAGAAGGAATCAATATTATAATGTTTGGTTTACAATTGGAATGGAATGGAAAACACTATATATTACCTTAATACCCTTATCCTATATTTAGTAAATTTTAAATAATATCATTTTTTTCCAGACAAAATATATTATTGAAATCATTATTTTTCTAAATAATTATTACTTAAAAAGAAAATATATTATTAAAATTATTATTTTTTTCTAAATAAGGTTTAGGGTTTTGAGGTTTGGGATTTGAGATTTAGGGTTTAGAGATTTGAGATTTGGGATTTAGGGTTATATTTGTGGGTTAAGGTTTAGGATTAAAATTATTATTTTTCTAAATAGGGTTTAGGGTTTCAGGATTTGGTATTTTGGATTTGAGGTTTTGGGATTTAGGATTTAGGATTTAGGATTTAAGGTTTAGAGTTTAAGGTTATATTTATGAGTTAAGGTTTATGATTAAAATTATTATTTTCTAAATATGGTTTATGGTTTAGGGATTTGGTATTTGAGATTTGGGTTTAGGGTTATATTTAGGGTTTGGGTAAAATTGAAAAAACAAATTGAGATGGGAATGAAATTATGATTCCTAAATGGGGAGAAAGAATTTTGATTCCTTCTTCTTTAGGAATCGATTTCATTCCTGACTCATTTTTCAGCTCAACTAAACACACAAATAAAATGAATCAATTTTGATTCCTTTCTATTCCCTCCAACCATACACTTCATTATAGTTTTATGTACTATTTCAAATAATTTCTAAAAAAACACTTTCTTATAAGTTTCTTGCATCGAGAGTGGCAACTTGTGATAATATATTTCATATTCACAAATAAATGAATCTATATAACATATGTCGCATATTTTCATATTTATTAAATGACATTTGGCCTCATCAATTTCATTTTTACCGGATTAAGTGATATATCTACCTTTGTATTTTCTAATAAATTTATTGTATATTTTTCTTATTATAGTAATTAAGCACTACATGCCTATGAGAGTATTCCTTTGAATGTGTATATGTTGTTATTTTATTAAATTTGTAAACTAAATTTTTACATTTTCTATCATTTTATGGGTTACTAAGACTCTACAAGTTGAAGGGTTTAATTTTGTGGATGGAGAAGTTTGTGCGATTACACTCATACTACCATACCATTCATCTAAGACTTTTTTTTTCTCTTATACAATCTAAATATAAAGATCAGATCTATAATTTTCTTGAAGTTTGAATTATGGTGGGATACTATATCTAGTTGTAATTTTTTTTTTCATTTTAGGTTGTTATTTTCTTTTATAAGGAAATAAAGAGAAGAAAGAATATCAAGAACGAATATATGACTAATATAGAGAAGAAAGAAATAGGAAAAGGCCAAAAGAACCTGACCTCTTTATTTGCACAAAGTTTCTTTTTATCATACTAGTTCTTCATCTGTTAGAGTTAGCAAACTAACTAATTTTTCTATGTCCTTATTCATAGAATCCATAAATTGTTCTTCTAATTCATTTCTATATTATATTAAACTAGGATTATAGCTTAATCTTTATCATTAAGTTTTTCCTCCTTTCTTTTCTGATTTCTAAGTATTAATGCATCTGATCTCCTAGGTGATTCTTCTCTTAATCGTACAAATGGATCAAACTTATCACCTATAATTTCATTTTCTCTAAGTATGTTATTTACAACTTCTTAATTTTGTAAATTCCTTATGTATGTTTTGTTGTAATTTATTATAATCATATTCTCTTATTTAATAATTCTTTATGTGTTTCGTTTATATCTTGTAAGGACTTGATATTTGATTCTTGTGTTATATCCATTTATTATGCTAAAAAGAATTTCGTTATTTTTATTTGGTTATTTTTATGTTTATTAAGCTTCCATTAAAATTTAATTCTATATCATGTAGTTTATTTTTGAACATTATTGAGATAGTAATGATATCATTTTCTTTCTAATATTACATCATTGACTAATGCTTTCATTGTTTTAACTTCTTATTTTAGATTTTTCACTCTTTATTTTTTTAGAGGTTTTTTTTAGAGTCTATAATCGTAAACCTTGATATATTACTTTTTCTTACAATATTATTATTTTTCTTTATGGTGTGAGAGGTTTTTCTTTAACATATAAGTTTTATTCTTTTGATATTTCAAGGTCTATTAATATTTTTGACTTTATTATTTGTCTAATTTCTTGAATTTTTTTATCTATTTCTCTAAATTTATTTTGTTCATATATTGAAATATTATGATTATTTATTAATGAATATCCTACGATGTAGTATACTAAAAATAGATGATTTCTTTCTTTCATTAAATCTCCTCTTTCAAATTCATAGGCTTAATTTAATACTTAGTTTAAGTTATTATCATTAATATTAATAACAAACCTAAAATATATTGTGAATTTTAATTTCTTGTATCGTAGATTTCTATAGATAATTCCTAATAAAGCATATTTATTATTTATCATTTTATTATCTAATAGTGCTAATTTTATTGGTATATCAATTCATTCTCTAAAACATGTTTTTATTAATATTTTAATTCCTCCTTAATGGATGTATCCAAATTTTTCTTTATCTTTCTGAGAGATTTATGATAGTTTATCTGTAATAGTTTCTTTATCAATTAATGATATATTATGCTTTCTTTTTGCATATATTAATACTCATTTCTTTATTACTTATTTAGTAATAAACTACATATTTTCTTGAAAATATTTTCATTATTTTGAGAATGATAAATCTTTAAGTTCATCTCGTTCCTTAATATTTAGTCTTACTTTTTATATTTCTTCAAATTTCTTTTTGCTAATTACTATTTTTTGGAAGAAATAGTTTGAGATATCTTGTGTTTCTATTTCTATTATTTCTGCCATTTTTATGTATAAAAGATTATTATTAATTTTCATTAAATTTAATTTTTGTTAAGTTTATGGGATATTTATTATATTTTTAAAACCTTAAGAGTATTTGTGATATTACTTCAAAACTTAAGAGTATTATTGGTATTATTCTTGAATGAACCTATAATTGAGAATAAAAAATAGTAAAGGCGATCCAATTTATTTGATAAATAAAATAATTAAATAAATTGAATACATAAAATTCAAAAAACAAATTGTAAACCTAATTAAGACACATTATTCACATGGTGTCCTTAGAACAGATTTATCCTCTCACGTAGGTGCTTGAGAGTTTATAGACATCTGTTTCACATGATATAATGGTTGACACTAACAATTAGCAAGAAAAAAAATTGATTACATCAAACTAAAATTATTCGATCATCTATCATGTTTAAAGCCTAAGATTCTATGAAAATTTTGAAATAAGATGAAGATGAAATATTTTGGAGGATAGTTTTTGGCTACAAAATTTATATGGATTGTCTTCTCTTATTTTCAAAAATATGATAAATTTGTTCAAAAAGAGAAGACAAAGGTTTCAATTTTATAACCATTCCTATAATAGAGTCTAATTCTAATCTAATTTAGATAATGATTATTTTCTTATCGAAATCCAATTCAAATTAAAATACACATCATTTTGATAATTTTAGGACAAATAAAAACCTTTAATCAAATCAATCCAAAATACTTTTATACTTATCACTTTCCTAGCAGTCTGTATGCATTTGTTTTAAATACATATATTTGCTAATCACGTAAGAAGTTGGCTCATATTATTTGTTTTATCTAGTTTTCTATCTTATTGGGCGATCTTTTGAAAGATAATTTCTCATTCATCAACATATAATTTTAAGCTTATAAATCCACTACCATAAAGCGAGCCATGCTCAAAATTAAGTCTCAAAATTCGCTTATCATATGCCAATTTTTCAACAATCTCCTAAATGAATGAAAATTGACAGAGTAGTCAAAATATACGATATAAAACGTTTTGATTTGGTACAAGAGTTTGATGATATGAAACCTACATAAGATAGGTAGGTATTACCTATTGAAATTTCTTTTGTGAAAGTATATTTATTTTACTCGCTTACTAATAGATGTTATATCCTCAAACTGTTATATCGTTTGTATAAACAATTATATACCCTACATAAGAGTATTTCCTAATATATTTAAATTCTTAATGTGATGTTCATTTTAGCTATGAACATACACATGATTATACAAGAGTTTCTAAGGAATTAAGTCCATTCCAATGTCCCTTTGAAGTGGTCACACTTTCCTCATACATAGGTAATTTCTTATTTATAAGAGTAATCTGTAAAGAGCAACACACAATACTCTGCTAAAATATATTCTCCACACATAAGAATCATTAAAAGCATAATTTAACCCTTTTAATGCTTGAATGATTGTTTCATCTTTGGAAGGGACATTGGTGTAAAACTTGTCAACTTTGCTTTCGTTGTATTTCCAGTATATAATTTATAGGGATATTGTGTACATATGTAGAGAGAATTGATATGCTATCTTTGGTTATTCCTATAATTTCTCTGATTTTATTCTTAATTGATAACCCACGCCAACACTCCCCCTCAAGTGGAAGCATCCAAATCTTCAATGTGTAACTTGTCTAGTGAGTTGTAGACATCCTTGCTTGATACGGCCTTTGTAAGAATATCCGCAAGTTGGTCTTCGAACTTCACAAATGGAAATCGAATTATTTTAGCTTCTAGATTTTCTTTAATAAAGTGTCTATGAATCTCCATATGTTTAGTGTGATCATGCTAGATAGGATTATAAGCAATAGAATAGTCTTCTTGTCATCACAAAAAGGTCCATGTCAAAGGTAGAAGCAAATACAATTTTGATTAAAAGTCTTATGAGCCATAGCAGCTCACATAGTCCTTTAGCCATTCCACAGAACTCTACTTCAATGCTTGACAATGCTATCATCTTTTGCTTCTTACTTATATGTAACAAGATCCCCCCAACAAACATGAAATAGCCTGAGGTGGATCTTTTGTTTGTGGTGTTACCCATCCAATCTTCGTTTATATAACCATTAACTTTGAGATGATTATTTTGTGAAAACATAAGCCTTTTTCCCAGGGAGGATTTTAAGTATCATAAAATCTAGATCGTTGCTTCCATATGATCCTTACTAGGGTGGTGCATAAATTGACTTACTATACTCACCGTGTAAAAAATATCAGGACGAGTATGTGAGAGGTAAATAAGTTTCACAACTAACCTCTAGTATCTTCCCTTGTATGTTGAAATTTTACTTGGATATTCTCCGAGTTTATGATTCTGAACAATTGGAGTGTCTGCTGGCTTACACTCCAACATTCCAACCTTGCATAGTAAATCTAATATATATTTTTGCTGGGAAAGAAATATACCATGTTCTGATATAGTAACCTTTATTCCTAGGAAATATTTAAGTTTTCCCAAATTTTTCATCTCAAATTTGGTTTCCAATTGTTTCTGAAGCTTAAAAATTTCCTCTATATCATCTCCTATAATGATCATATCATTGAAATATACAATTAAAGTTGTTACCTTACCCCGTTGCTACTTCAGAAATAACGTATGATCTGAATTACTTTGGTAGAAGCCATACTTTTTCATTGCTTGACTGAACCACCCAAACCATGCTCAAGGTGATTATTTCAGTCCATACAGTGTGCGCTACAATTTACACACAACTCTAGTATTTGAAGATGTTGTGTAGCCTGAAGGGATATCCATGTAGACTTCCTCTTCAAGGTCACCGTGGAGAAATGCACTCTTCATATCTAATTGGTGCAATGGTAAGTCCAAGTTGGCTACAAGAGATTGCATAACTTTGATTGTATTTAGTTTAACTATTGGTGAAATGGTTTCCTAATAATCCACACCATATGTTTGAGTGTATCCTTTTGCAACTAGCCTCACCTTGTATCTTTCTATAGATCCATCTATCTTGTGTTTAACAGAGAAGACCCACTTGCACCCGGCTGTCTTCTTCCCTTGGGGTAGTGGAACCAAGGTTCATGTTTGATTTTTTAGTAGTGCTCCTATTTCTTCCTTTATCACTTTAGTTCACTTGGGATCCATTAGTGCTTCTTGAACTGTAATCCAGAGAGCTCATGAAAATTTCTTGAGAGGCTCATGTAGCTTTTTGGTGGAGACATAGTTGGAAATTAGGTACCTTGATTTTCTTTCCTTAATATCTAGAGAATATCTATTTGGTGGCTTGTCCCGGTTATGCCTAACAGGTAAGTTATATCCAGTGAAAGGATCTATGTCATTTATAAAGGAGGGTGTGCCGATATTACTTACCTTAAGAACATTCTTTGGAGATGGACTTTCAGGTACAAAGGGGCAAGAGGATTCTGGTTCTTCTCTTGATGATGTAGGCTCAGTTTCTGGTGACCTTCTAAATTCAGAGGATATGTCTTTTCTTGAAGATGTATTTGTTGATTCTTCACCAATTATTTGTGTGTCATTCCGATCTTCCAACCATTCAAATGTTAGCCACTTCAATTCTTCATCTAGTTTCTCCCCTTGAAGAGAAGAAGTGGAGGTTGAAGAAGGGTAGAATGGTGCAAACTCCAGAAAGGTGACATCCATAGTCACATAAGTGTGCCAAGTAATAGGATCATAACAACGATGGCCTTTTTTATGCACATCATAGCCCAAGAATAGGCATTGAAGAGCACATGAGTCAAGTTTGATACGCTGGTTCTTACATAGGTGTACATACGCCACACATCCAAATATGTGAGGAAAGAGTATGAGGGTTGTAGACAGAGAGACCAAGGTTGATAGGGACTATAAAGGGATTTGAAAATTTAATATTTTGGAAGGGAGGCAGTTAATCAGATGGATAGTAGTGGAAATAGCATCGGGCCAATGTCGTGTGGGGATATAAGCGCTAAGGAGGAGAGCCCAAGAAGTCTCAAGAATATGTCGATTCTTCCATTCAACTACCCCATTTTGTTCTGGGGTCTAGGGACATAAAGTCTCATGTATAAGGCCATTTTTTTGAAAATAGGAATGAAAATGATGATTAACATATTCACCATCGTTGTCGGAATGAAGAATCTGGATCTGAGAAAAAAACTGAGTTTGAATCATAGCATGAAATGACTAAAAGAACCTAAATACGTCATCCTTATGTTTCAATAGATATAACCAGATCATGCGAGTGAAATCATCAAAAAATATCACAAACAAACATACACCATATATAATAGATATAAGGGATGGTCCCCAAACATTAGAGTGAATTAAAGTAAAAAGGGTATCACTTTTATTCATGCTTGACGGATAAGTAGCCCTATGATTTTTGGCTAAAATACAAGTATCATAGTGAAATTCAGAGATCTATACATTTGAAAATAAATTAGGAAACAAATGCCTTAGATACCCAAATGATGGATGTTCCAAACGATGATGTCATAGCTAAATCCATTAAGACTTTGAACCAAACAAGGAAGACACGTGATGTGCTCACCACAAACTGAAATATTCCATGCAGTACAATCCCCCATTTTTAGTACCATGCCCAATTATCTCCTTGGTGAGAATATCTTAAATAAGACAGAAATTAAAATACATTAGCACCATACAATTTAGTTTTGTAGTAATTTGACTAACAAACAATAGCTTGTGAGATAATGAGGGAACAATTAAATTATTAGATAAATGAGGAGAGGATGATATGGTCATAGATCCTCCCCTTGTGACTGGTGAGATCATCCCATTAGAATTTGCAATGCTAGTGCACCTTAGAGATGAGTGGTGAGAGAGATTTACGGGGTCAAAATTCATATGGTCTGTGGTCGTAGTGTCAAGAAGCCAATCTCCATTGTTGACATCGTGGATATCACTAAGTAAGGAAAGACAAAGATTACCTTGATCCACTAGAGATAAATCATGTTGATAAAAGGCACTGAGTGGTATTAGAGAGAGATATGGTTTGACTGACGCTATAGCATCCTTGTCCATGCCTTCAACCATATTGCTAGTTTTTTGTGTTTTTCGAGCTTGGAGTTCATGCCACCAATCAGGGTATCCTTGCAACTGAAAAAAAATTTCACGTGTATGCTTCATATGGTCGCAATGAGAGAATTTGAGACTGTTAGACGAGGAACAGGCTTTAGAGATAGATTTCCCAATATGTTGAGAAATAGGTCCAAAGAATCTGAGCTTGAGGCTTCTCGAAGCAAGCACTGCTTTTGACAGTGGTTCATGGTCCCCGGTGTTCATCATTTCCTAGTGAAGAGCCTCTCTACAAACATGAGCATATGCTTGTTCCACGGTGGGAAATGGGTGCAGCTGCAACATATAGCTGCAAATACATTCCAATTTGCCGTCAAGACCATCCAAAAAGACAAACTCTATATTCTTAGAAAATATTATTATATTGTTGAATATCAATAGGGCAGTCCATTAGATTTGGATGATGAAAGTAGATCTCACACTAAAGACCTTACAAGCTGATGTAGTATTTTTCTAGGGAACCACATGATTGGTGGAGACATGAGACACGGTATCGGAGATCACAGACCTGGGAAGTATCACTACCATCAAAATAGGTGGTAGCAGTAGAGTCCCAAACCTGTTTGACTGTGGGAAAGTGAATGAAATTACTGATTAATGTCGGATCCATGCAGTTGATAAGCCAATATTTGACAATGGTATTGTCAGTGCGCCATTTACGATAGGACGAGTCGGTCGGAGATGGATAGGTTAATTCTCTATTGATGTATCCCAACTTGTCTTTGTCAAAGATGTACATATCGAAAACTTGGGACCATAAGGCATAGTTAGAACCATCTAAATTGATGCCGATCGGTAGAGCCACAGGTTGAGAAGTCACAGTATGAGGCTTAGATTTGAACAAAGCTTTGGCCATTGTAGTAGTGAATAATTCAGATAGGAGGGTGTTCTAGTTGATGGGAGATTCTTCCATTTGAATTGGGGTTTCGATGGCTGCCATAGGAAATAGTGGTGGGTGGAAGGATGCTAGAAGCTAGTAATGGGCATGAACCAAGAGCCAGGTCATGAGATGCTTTGATACCATAACAACTTTTATTTCGTTGTATTTCCAATATATAATTTATAGGGATATTATGTATATAGAGAGAGAGATTTGATATGCTATCTTTGGTTATTCTTATAATTTCTATGATTTTATTCTTAATTGACAACTCACACCAACAAAACTTCCATGTTGACCTAGTTAAGTTCAATACAACTAGGTTGTCCCTTTAAAGGTAGATCTTAGGATCTCCAATTAACTAGACTGACTTTTCGTCATATCAACTTGTTTTGGCCAGTGTTTTAGTCTCATTTTCCTTGAAGATCTCTCAATTAGTTCTATATTTAACCATTTTGTTAGCAAATTCACAATGTTATCTTGACTTTACATAATCAAAAGAGATAGCTTTAATTGAGAGTAGTTATTTAATAGGATTGTGTCTTTTAACTTATATATTTACTCTTACCATTATACTTAACACCATATGCCATTCTATTTGTAAAACTAATTGTTGTAACAGATGCATATCACTAGCCAACATGTGCATAAGCTTTAGTCACTTATCAATTCTTATAATATCCTTTAAGAAGTCAGGCAACCATTTAGCTTTCACCAACTTACATACATTTCTTTCTTGGTCTGACGAGGAAAAACCCATAGGCAATGTTACATATATTTATTCTTTTAAATCTCTATTAAGAAAAATAGTTATCACATCCATTTCATGTACTTAAAATTTTTAAAGTTATGATTGATTGCAAATATAATCTAAATAGACTTTATTCTCATTATATAAGAATGTATCAAAGTAATCAAGATGTTTTTATTGTTTATCACACTTTGTCATAAGAACGGCTTGTATTTCTCAATTGATAAATTCTGTTTTTATTTCATCTTGAAAATTCATTTGATCTATTGATTTACTTCCCATAGAAAAATCGACTACTAGTTCTTCATCAATGAATTTGCTTATGCATGGACTCAATTTTCACTCTCAATGATCTCTTTCAAATATGCTCATTTAAGAGAATTTACATTATAAATCCCCACATTTCTAAGAGTTTGTAGGAATATATTTTTTGAAATTAAGTTTCAATTTTTATTTAACAAATACGAATTTTAATATTCAGTAGATTACAAAAAGAAGTTATTCATAATCAATAAATACAAAATTATATATAGTTGCAATTACAACATTCATTACTTTATACATAAGAAATTCACTATTTTGGAATCTCAAAAACCAATTATTTCGTAAAATGAAAAAAAATTACTTATTTTATAAACTATAAATTAACAAATATGAAATTTATTATTTTACAAATATAAAATATTCAAATTTAATGAATACACTACATTAATCACTAATTTTTCATATTTTAATTATTTCAATACTAGAATCAAGCAATTTAATTTTACTAAATATTGAATTTCAATATGTCATAAATGGGAATTCTCTTATTTTGTTAAAATAAAATTAAGTAATTCACTAATAGTAAAATATAACAATTTATTAATTGTTAAATCATACAATTCACCAATTATGAAATAACATAATTCGCCAATTGTGAAATCATAATATTCACCGATTGCAAAGGTCCCCATAGTTTGATTTATTTAAAAAGAATAGAATTTTAAAATATATGATCGTATCATATATCAAGTAAACAGTTAGATTTATACAAGTTGTTTGTCTATTTCTTAAACTCACGCATAAATAGGTTGAAACAAAATATTTCCCGTTTTTCATCAACTCGATCTGATGGCTCCAATAAATAGAGAAGACTTCAAAGTGAATATATGTTAATTCAATCGCAATTCCCCAATCAGGCATTGACAACACCAGCATTATTAATACAAACTAGTGTACATATTTTACTTTATTAACCAGATATTTTTAGGTGACTTAGGTTGGTATTTTTGTACAATTCGCCACATCTAACCACTTTTTAAATAGATAAAAAATATATAAAAATTAAATCTCATCAAAACCTATAATTATGTTAATTGTTAGCATCTGAATAAACAAAAGAGTTAGCAAATAGTGGGATATAACACCACAAGTCTTAGTATAAGTACTAGGAGTCCTAGAAGCTATACTATCAACTATTGTATTGCCCTCTCTATAAATATAAGAATAAGGAAACTACATGCAAGCAATTTTCTTTAAGTAGTCAACCTAAGTAAAATCTCATGGCATCGAAAGTAATCGAGCCTAAAAAAAGAGGGTCAATATATGCACAAACTCAACCAAAGTTTTTGCCACCTAAAGGAGGTTGTATACATCATCACATGAATGACCATTGCTATCTACCTGAAAATCATATGAGACCTCAAGTGGGATATAGGAACTTCCCTTAACAAAGGATCTTAATGTTCGAAAAATACCTACATAATCAGATAACCTTGGCAACCCAAAAATAGCACCATTTGTATTAGTCTTGATCCATTTTGAAGGAGGTGCCCTCTAAGTAACCTCTACAATCGGTAGAGCCCGTTGTGGGGTGCCTTGTATTCGTATATGGTGGAAGACCTAAAGATCATTCATTGTATTTTACATGAATCTATGAAATGAAAGTCCTACCTCTCAAATAAATCATCAAATTGTGGCAAACGTAGAGCTCAGAGGTGTATCTTTGTCCTTAAATACATAATCATTTATAGTTGTCCATATCACCTAGATGGCTTAAATAATCCATTCTTTCCATAAGTTACCGATCTGTGACCTAAGGTCAGTTGTAATTACGGATGTACATAAATCAAGGATGAAGAATCTATGTAAGGTTTCCTGCCAAAAAAAGAGCATAAGAGGGCCCAAAGTATGCTTGCAAAATGATAACTCAAAAAAGGTGAGAGATAGTTTCCTCTATTAGGCCATATAAGAAGCATTTGGAAGGAAATGAATGTCCTATATTATTTTCCTGGCAATTAGTGGGAAGTTTATTTTGTAGGGCATACCAGAGTAAGATGGATTGTGATGGTGGTATGAAAGGGACCTAAATAACCCTACACTAACTTTTGAGTTCCTTGGTCACACGTAAGAAAGTATAGGTCTCATCGATTATGACTCCTCCTTTAGTTGAGTGTGTCCAAATTCTTATGTCTGATGCAATTTCGAAAACTATTGAGCAAATATCTGAAGTAATTTTTGGATAGAGGTAGACAAAATAATCCTATGGCAGATTCCATCCATCCACTCGTAAATAATCTCCCACTAAAGAATGCATAAATGGATTCACTAAAAGATGTTCATTTTTCAATTAAAAGAGTACCCAACCAATTATCCACCCATCTAAAATCTTACTAAAGAGTCTATACCAACTAACTATCTAGATTCCTATAAGAGGTTCAAATAATAAGGTTGAATACTGGGCTAGGTAGAAGAGTGAACAAAATAACTCCATATAGATTTTTCCCTTTTTAAGCACCATCTACGTAAATAAAGCATCATACTTGATGTTTTTGTGATAAGTTGATAGGAAAAATTTCTTAACATGGCCTCATTTTGAAGACTGAGGTCCCATAAGCTAAGACCCCATCCTCTAGTATGCAACAATAATCCTTCCAAGCAACTAGGACCATCTTAAGTTTATCCATCTATCCCAACCAAAAGAAGTTTTGAATGAATTTTGTAAGATTGTCTAAGACTACCATCAACCATTTATATATCGAAAATGAGTGAAGAAAATCACTCTAAATGACTAAAGATATCAAACATCTACACCCTACCAAAAAGAGAGTGAGTCGTTTCCATGCTCATATTTTAGCACGAATTTTATTAGCTAATCCTTGAAACCAACATTTTCTTGGAGCTCCCTAAAATAAGGTGAAACATAAATAGAGAGTAGATGTTCCCCAGTATGTATCCTAGCTATTTCTCAAACTGATAAAATATTATTTTATGGTACACTTTTACCAAAGTAAATGAAAGATTTATCCAAATTGACAAGTTGACTCAAAAAGTGCTCGTACAAATGAAAAACCTTAGATAAAACTTGGATGTTTGACAAAAAAACATGACCAAATATGAGAAGTTCATCAGCATATAAAAATTGGGTAAGGGCCCGAGTGCCCCTAGGTAAAGCAATGGGAAGAAAACGACCATGGTCGACTAAAGACCCAAGACATCTGTTTAGAAAATCTTTGGCAATACAAATAATAGTGAAGATAGAAAGTGTCCCTACTTGATGCCTCAAGAATAAGTGAATAACTACTAGGTGAAATATTAACCAGGATCGAGATTCTCACTAATGCAAAAAAAAATCTCAAATCTAACCCAGAAAGATGTTGTCAAAACCAAAGCACTATATGACTTTTAAGATGAAGTCCCAGGACATGGTGTAAAAAATAGTATGAATATCAATTTTAAGAGCAAAATTACCCTCTTGATTAAGGATTTGCACTGTATTGAAACACTCAGAAGTATTAACAATACAATTGTTAATGTTTATGCAAGTATTGTAATCTTTTGTGTCTATGTTGGTTTCTCGTGTGTAAAACGTGGAATCTTTTTACTTTACTTAATATATCTATCTTTCTCTATGTAAGGTTAGTTACTAATGATCAGTAATGCATACACAGACTTAGTTAGGTATACTTTATATGCAAGCATATTTACACATACCAAGGGATTGGTTTTAGTAGCATGCTTGTGAGCTAACATTGTCGCCTATGTTTTTGTTTAATTTATGGTGCAAATATTTATGAAAATCACTTAATAATTTTGGACAAAAATAATTTAAATTTTTTGGCACCTTAGTGAGGTCCTCGACAAGGGTCTCGTTGGACCCCTCGACAGACCTCCAATGAAGTGATCGACGAGGACCCTTGGTAAGTTTGGTCGTTATACTTGGTTGTGTTCTATAAATACCCTCATCTCTTCTTATTTCTTTCAAAAAGTTATGGGAGAGATTTGAAAAATTGACATCTCATTTTCTATTTTTGAATCACTATTACCTTGAGTGGTGTTTAGTATTAGTAATTTATATTTGTATGAGTAAAATTTTCATCTTGAGTGGTAAGTACTCGAGGCAGTGTTTTTGATTCAGTTTTATGCAAGGAATCTGTATGAATGTGATCCGTATGTCAACTGGTAGTTGCTAAGATGCAAGTTTTCATTTGTGAGGGGCCTGTGTGGTAATGAACCAAGTGTCGACTAATTGGTTATTGGTAATAAGTCATTGAATTTGTTTTCCACTTTGGCTATATGCAATACGTGGTTTATTGTGTTTCCCACATTGGTGGTTTGAGGTTCGTGGTTGAGTATGGTTCCCACAATGTTAGTTGGTTGTTGGAGGTTCATGATACATGGTTGAATGTATTTCCTATGTTGGTTGTTTATGAGTTTACAGGTGATCATGGTTGAGTGGTTTCTCACGTTGTGTGTTCAAATCTTGTTCACTTTACTAATTTTTTTATAGATAATTATACTACATCGAGTGGTGTTGGCTTTGGAGGAAAAATAGTTCGTGTGTCAAACCAAGTTGTTATGGAGGCAGCAAGCGAGGGAAGCAATAGGCAGTTCGGACAGTGGTCCTAACTGATAGATGTAATGGAGGTTTTATTTCTATCAAGGTTGTAATTGTTTTAATGCTTAGTGGATTTATTTTCTATCGAGTGGTTTCCATAAGCAACCCAAGGATGTTAGCACATAGGCAGGAATTCTACGTTAGTTTACCTCATTATATCTTATGTTATATATGCATGCTCTATTATTGGCTAGTACAACTTGAGTTTAAATTTTGTATGTTTTTACATACTGAGGTTTAAACTCTAATTAGAAAACCTTTAATATTTATTGATTTCTTTTTTATTACTGATAATATATATGCTACTTATTTACTACTTGTCTATGATTATTTGTGGTGCTACTATGATTATCAGTTAAGTATTTATATATTCATTTTTTTAATGTTTGGGATGAGTCCTTAAGGATCTAGTATCATCTTAACATGATTATGTATTGGATCTTGGACTCTTCAATGTTGTTATGCAAGATTTGTTTATGTATTAGTATAATATGAGTTTCTATCGTGCTTTAACCAATATACTAGATGTAGACTTTGAATAGAAAGGTTTTTTGTTACATGAATTTTAATGCTTTCTTTCCTTTATGTATAACATGCATATAACTTTCTATGTATGATTGCATGCTATGAGAGTACAATCATCATTTATCATATATGTTCCCACATATGAGGTCTTGAAGTAATTGAAAATCCTTTATAGTTCTGAAGTATATATGATTGATTTGCTTGATGTGTGATGTTTGATAAATATACTACTAGCCTAGACAAGAGCTTGTAAGGTACACCATTACCATTGTGTTTACCGCAGAATGTTATTTTCATATCTACTAGTTGTTTTAGCTATATGTTGAATTAAGTATGTTGTTTTGTACTTTTGCTATGCTAGTTGCTAAATTCATATTGTGAGGCCTACTTAGCCGAGTTAAAATAGAGCTCGCAAAAAGATTCCATGGGTTGGGGTTATCATCCATTCTCTAGGTCCCAGTTACTTATTTGAGTCGGAAGAAAAATTAACTTTTGTATCCATTGTCCCTATGTATAGAATTCTCAATTTTGACCCAAAATGAACCCAAATTGATTTTGGGATAGAATACGAGAACATATGTCTCCCAAACGTTTGGTTACAATCTTTGTGATTAACTAGAACATAAAGTTTCCCAAAGCGATTGGTCTATATTAATCAATATTGCTTGCTTGTAGGTGTTAAGGTACAAGAATTAGAAAATTTGAGTTCAATCCCGGATGCATTTCACCCATTCTAAAATTGTCTTGAATTACCCGTATTACATATGTACCAATGATTCTCTAGTACTGTTAAAAGAATTAACGTGTACAATCATCCGACCTAAAAGCACTTAAGGGGTCCATGTCGAATACCGTGATATGTATGTCCTCTAATGATGGTATATTTCATAAATTACTATTGTCCATAAAAGTGACCAAGGTAGACACAATCGACTCGATTAGAATAAATATTTTAATTTGAGATAAAAATAATAAATATTTCTGCAAACATAGAATTAGATTATGAAATTTAAATTTTCATAAGTATCAATAACTTTAATAATAATCAAGCTCTTAATTAAATCCAAATAGATTATAAAAGCATAAAAAATTGAAGAGAAACTAATGCATATGTTAATTACAACTAGATATAAACATTACATCTATATTGAATATGTGAAAGCTCTTAGATAATCATGAATAAATATTTAATCTCTATATGACTTTTTCTTTTTAATATCAAACAATACTATAATTTTATTTGAATAATAATGACTGGTACAAAGGTAATATGACCTTGCAATAATTGCACAAAATGAAAACAAACATTAGCATTCCACCAAGCCAATAAATGAGCAAATAACGCACTTATAGCCAAAAAAGTCACCGCATTAGTGAAAAAGCCTTTTGAAATAAGTGTCAATCACCAATTGCAAAAATAAGCACTACTTACGGAGCCTGGAATGATAACATTACAACCTTTCCAAATATGCTAGGAGCCATAGCAATAATTCCTAACAAATCACCACCATTAGGTCGTGTTCTAACCATTGAAAGAACGTCCTATAGAACTCGAAAAAGAAGCCACTATCATAGAGATGAAATTGAAAAACCAGATATAGTGTAGTTAGAATAGTGTAGACACATTGACAACCAACCAACGAATGAGTAACAATCTCCTCATAAGGACCACAAAGAGGAAAATAAATCTTCTCAATATGACAATGATACTGAACAAATGAGTAACATTCGGATAGAGTGTAGTTAGAATAGTGCAGACACATTGACATAATGACGCACCATAATGATGCACCATGAAGACACCTCCAAATAACACGGTGAACCATATGAGGGGCTTGAATTTCAAAATTGATTACCAAATAAGCTAATCCACCAATCCATTAGTATTAAAACCATGCAATGGTTGACCCATCATATCACAATCAATACCATAAATTGATTTTACTAAAAACACCCTACTAGGAGATTGATGCCAAACTATATGATCAGCCACAACTGAAGTTCTCACCCTAATAAAAAGAATACAAATAACATCATTAGATGAGAATAGTTGACTTGCCTTATAAACATCCCAAGAACGGTTATCATCTAGCAATAAATCCCTCCCCTAAGTAAAAATTGGAACCCATGGAGGCTGAATTCAAAACCTAGAGGTTTTGTTACCCACTGATCTTCCCAAATATTAATAGACTGTCCATTATGTATCTTCTAGTGTAAACCAGTAAAGAGGATCTCACATGTTTGTAAAATCCCATCCAAGCCCAATAGGTTGAGTCACCTAATCTTTCCGAGAGAAAAGTACACCTGCGCAAATAATGGCTTTGAAAAACTTATGCAAGCAAAGATTCTGGGTATGTTAGAATTCACCAATATTGTTTAGCAACCATTGCTAGATTAGAGGTGTGTAATTCTTTAAAACCTAACTCCTAGCTTTATCGAACTTACCCAATTTTCTCCATGCAACCTAATCAATTTTCCTAGCCCCAAGAGTGGACTGTCACCATAATCACTACATAAGCCATATGGTAACACAAAAAATTACATAGCAAAATTTGGCATGATACATGCTACTAATTTCAATAAAATATCTTTACCAAAAAGTTAGAAAGATCAACACCTTGTCCAGTATACTATGAAGTTCTTCGTCGGTAACACTTAATGGGATATAAGTATCTTGACAAAAATATTCTATATCTTCAATATAAAGTGACAACTCATATGACATATCTAACTTATGTCTTCTGACAAGATTCTCTAACATCTTTTTTGACTCCCTTGTTTGTTCTTCACACCTATCATAATTGATGAGGAGTTCTATGACAAAGATATTTTTACCATCTATTACTATGAATGGTTTTTTATCTTCCGATTCAAATAAGATTTCTTTGATAATTTGAGATGTATATATGAAATTTTGCATCCAATACTTTTCTATACTCATGACTTGAATTAAATCTTTAGAATTATTAAGAGGTTCTGTTTTAAATTTTTTTTCTTCAATTGTTGCTAACCACTATATTAGGTAACCTTAAAAGAATTTTTCTCTTTCATACCATTCAATTGTGCTAGCAGTCTAGAATGTCAAATATTTGGATCATTTATAATTTTTTGCATAATGATAGAACATGGATTTGATTATCATCAAAAATTGTATTAATTTCATTATAGTAAGACTTTGAAAAATTACCTAATTAGTAATTCCCCATTCAATGTCTTCAATATGCTACAAATCATGATTAACAAGTATAGTTAATTTAAGAAATTCATCGATAAGATTAATTGATAAACTACTTCTTTAAAACATCTCTTTTATTTTAGGTTTATGATCTTCAATTCTATTATTAATATTCTAGTATATTTCTTTATATCCAGATTCTAATAATGCTTTAGTTTTTTCAAATAAACAGATTCTTTTTATTTTTTCAAAAACTAGATCAAAAAATTCACTTTTAAATATATATGATAATTGAAGAAAATTTCGTATTTTTTCAAAATTAATGTCATCATCCCAATTCATTTGTTTGATGATTTAAAATAGAGTTCTTTAAGATTTGATAGTGTAGCTCTTTCTTCAACTATCTTTTTTGCTAATTAATTCAATGTTGTATGAACTATTTTTATGTGATTCACCTAGAATACTAGGATTATAAAACATTTTGATGTCTTGTTTAGACATAAATTAGGCAAAATTAATCTCTATTTGATATGCTTCAAAAGCTTGTTTAGCTTCTTCAAGAGAATTATATGCTTAATAACAAGCATTTTTTTTCTTATTTACTTGATAATGACAAGCATTTTAAGAAACATATATTATAGGATGATGATATCTAAATATGACATAATATTTTCTTTTTGGAACATTTGTTTGTTCTACCATTTTTTTTCCTTCTTAGCAACGGTAATTCAATCTCTTGGAGGATTTTTCATATGAAAAACTATATTCCCATATGGTTAAAGATCTTTATAAATATTTCTACTTAAATAGGCTGTAATAAATTTGTTAGTGCCTTTTAAATATTCTACTTCAAAATTATGTATGACATTTTGGTTATACCATTTTAATCTTCTTCCTTTAAGATTATTTTTTTACTACATATAAAATCTCTAACTACTTGGTTATTAGTCCTAACAATAAAATTTTCTGAAGCTAAATAAATTTGAAAATGTTTAATTGCAAGTTTTATTCTAACAATCTTTTTCAAATAAGTATAGTTAATTTCTTTTTTATTAAATTTATCAAAATTATATCCACAAAATAATTCTTCTTTTTGAAATTTTTTAGATATAGGAGTTTTTCTAGCTCCGATACCATTTACAAAACTCAGTGGACCTTTTTCCTCTTATTGCTCTGCTAGAATAACTTTTAGCACACAACCCTAGTAAAAAATTGAAGGATGTGTTTTTAGGATTAATTTATCACCTAATTTAGGAAAATAAACTTCCAAAAGATATTTTATCTCTTATTTTATTTCTTTTAGAACTTGATTGTCCTTTTCATTCCATGAGAATTTAGTATAATTCTTTAAGTTATTGATAAGATGAATTTCTTTTTGAGATAATTTTTTTTAAAATTCATTTCATAATTAAGAATTCCTAACAAACCTTGTAATTTCTTTTTATCACTGATTTCTTCTAAAACTTCTCTCGTTTTTGATATAGTATGTTCTTGAAAATTTATTCCTAAGTAATTTAAAGTTATTCCTAAAAATTCAATAGTTATTTTTTTTTATTTCTGTTTTCTTTAGAGATAGAATTATTTTACGTTTTTGGAATTTTTCACATAATATTTTTAAGAGTTTCTTGTGTTCTTATGCTATTTTAGAGAAAACAAGAATGTCATCAATATATATTACGCAAAATTCTTTCACCCGATGAACCATGTATAGTATTTTATTTGTATCTATATTAATCTGTTGGTATCCATTGTTGGCTAAATTTTTAAGTTATACTTTAAAAATATTTAAATAATCTTAAATGTACTTATTTGGTCAAATATATATATATATATGTACACAAAAAATTGAAAGATATTTTAGTCCTTTAATTAATTTTTTTTTCTTTTCTTATTATCGCTTTTTTTCTCTCTCATTTTTTATTCTTGGGTTTAGTGTTTAGAGTATAGAGTTTAATGTTTAAGTTTTAAGATTTAGGTTTGTGTTTATAGTATGAAGTTTGGGGTTAAGGGTTTAATGAAAACATAAATGTGAGAGAAGTTATGCAAATAGAAAGACAGGAGAGAGAAGAAAAAGAGAGAGAGAGAGATAAAAAAAAGGAAAATATGAAAGAAAATAATAATAATAAATTAAAACAACTAAATTACGTTCTAATGTTTTGTGAATAAAATTATTTTTGATTAAATGGATACTTTTTTATAGTAAAGATAATTTTAAGATACCATTAAAGAATTTGGTCATTAATGAGTACCAAAATAATAACTTGGGTTCCAAAAAGGTACCGCGGCCTGAGGATCTCACCAATGTCACATTTGCAAAAAAAAAGAGTCATCAGCGAATAAAAAATGACATTGTAAAACTATTCCAACGTACCTTCAACCCACTAATATTCCCAACCATCTCTATGAAAGAAATAAGAGAATCCCTCTATATAAATCGAGAACACAAAAAAGGTGATAAAGGGTAGGGATGGACATGAATAATGGCAATTACGGTTTTTTGTATAATTATTTTTAAATTAAATTATAAAAATTGTATTCAAAATTATATGAAAATTGCTACAGTTTAAGGACCATTTCTTTCATGTGAATAACTGTTCGGGACAGTTATTAAAAAATACAAAAAAAACCGTTTTTTAAATTTTTTAAAAATTTCTTAATAAATACTAATTATTAATTAATATATAATTTAATTTAAATATATAAATTAATTTTAGGTACGATAGGGTACAGTTATACTGATAACTGTACCCATTATTTTATGTTTGATTTTTATCCAAAATCGTAACCGTTTTAGAAATTTATCGGTTAAAAACTGAACCGACGGTATTAATAACCACAGATAATCGAATTCGTAATTTTTTGTCCATTCCTAATAAAGGGTGCCCACGGTGAAGCTATTGCATCGTTTAAAAAACCCAGTTGGTTCACCATTATTCACAAATGAGTAAGACTCAGAAAAAATACATGCCATAATCCAATGATCCATTGTTAAAAAAAAACCCAGTTTCCTCGTCATGACCTCCACAAGTCCCCATTCCATTCTGTCATACTCCTTGCTCATATTAAGCTTTATTGCCATATACTATTGGTTTCCCGTTCTTCTATTTTTAAGTGCATGTAACAGCTCGTGAGCCATTAGAATAATCAGTAATAAGTTACCTAGGCAGACAGGCACTCTGAAGGGGGGAATTACACTTTTGAAATGATCTCATTAAGCCTTGTAGTAAAAAAAATTGCAAAATATTAGACAATAGTTGGGCCATTTTCCTCGGGGGTATCAACTTACAGCAAAAGTATTATATGGCTGTAATTTATTGATGATGCCATTGTTCCATATTGGAAAACATATCTCACCACATGTACCATATAAGTAGAAATAAAATCCCAACATTTCTGGAAATATAAAGAGAGTACACCATCGGATCCAAGTGGTTTAAAAGCTGCTTTTAAACTTGGCTAGTTGACCTATTTGGGGTAGAATTGTTAAACATTTTTTTTATTTTTAAATTTTAATTTTTAAATTAAAATTATGTAATTTATGATAATTAATTCTATTCTTAGTTTTTTTTTTAATTATAAACGAGTTCCATTTTTTTTATCATGAGTTTTAAATTTGAAAAAAAAAATTCAAGATCTATTTTCTATATTTTATTTTCATATTTTAAAATTCTCACAATTAAATTAAATAATATTCTAAGACTTCTACTCTTTTCTATTAACATCATCAATATAATAAAATTAAAAAATTGAAAATATATATAAAAAAGGAATATTAAATGAATGATAAAAATCTAAAAAATGAATACAAAACACAATCTTGCAAGACAATTTTATGAGTGAGGCCTAAAATCTAAAAAACAAAAAATGACGTACACATTTTTTTGCTATATTATTTCAAACTTTAGGCCTAAATATTTAATCAAAAATATCTTTAAAACAGTTCATTCTTTAATACTATTAAGAAGTCAAATGACTCAGCATTTAGAAGGGATTACTTTGGACTCAAGAGCTGATTCAACTAGGTAACTATTGGAGGGTAGGTACAAGAAATATTGGAATGATCCTTAAGTACGTGCTCTTTCACAACAAAAGCTTTTCCAATACATTGAAAGAAGAACCTTAAATTTACAGCAAGTACATTGTTTTTTTATCTTTGTGTTTGGAATAAACATTGGTATTGGGACTTTCTTAAAATGATTACACTCTGGGAAGATATTACATCCTATATTATGAAATTGAGACTTTATGATCCTTTTGTTGATGACCAAATTCACTAATATGGTAAAAAAAGACAACATTTTACTGTTAAAGGTGCTTATGAAGTCCTTATACAGAATAAAGCTTCGACTAATTACTCTTGCCTATGAAGGGAAATTTGGAAAGCTCTCGTCCATGAAAGACATAAAATTTTACTCTGAAAAATTGCTAACATATATTTATGCACTAAAAAGAAACTAAATGGTTGTATGTCATTGGAAGATCTAAATTGTCCTCTTTATAGGAATGAAGTAGAAGATGTGGAACATCTATCTATAAGATGTGAAATTCTGAGATCATGGTGGTTCTTCAAATGAAATATTCTTTAGAATTTTACTGATAAATTAGACACTAAATCATACTTATTTTTCATTCTGATCCCCCCACCAAATGGTTAACGTCAAAGATAGATTAAGAATCCTTCATCCTTACTTCAGTTATCATGATAGAATAGATTTGGTGGTTAAAAAATGATGTGATTTATAATAATAGAATAATTGATCATTAACATCAAGTTAAGAGTTCTTAAAATAGTTGAGGAATTTTCTAACTTCTACATAGTAAAACTCAACAGAAAGATATAATTATTTGATAGATGATTACCACCTCATTCTAAAATAATAGAGACCTCATCTACAGAATGTAATTAAAATAAATTTTGATGTTGTATGACACAAGACAAAGCAAGTTTGTGATTCATGGTAACAAGTCAAGTTGGAAGAGTCATACACTTTTAGATGGGATACACTATAACACTATCCAGTAAAGAGGTAGAAGATGCTACTTTCTTTAATGCATTTCAACATGCTTTGAATAGGAAAACCAATGTCATTTATATTAAGAGAAATGTTAAAACAATTATTGATGCTTTCAATTCAAAATATTATATTCCAATAGACTCGAACACTCAACACATGTTACAAGATGCAATAAAGATGCTCAGTAAATTTTTTATGCTTTCAACGAGATGAATCCCTCTAAAACTTAACATGTAGGTACATACCTTGATTATGACATACATGAGTGGAGCACAACATCCTTAATCATTTTTTGTCAACCTATATATCTGAGCTCGACACAGGAGAACACAATTAGAATAAATTACTTTATTCTTCTTTGTAATGAAAAAAATATATCATATTTGTCTCCTAAAAAGTATCACATTTTTGAATTATTATTATTATTATTAAGAGTAAACCTAAAGGTGTGCATCGGATCGAAATCGTTGATTTTATACTCATTTTATCCGATCCGACCCTCCGATGGGATTAAAACATCATAATTCGCAACCAATCTGATCACCTTTGCATTCTGATCCGTAATCTATTCGGATTGGATCGGTTGAATTCGATCAATCCTACTAATAAACTTAATTAACTCTATTTTTAGTATTTTTGAATAAAAAATTTAAATTTTCACATAACATAAACTTATTTAAACTAAAAAAACCTTAAAATATGACTAATATAGGAATAAATCATTGAAAATATGACTAATATATAAAATATAAATATATATTTAAGTATTTTCGATCGGATCGAATGATATATAGTGAAATCTGTCATCTGATCTGAATTTAAGGGACTGAAAAAATTTTCAACTGATTTGATCCGATAGTCAGATTGAATTAGTCAGATGATCGAATTTTTTACACACCACTAAGTAAACTTAAAAAAATACTACTAAATTATTAAATATGTTACAAATTTACCACTAATTTTATTTAGTATTGAACTTCTAAATAGTTTTAAATATAATGCATTCAATTTTCCGGGTGGTTTTAGGAAGAAAAAATGCCCAAAAATATACTATTCATCTTCTTCTTCACCAAAGAACTCTAAAAAAAGAGCTAGAAATCAATGGTATTATTAACACACCCACGTACACCTATTTCTTGCACTGGCTCCTCTTTATTCGAATGAGTCCACTTTCCAATATCCCTAAAGAGAAACAAGAAAAATAATATTCATATGAAATTCACAAATCTCATTGCACAATTCCCACTCCTCTATAGCCACACAAACTTCAAAATGTTAAAATAATTTTCAACAATTCCATTGGGTACATGAAGCCTCTGAAATATTTATAAACTGAAAAGCTGAAAACAAGATGGCTGCTTGTGATTGGTGTCATCAGTCAATGAGGACATAAAAAAATTCGCAACGGCGGAGGAAGAGAAATGGATTGTAGTTGAAGAGAAATTCCTCTCAATATTTTTCAAACTACTTTTGGGGATGACAAATGCAGAGCCACTTCGGAAAAATGGAGGATGGATTTGCTAGATCAAAGTTGGGTGGTAAATTTGGTGGTTTCTTTAATGGCAAAAAAAAAAAATTATTGCCATCAGAATACTTTGGTTGGGTAAGGAGAAAACATGTTGGCATGTTATGTTAAATTTGGGTATAACTCCATCTTAAAACTCAGGTTATGAGATGAAGGATTACCCTTGTTTATATATGTGTTTGATACTTCATGCCCAATCGATGTAGGACATTTTAATACTCCCCCTCACATCGGTAGTTCATCGATGGATGGTGGTGGGCTTACAACTGCGTGCCACGGGATGAGTTTGTCTGCTTTGATATCATGTTAAATTTGGGCCTAACTCCATCTCAAAACTCAGGTTATGAGATGGAGGATTGCCCTTATTTATATATGTGTTTGATACTTTATGCCCAATCGATGTAGGATATTTTAACATGCTATTTCAAGACGTGGTGTGGAGATAAGAATAAAGAGAGCTATGGGGAAAGTTTCTAGATCTTGCTTGCTACAGGAAGATTCAATTCCTCTTAAGATTTCATAAGAAAATCTTATTTCCTTTTTCAATAGGTGGTTCAGTGTATGGATTAAGATAATATTGGGATTGATTGACTTTATATAGAAAGAGGAAAAGCAACCATCCAAACTCTTTTTGAGTAAGATATTTTTATAGGCTACATTAGATGTAGTTCATTCACTACACGGTTTGGTTGAATTTGTGAAGACCTTGGGTAAATTTAATATAATTTGAGATAACAATTTCTAAGGTTGAAAGGGATGGTATGTGTCAAGCATCTAATTCTGAATGTTCTGTATTAGAGACAATTAAGAAATAGCTAGAAGTACTCTGAGTCTTGACCAAAAACTAATATATAGTTAGATATATCATTAAGAAAGATGGGATCAATTTTTTTGTTAAATAGAGAAAACCATATTATCTCAAAAATGAATATGTTTTCTGAGATCAAAAGATTCTATATAGAAAATATTTGGCAAATGCATAATATTGCTAACTATATTTGTATGTTTCAGTTGGCAAGAAATTAGAGCACCAATTGCTGTGTACCATTCATTTTATAGATTGATTGTTAGAGGATATTAGATGAACACCCATTTGAGAAAGTTTATCTCAACAAAATAACTCTACCATCCCGGTACTCAATTACCCAATGTATAGAATCACCTTCAAAGGGTCATCTTAAGCTCTACCTAACCCCAAAGAAGTTCCCTAAAATAGCTGCTATTAAAGACTTTGAACTTTGGTGAGGCTTCTTTGTTTGAGGTATGAAGCCCTTCAATTGGTTTTGCATTGTGCATATATTAAGTAGCAAATAAGCTTTCATTTCATTACAGTTATTTGCCTAGTGAGTATAAATTTTTTTCCCTCAATTCCCATTACACTAGTCTTTGTCAACGACTCCTTTATTTTAATAAGGAACTAGGAATGCTATCTAGCAATCTTAATATGATAGATAAAAGTAATATTTTGACTAACTTCTAGTTAAGTGACTGCACTTACCCTTTTTACTGCTTGACTGATTGACTTGGCCAGCTTCTAACCCTAATATCCTTGTTCTTGCCTAAATCTCTAACATATCAGAGACAGAAATATGTTTTCCGCAACAAGAATTGGTCCTAGAATTATTAGTAACCTACTTGAAATGTCTCAAAATTAATTTGAATAAAAAAAAAAACTGCGACGGCGTCGTTTATAACTTGTGTACCTTGTGCGATAGTGCTTAGCTAAATTTCTTCCGCTCAGCTTTTCCAATCGGTCCAAACAAACAATGTTATTGAGAAATCGCCTCTTGAGCCTCCAGTTCGTATCTCTGTTATCAACGCCTCACTCTACTTGCTCATCTTCTTCTATAAAGATTCGACCTTTGACTCTCTCTTTCACACAAGCCTTTTCAGCATCATCCCGTCGAAGACCAAACCAACATGCGTCAGCCTCAAAAACCTCAACAAACCCACCAAAATCCGAGACTGATCGATTCCTTCAAACATTCTTCTTTGTTCCTCCTGGGGTCGAGCCTCATGAGGTCACCGAAGAAATGGTCCTAGCAGGCTCAAACATTGTGGTGGGTCCTTACGCTGGAGACTCTAAGATTAAGGAGGTTGTGTTCGTGAAGAGCAGTAGCAAAGCAAAGGATTGCCCCAAAGATGTCAAACCCGAATTTGCTATTCTGGGTCGCTCTAATGTTGGCAAATCTTCACTCATAAATGCTCTTGTTCGTAAAAAGGAAGTTGCTCTTACTTCTAAGAGACCAGGTTATGCTTCTCAAAAAATGTTTTTCCCCCCTTAATTATTGCTGGGTAATTGAGTTGTAGTTGCTTATTTTTTTTTGTGTAATTATTATGCACAGGCAAGACTCAGCTAATTAATCATTTCTTGGTGAATAAAAGTTGGTATATTGTTGATTTGCCTGGTTATGGGTAAGCTTTAATTTCCTTGTTCTTGCCTAAATCTCTAACTTTAAGCACATTTTCCCCTTTTGGATTTTCCTGTGTAATTATACATAATGTTGTACTCCAATAATCACTCTAGCACAGAGTATCTAGTTTGTTTGCTTGTACTTCGAATTAAAGCGCACTCAGGAAGAAAAAAGTGCTCTTAGGAAGGGGAAAAAAACACTTTCAGGAAGTTGTCATTTGTACTTTTATCAGGAAGCATAAATGTGCTTTCGTAGTCTTGAAAACACTTATGGTGAATCTTTTGACTTTAGTTGGGAAGCGTGTTTAACAGGTATTAGACTGACCCTAGTGGATTCTTAGTATCCTTGCTTTGTGTATGTTTTAAAAGATTTGGGGCTTTCATTTTGCTTGTCTTCCCAACTACCAACTTGCGTCAGAGCTTATTGAACAAATTTTAAATTAGTAGTTGTTTGTGCCTAATAGGGTATCTACTTGAGGTAGAAAGATCTTTTAGTATATTTTAGTGTCACTATGCTATTTCGATTCTAGACCAAACCAGGTTCTTGTTTGATGCCTTCAAATAATCCAGTTCTTATCTTCTGTTCGTCTCTCTCTTTTTACTCAGTTGAGCAGTCTATGCTTAACTTAGCCCTCTACCTTTTCATGTGTCATAGCAGGCTATTGATTGCTGTATATAAAAAAAACATGATTTTTTTAATGATGTGAATGATTACATTTTGTTATTTTGTAATTCATGTATGCCTTTTTGTTTCCAGATTTGCTAAAGTTTCCGAAGCAGCGCAGACGGATTGGTCATCGTTCACTAAAGGGTACTTTTTGAACAGAGATACTCTTGTTGCTGTGCTACTTCTTATTGATGCGAGTGTTCCACCTCAAAAGATTGATCTAGACTGTGCTAATTGGCTTGGACGCAACAATGTATTTTACCTAATATCAAACTTCTTTACTATGCCCTCCCTAATCTATAACTACTTCATTCATTACAATCTAACGCTGCTGCATTTTTCTGCATTTCAGATACCAATAACTTTTGTTTTCACAAAGTGTGACAAAATGAAGGTGAGTAAAGGGAAAAGACCCGACGAAAACATCAGGAACTTTCAGCAGCTAATCCAAGAAAACTACCGGCAACATCCTCCATGGATTATGACTAGCAGCGTCACAGGTCTGGGCAGAGATGAACTCCTCCTTCATATGTCACAACTAAGAAACTATTGGGATCAATAGAAACCATGTCTAATGCAATCTGATGTAACTTAATTAATCAAGTTGTATGATTGCATCAGGATCCAAACTTGTCAACATAATATATATTTTCTAGATTTTGAATTAACACACTGAGGATTTTTTTAGCTTATGTTGTGACTTATAAAGTACTATGTATGCATACAAATATATACATATATTTTATGGATTTTTTCATTCTCTGTTATATTTCTTTTATTATCCTGTCATTACTAGTTTAGCATGACATTGCTGTACCTGTACTGGTAAAATGCATGTATAGTAAATGTTATACATTGTTCACATTACCTGTTTGTAGAAATCGAAAGCATTAGTATCCTCACACAGATAATGCCTTCAATCGGCTGTATCATGTAAAAGGATGACTTGAATTTGCTGGGTATGAAAATTTTTCATACCATACATGCAAAGATAAATTCATTTTAGATCTAAGAAAGCAATAAAATTGCTAAATTATGTTGTTATGATATTAATTCCGCTCCCTATTTTTATCTTAGAACTTGATGGGGAACACACTAGTTCTATGTGCGGTTGTATGTATGGTTTTACGTAAATGTGTCAAATAAATTGCTAAATTTTGTTCATTTAAAATTAACCAATGAGCTCATGAGTTAAAAAAAAAATCTCTCATGAGTTGAGCTCACTACTTTGCATTAACTTGCGAACTCTGTTTAACAAAACATAAATTTTAAAATATAATAACCAAATATTATTTTGATAAAAATTTGATTAAAAGACTTCCATTTTTGTGCAAAAACATACACAAAGAGAATATTTTTATTAACATTTTTGTTCTTCTTTGGAATAGAAAATAATCTTAATTTTATTACATAGAAAATTAAAATTTTATAAAATTTTCAAAATTTATAAAAATAAAAATTGTATATCTTTCTAAAAATAGAAAAAATTAAAATACTTTTAACATTATTAACGTTCATGCCATCGACCAGTAGCAGTCTCAATCTTCAACCATGCACCCACATTACTCACCATAATATAACCTCCACTAATACTATTCAATATCACCACACAAAATGGAGCATCCATTGGTATAAAACCAAACACCACATATTAGAGATACCATCACAACAATGAGAAATACTGGCATGCCCACCAGATAATTTTACCCAAATATGAAAGACACTTGGGAAAGTATTAAATGGAAAGAGACACAATCATAAAACAAAGCAATTGTCACCATAGCTTTAATCCCTTTCTTTGTCTTTCATCCCCCCTGAATCTTCTTCATGACTAGGGAAGGTCAAATGGATAGGGATGAAAATTGTAAGATAATCATAGAAATAGACATCAGAGAATATGGAAAGAGCAAAAAACTAGTTAGTATTGAAATAAAATCCCCAAACTAGGCCACGAGGAAAGCAAAAAATTTCAAAAACCTTGAGTATGGACACGTGTGTACTTCCAATAAGAAAGATATACTCATAATTTCATACACACTCAGCATTAATGACTTCACACACCTTTCATCTTACTTATATTTTAGAATACAATGAAATTAGAATTAATTATTTTTAATTTAATTAAAAAATGAGAATTGAATATAATCAACTCCTACAAATAAGAACTCAGAATTTTTTCTCTCCTAAGGAATCATAATTTCATTCATATGTAAATTTTTTCCTAACTCTATTTCAATCCCAAATATAACCATAAATTTTAAGACTTAAACCTTAAACTCTAAATCTAAAATCTCAAAATCTTAAATCCTATTTAAAAAATAATAATTTTAACTCAAATCTTAACCCACAAATATAACCCAAAACCCTAAACTCTATTTAAAAAATAATAATTTTAACCCTAAATCCAAAACCACAAATCCCTAAATACTAAACTCTATTTAATAATAATAATAATAATTAACCCTAAACTTTAACCCACAAATATAACACTAAACCCTAAACCCCAAATCTCAAAACCCAAAACACTAAACACTAATTAGAAAAATAATAATTTTAATCTTAAACCTTAACACACAAATATAAACATAAACCCTAAATCCCAAATCCCAAATTCTAAATCCTAAAAGCCCAAATCCCAAAACTCTAAACCTTATTTAGAAAAATAATAATTTTAATAATATATTTTGTCTTATGCAAAAATAATAATAAAATGATATTATTTAAATTTTATTAAATATAGAGATATTAAAGTAATATACAGACATTGTAATATTAATTTTTTTTATTTCAGTAGTCAAACCAAACAAATTTGTTTCCATTCAATTATATTTTTATTCTCGTTCTCATTTCGATTTCATTTCGTAAACCAAACAACACTTAATTAAAAGAAGACAAGAGAAACGTAGATTTGAGAGTAGGAAGAAGATGAATTTGAGGAGAAGTTCTAATAAGACTTATTCATCTTTTATTTTAAATCATATATGAAAACTACATTAAATATAGTTAGATTTAAAAATAATTTTTAATTGATAATTTAACATTTAAATTTATTGATCAATGATTCTTTTACTATTATAAATAGAAAATAAAAAAATTAACTATTTTTTACATATCCAGATAACACGATAACAACTAAACCAACACTATAGTCACACCAAACGAGCGCATTAGTGATGCTGTTATTTAACTATGTTGTTATTACCTATAACTGTGCATTAATTGCTACTGAAAATTAATAATTAAATTAGATTTACTTTATTCGCATGGCCGATGAGGCTCCTTTAATATTTGGAAAACTAGAAAAATTATTTCTTTTAAAATTTATAATAATTAAAATAAGATAATTTTACTTAAATATTTGAATCAATTCAAACACTATTTACTAAAGAAAATCTAGTAATTTAATGCATAAACAAATTTGGATTCTCATTATGAAAGATTTTCATATCTACATTTTGAAAGAGGAAAGGAAAAAACTTTAAAGAAAATGAAATCATTAACTTATGACTTTGAGAACACACATCGGTTCACATAAATTTATAAATAAATAAAAAAGGATAAAAGTTGAGTTAATGAAATATGATAATGATCTAAACAACTTTACTCTGTTCCATAAAAGTACATGTATCAGGGCTAAACAGAGCGGTAGAACACCAATTATAAGAAGATGGTGACAAATTCAATTCAAGAGAAGTGGAAGCCTCCTTGTTGTCATGACCTTTACTACTACTTGGATGATGTAATGCTTCAGAAAACTCTTTGTTCATAACTTCAGACAATGAATGTTCAACAACTGCTACTTCTCTTCTATTATTGTTCAACATTAATGAATCAAGTGGTGGAGGAGCTACGTTTCGAAGGCGCCGAGTTTGGAGGAATTGAGGCGCAGCCGTGAGCTTTTGAACAAGGTCTCTGAAATTGACAGGATCTACTTTGTAAACTCTTGGTGGTGTTGGTGGTAATGGTGCTATAATTGGCTTCTTGTTCCATGGCTTTGCAGGTGCTTTTTTAACCGAGTGTAGTGATGAATAATATGTTGGAACATTTGATGATTGATTTGAAATTAATGAACCCTTATCTTCATTTTTTGGGTTTTTTGTTAAGTATGTGATTGTGGATGATGATGAAGATGAATATCCCTCCATTAATGACAATGGAAATTAGAATTGGTAGTCTAATGTACTCTTCTTTTTATATATGTTTGAGAGAGAATTGACAATGGAATATTTTGGAGGTTAAGTGCTTATAAGAATGAACAATAAGAAAGTATCGAGTAAACTTTATATTGGACCATCTCTTATATATAGAATAGGAGAAATTATTATACATTTTTGAATTAAGCGACGTGTCGTTGTTATCTTTGAAAAATAATAGTTAGTTATGTTTTTTTTAAACAATTAGTTTTAAAAAAATAATAAAAATAATACTTTTAAAATTTAAAATTTAAAATTATAAAAATAATACCTAATTTATACATTTTTATTATAAAAATTTCTATTACATTATTTTTATTTTAAATTCTAGTTATAATTATTTAAACTCGTTTATTATTGAATACTATTCAATTAAATTTGTTAATATTATTAGGTATTATTTTTATTATTGTAAATCTTAAAAAAGTTATTTTTTTATAATTTTTTAAAAATTATAAAATATTTATCTTTACATTATTTATATATATATATATGGTAAAAATTGAATTGTGTACTGATGAGCAGGTAAAACTTATCCTCTGCTTTAAATTATAAATTCGAATTAATTATATTACTAAAGAATAACATAATAGGAAGCCACTTGAATAACATAGGGTTTTATTTTATTTTTGACTTTTTAAAAATATTTTATAATGTTATTTTATTTTGACATTAGCCGTCGGTTAGTGTTGACGAGGATATGGATCAAATTTTCAAGTTTTGACCTTTTATTATTAAAAAAATTAACAAATTATGATGTCTATAATTATGGCACTTTCTTCATGGTTTTGAATTTCTTGTTTTATTTATTATATTATTATAATAATAAATGCTACAGGGTAATAATAATATAATCCAAACGGCAATACCAATTTGCAAAAATTAATTGAGAGCTAATTTGGGTTAGAGAGATAGGGAGGTACGATAGAAGGAAGGTTTAAATTATGAAAAAGTTTATTTTTAATCATTTATGTGATATACGATGATGGGCTACAGCAATATACTTGAATGTTTCAATTAATATATAGCTATTTTATTAATTATTGTAAATAAAAATATTCTTAAAATATCAATAAACATACAAATATTAAAGCTTAAATTTTATATAAATATTGATGATATTATCTTTAAAAAAATTTAAAAATTACAAAAATTATAGAAATAATAAAATTATAAACTTTAAAAACATCAAACCAATTAATTAGTTAACTTTAAAATAATATTTTTATTTAATACATATAATTTAAATAATTTGATCAATAATTGAAAAAAATTATAAATATATAGTTAAAATATTTAAAATAATTATTTAAAGTAATATTTAAAAATTACACATTTGGGTAAATATTTATAATATTATAAATTATATTGATAAAATAAGAAAATTTCTAAAATCAAAACTTAAAATTTGTTCTGATTTTAAGGAAACATTTTAAAAATATAAATAAATAAAAATATTTAATAATAAATTATTTTTAAAAATAAATAAAATTAATTATAAATAATATTTTATCATCAAAATTATTTATATTATTAATTGATATTTTATTTATGTTTCTTATTTATTTAATATTTTTTAAAATTATGTATATTGTTGTTGATATCTCTATATAGTGTCAAAGAAGAATATGTTTTAAAAAAATTTATATCATAAATTTATAATAATTATAAATGATAGCGTGAATTTAATTAATCATTTTCATAAGTAAAAAATTCTAAAATGTGGACCTAATTAACTTATAGGGATGAATATGTTATTTTTAATTTTTATCAATTTATAACTTAATAATCTAAACAAAACGATCATGCATACAATTGCGTGTAAAAATAAAGTAGATAATAACACATGATATTATGTGGAAACAACCTATGTCACAATCATGACCTAATAGTAAAATTATCGATTCACCGGATCACTTAATTTTCCACAATAAAAATCAAATGTCCAAATACAAACTCATTTTTATGTTATTCTCTCTAGTATACTGCCTCAATATACCGTACTTATGAATCTCTGCTTTATTTTTACAGTTTCTAATATTAACATTAACGATTTTTAGACCAACATTTTAATAAGCTTCCCGTCAATCAAATATTTTCATAAATCAACTGCAAAAATGATTAGGAAAAAAATCACAAGTATTTGTATGTGTTCTAAAATAGATTTAATAATGAATAATCCTAACTAAATGATTCAAAATATATATCAGTTAAATCAAATCAATTAGTAAATTTTAGAACAAAAAATTAAGCACAAGTTAAATAAAAATAACTTTTTAAAATTTAATAATCAAATCTAAATAATCATGATAATTTATATAATTATTTGATTTAACAATAAAAAAATATTTATAAAAAAGAAGTTACATTAACATGAAAATATATTTTCCAAAAGTCCTAAATCAATATTACCACTTTATCAATATCTCTTCTCACGTGAAATAATATCACCTTTTTTTCTCAACTTACTATGAATCAGTCAACTAAATATTGAAAATTAAACTATTCTCAATTGCCATAGTCATGAAATGAGGTCCGAACTAGACACCACTCTAATTCAACAGGCAAATAAATAGTAGTTAAATAAATAACAAATCACAATGCAATAAATATAATCTCATTCAAATCTTCACATGTGAAAGTGTTCATATCGCGTTAATTCAGTTTGATATACTTGAAAATCAATGTAGCGCATTCACTTTAATTTGCCAAGTCAATATCAGTTTATGATCCTGTATCGGATTCCTTAACTTTCACCCTTTACTCTGATGGTGCTGAAGATATATGAATAATCTTTAAAGTTTTATTTCGGCTTTTTTCGCTCACACTGATTACTTGGATTTGAATGTATTTTGAGTTTAATTTTTAGAGCTCATTAAAAATTTTAATATTATAAAAAAAATTATTTTTAAAATATATTTAAAAATATTTAATTAATATGATTATTTAGAATTCGAATATTTATTCAATATTTTTTTTGATAAATTTGATAACAAATTTAAAAATAATTGTATTGATAAATATTTTATTAATAAAAATAATCAAAATTTATATTAATTGTGATAAGAATTTAATAATAATCAATAATTATATACGATTATATTATTTTAAATTATTATAAATTTATGATATACATATTCATATTTGGATATATAAAAGATGAAAGACAGATCATTGATTGGTTGCTGAGTGGACCAGCCGCCTACTACAGATTTTCAAAGCTTTTTATATGTGTAACACGTGCATTTTAGCTTGTTGCATTTGTTGACCAGAAAGGCAGAAATGATACGACAAATATATATATATATATATATATATATATATATATATATATATATATATATATTAAAGTTACAAAAATGCTTTTAATACGTTCTCCTTGAATTGTAAAGTTTAATTGGTTTTGTTTAAGAATATCTTATAATTATTTTACTTACATCTAATTTTATATTGTATCACTAATTAACACATGTTATTTAAATCATATATACACTAATTTAATAACTTAATACATATATAAATATTATTAGGGGTTGATTGATAATTAATCAGGACGAGAATGAAAATAAAATATATTAGAAAAGAAATATTTTTATTTGATTTGATCACTAAAAATAAAGAAAAAATTAGTATTATAATGTTTAATTAATTTATAATTAGAATATAATTATAAATATTATATATTATCTTAATATTTTTATATTTAATAAAGTTTAAATAATATCATTTGATTATTATTTTTTTGTCAGATAAAATATATTATTAAAATTATTATTTTTCTAAATAATTATTACTTAAAAATAAAATATATTATTAAAATTATTATTTTACCTAAATAAGGTATGAGGTTTTGAGGTTTGTGATTGAGATTTAGAATTTAGAATTTGAGATTTAGGGTTATATTTGTGTGTTAAGGTTAATGGTTAAAATAATTATTTTTTTAAATACGATTTAGGGTTTTGGAATTTGGGGTTTAAGGTTTAGGATTATATTGGTGGGTTAAGGTTTAAGGTTAAAATTATTATTTTTCTAAATAGAGTTTAGGCTTTTGAGATTTGGGATTTTTGGTCATATTTATGGGTTAAAATTTTTATTTTTCTAAATAGTGTTTTGGGTTTTAGGTTATATTTGTGAGCTAAGGCTTAGGGTTAAAATTATTATTTTTCTAAATAGGGTTTAGGATTTAGGGCTTAAGGTTTAGTGTTATATTTGGAATTGGAGTGAAATTGAAAGAATTCTGATTCCTTCTCTTTTAGGAATTTATTTTATTCCATTCCTACTTCTTCTCGTGCCAACAAAACATAAAATCAGAATGAATCAATTCTAATTTCATTTCATTCTAGTTAACCAAACATAGAAAATTGCATTTTTATCTTTATTTTATACCATCAACACGTTAATGATGGGTTATTTGTCATATATTTTATTAATAAAACTAAGTTTTATTGGTTGGTTAAAAAATAGCAACAAAAATAATAATCATAAAATAATACTTTTTATGTCTAATTTATATGTTTTCATTATTAAAAAATTGACATGCTTTTTGATGAAATAATATATTTTTAAAATATCTATAAGTGATATATATAGAGGTTAATAAAACTATTCTAATTTATAACACCTATTTGATATTAATTTCTTCTAATAACTACATTCATATGTTGTTATCCAAGATTATGCATAAAATGGTTGACAATATTCAAAACATAAGTCAAATCTAGTCTGGTATAAGAGTAGTATATCAATTTCTTTACAAATCTTTGATATCTTTCTTTATCAACTAGTATTTGGTTGGAATCAACATACAATTTTAGACTTTGTTCTATTGGTGTATCATTAGTTGATATGCTAATATAATAGTCTCTTGTGATAGATCTAAGACATGTTTTCTTTGAATTTAATATATTTCTTTATTAGATTGGGATACTTCAATACCAAAAAAAAAAAATTTAAGGGCCTAGATTTTTTATTTCAAACTCTTTAGACAAATCATTCTATAATGTCTTTATTTCTTTAGAGTTATTCCCTATAATCACTATGTCATCCACATATATAATGAGTGTAATGATCTTATATATCCCTATGTTTGTTTGTTTTAGGAAAAACGTATGATTATATTTGCTCTATTGATAGCCGAAGGTAATCATAAATTTTGTAAACCTTCCAAACCATGCTTTTGAAGATTGTTTCAAATAATACAATGATTTATTTAGTCTACATACCTTATGACCGTACCTTTTTGTACCAAGCATCCTGGTAGGAGATTCATATAGATTTCTTCGAATAATTCATCATGTAGAAAAATATTCTTCATATCAAATTATTGTAATGGTCAATCCAAGTTTGCAGTTAAAGATAATAGGACACGAGCTATGTTCACTTTGGCTATAGGAGAAAATGTTTATGTATAATAAATCCCATAGGTTTGAGTATATTCATTTGCTAATAATTTTGCCTTAATGCATTCAATTGTGTAGTTAGCATTGTGATTCACGATGAAAATCCATTGACATCCAACTCATTTCTTCACTAGTGGAGGATCAACTAGTTCACATGTTTCATTTTTTTCAGAGATTTCGTCTTCTCATTTATAGCATCTTTTCACTTGGGATTAGCTAAACTTCTTACGCGTTATTAGAAATAGATACAGTAGATAATTGATTCACAAATGAAATGTTGGATTTTAACAAACGAGAGTTAGACACATAATGACTCATGAGATACATTACTTTACTAGAAGGTTCAAGTTCATATATGGGTTTAGGAATACTTCTTGTTTGACATTGTGGTAATTTTCTTTTGTATGACTCAAGAACATCTTTAATAAGTGATTAGTGTGATATGTCTATAGGAAATGAAGCCATATTATTCAAATACTTAGCTCATTGATTGACTTAAATTTTAATATTATGTAAATTTTGTATAATATAGAAATAATATGCATCATTTAATCATATAAAATATTAATCTCAAAGAAAGATAATTCTTATACTACTTATAAATATTATATTATTATCTTTATTAATTAATATAAAACTTTTTTTCTTTCAAAATTAACGGTGCCAATATCAACGTACACTGTGTTTATTCTCTATATGTACATTTTTGTGTGGGCATACATCTTAATTATTTATAACCAAGTAGCACCTAGTGATTAGAAAATAAAAACATGTTATTTCTTTCCATTTAAATATAATTTAATTTAAATTTATAATTCCATTTAAACAATATGTTTAAGCAGAAAAATATCAGAAATACCTCCAAGGTTCAATTATTCTTCAAAAATACTCCTAAGGTTTCAAAAAATTCAAAAACATTCACAAAATGGAAGAAGAAAAAAAATCAAAAATACTAACAGACTTTGAAATATCAGAAGAATAGAAATTAGATATAAAAGAAAAACCCTTGATAATTGGAAGGAAAAGTAATGTTATTAAAACTAATAGCATACTAAGGTTTACTTTTATAAACCATGAAGGAAAAACTTCTAACCAGGAAGTTAAAAAACTAGAAAATGAAGTCAAAATAATGAAAGTATTAGTTCATGATTGTGTATTAGGGAAAAATAATGTTTAAAGATAAAATAAAAAAAATATGCATTTAGAAGTAAATGGAAGCCTAATAGGTGTAGTAAAAAATAAAGCAATATTATTTGAAACTGTACAATTATTAACAGAGAAAATGGATTTAGTTCAAGAATCAAACACAAAATATTTACATGAAATAATAAATATACAAAAAGAATTACTAAAGAAAATAAAAGAATATGGTTATAATAAACTACAATAAGATATGTAAAATGAATTTGTAGAACTAAGAAAAGATTTTTACAACATATATAGGAATAATGAAATAATAGGTTATAAATATGATCCCTTAGAAGGATTAAAAGAAGAACCACCTAAGAGATCAAGTTCTCTAATTCCTAAAAAGGAAAAAAGGAAAAATGAAGAGCAATTTAAGAACAAAGAGATAATTCCAATTTAATGCAATATAGAAAAGAATTAGAAAAAAAAATCATGGACCCTGAAAATAGGGATATAGAAACATTAGTTAGTTTATTGACATTAACAGATGAAGAAATAGGAGAACATTATAATGAAAAACTATATACTAATAAAGAAGAAGATGATATGATAATAATTAGTGAAACTGATTCTGAACAAGAAAACATGACCTCAAAAGGTCATATAAAACAAATTTCATTAAGTCTTTTACCAAGAAGGAACATCTTACCCACATAGGGGAGAAAGAAATAGGAAAATAATAGAACAAGTTGATACTACATATAGAATAAGACAACCACCTAAAATGGAGGAAAGGTTGCATTGGGGAACTAAAGGTAGTATTCCATCAAAGTTCAAACTCCATGATAATTATAAGTCTGAACTTCTAGATTTAGACTGCATAAGATATAGGAAGAAAACTTTAGATGAATGAGCTAGTGGAATGAGTGTGCTCATACAAGCTTCTCAAACTACCCAAACAAATCCTTCAACCTATAGAGTGCTTATATCACATAAAATGATAGGAAATGTTAAAGTTTGGTTTTCAAACTTAAAAGATTAACAATATTTGTTAATGAAAGAAAATGTTTCCACATGAAGAGAATACTTAGATATAGTTAAATAAAATATACAAAGAATTTATTGGAGAAGATAAAGGAAGGACTATCACTGAATTCAATGAAGCTAAATGACATCTAAAAACACCAAAACTAAGAACTCCAGAATAAATAGTATGAAATTATTCTGCAACACTACAACAACAACCAACAACTCCAAGCAGATTGAAAAATCTTGGAAATAGTAAGGCCTCTAGTGCTATTTAGAGAAACATCTCCTCTAGAGACATTAAAAATGATAAAACATTCAATATTATTTAGGGAAACATCTCCTAGCTAGAACTACTCCAATCATTGAAGATGAAAAGGACCAATATATAAACCTCAACAAACCACAATGATTGAGTGTCTATAAATTGGCCAAAAAATATATCCAAGAACATATTGAAGATATGGAATTCTATACTACAAACAAGGAATTTCTTACATGAAGTAAATTCAATATATTGGAAGGAATTGATCCAATATTTGTGTATAAATAATTTCATGGTGGACTAATAGAAAATATATATCCAGGAATTAATTTAAGTGAGTTCAATTATTTCCCATAAAATTTTAAAAGAGAAAACAAAAATTTTAGAAGAAAAATTAAAGCATGTGATAAACCTATTTATCTTAGATTTTTTAGTTTATTAATGGACTGGTATAAGGAAGGAAGTATTAGTCCCTACCACTTCATTAATAGAGGGATTTCCAACACAAATAGAGAAGTTCCCAAACCAAAGGTACTTCTAGAAAAGGAATTCAACACAGAAGAACTTTGTGTATTAAGAGATCAAATGCTAAGCCAAATTTACTATAAATTTAGGAAGATTGACACTTCTACTGAGATTAAAGTAAATTATTTAACTAGTAAATTCTTCATCATTTCCCATAGTAGCATGGCTTTGTTAGAAGAAGATGGTGAAAAAATCGTAAAATATGAAACCAATTTTAATTGAAACAACCTAGAAATTGGTCAAGAAATAAGGAAGATATTCTACTTCTATGCCATAAAAGCCACCAAAGATCACAAATGTATTCTCTGCATCAAAGACCGAGAAGATAAAGATGCGTCATCATCAACATCATCAAAGGAACCATCGACAGAAAAATAAAAATAAAATTATTGGCAAAAGACTACAAAAGAAATAAAGATGTAGACACCATATCTTAGTCGGTAGCATATGCCAAGGAAAAAAGTAGTGGCTATCATTTAAAGTAGAAAAGCAGATGAATTATTAAAAACAAGTGTAAAATAATAATTCTAGTCTTGTAAATAGAGATTACTTGTTCTATAAAAGAAACTCTTATTATCATTTCAGAAGACACGAATACAAAAAAAATCTAGAGCTCTCTACTCTGAAACACTCTAGCATAGAAAACCTCTCTATTTAGAAATCTCAAAACCAATAATGTTATATCCAGTAATTATGAGCGGCGAAACACCCCTTTCAAGGATCTTAGTTGGCCTTAAGTTGTAATAATTATTATTGTATGAATAACATAGAGTTTAGTTACTCTTCTTTAGTAAGTCAACTATTGGGCACCATTTATGTACGAATGCAAAAGGTTCACCATTGTCAGGAGGGCATTGAGGTTTGAGCAAAGTTGACACATAACATGTGTAACAAAAGAAGATTAACAAAAGGGAAGACCGTGATGGACCCATCAAATTTAGGTATAATAATTATAAATTTAAGCGAGTTAAAAATCTTGAATGTTTAAATATTTGCTTACAACAATACATAATATTGCTAAAACAGAAAAATGGAAATTGTTTTTAGAAATAAACAACTAATAATTCCAATTGAAATCAAGAGATAAAAATCTAATTATATTAGAAACATTTGATAAAAGTTATCTCTATCATTTAAATAAATATTTAAAAATGAAGATTATGAAACTTGTCTTGAAAATTTTAAAAGATTTAACACCTTATTAGATATCTATATAGATTATATTAAAACTATTACAAGTATCATAGACCATCATGTTTCAAGGACATTAAAAAACTATTTTAGTTAAAAATATGTGAGAATAAAGGAAGAAAAATTCAACAACTTAATGTTTAGATACTACTTCTTTAAAGATTATAAATACACTATATGTACACAAAAAAAAAAACTTGTTTGTATATTACGAATAGAAAAAAATAATATACATTCAATACATATGATTTATCAAGATAATACTTTATAAACATCAAATCATTAGTATATAAATTAGAACTATTAGATTTAACAAATGGAAGACTATTTTTTAATTTTAAAAGATAATTAATAGATTCAGGATTAGAACTAATCAACCAACATAATGAAGAACATAATATACTATGAAATTGTAATGAATATAGAAAAAAAATAGACTTATACAGAAAACTAATAAGTTTTTTAGACAAATTATTATCTTTAATAAATAGACAAAGACTATCAATTCAGTCAATATTAATCTTTAATTAATTTTTTTTATCAATTTAGAGAAATTAATATCAAAACTTATGAATAATAATCTAAATAATAATTGATGAAAAATTAATACCGTTAAAATTTAAAGATATTTTTAATATTTTTTAAACCTCACAAATATAATAAAAAATATTTCAAAACTAAAGGAAATTTGAGATAGTGTCACTGTGTAAGCACAATTCTAAATGTTAAAGATTAGAGCCTTTTCAAGGGATAAAAATCCCCGTACATGCGTGACATATGAATTAGAAAAGGAAATTAAGTAGTTTCATTGTTTGACATCAATTGGAATTGGTCAAAGTTTTAACATATTATTACTAATAAATAATATTAATTGGATGTGCATGGCGTCACACTCACGGCTCTGGGACCTAAGAATTTTGTGAAAATTTATCAGAGAATTATATATATTTTTATCGGTGAAAAGTTAAAAAATAATAATCTTATTTTACTACCTAAATTATCATATTATGATGAAAAATCAAACTTTAACTGAATTTTTAAATTAAATTATAATTTATTTAATATTAAAATTTGCTTAATTTAAAATTGTTTATTAATATTATTATAATGTTATTTTCGTTATTATAGAAATGTTTTTATTTTTTTTATTTTTTAAGGCTCACCTAATAGAAGGTTCCAGAGGGTTACAAAGTGAGAATATAAAAGATAGTATTGGGTAGCTATCTTCCATGGTTTTGTGAGTCAAACTAGCTAGAGACAGATGAACCAACTTGGACTTAATTTTAATCATTATTATTATTATTATTATTATTATTATTATTATTATTATTATTATTTCCTCAGTTTGATATTTTGAAAATAACAAATGATTCACGTAACATGGTCTCTTTCGCATCATTGTGGCTGTGCCAGTTGAAACCAATTTGCTCCTAATGGAATGAAAGTCTTTTAAAATTACAAAATTTGAGTAAGCAATGACGTTAAAAGATTTTATTGTTTCATCGAATAATTATTATATTAAAAAAATTAATTATCATATACTATAATATTATTATAATTAATATCTTAATTAATTAAATTAGTAAATAAATCATATTTTTTTCTTCAACTATTTTTTATTACATGAGTTATACTTATATTACAAATTGTTAATATATATATATATATATTTTTTTTTTTTTCTTATATATTTTCAATTTTTTCTAGACTTATGTAAGAAATAGCACGCCAATGAATTTAATTGACCATCCACGAAAGAAGAACGCGTCAAAACAAAGCCCTCGGTTTGTCACATCTAGCTAGACGTGGCATTAATTGCACGTATAAGTCATATCAAAAGCCGACTTTCTCGGGATCCAAACAATGAAGGTATGGTATGCACGTGGGTCACGTAGAAGGATCTATATATACATATCCCGGTGAACACTTGTAATCAGGGTATTAATTTATAGAAAAAAAAATATTTATTACTAAAATGTAATAATATAATATTTTATAGTAATAAATTTTAAAGTTATTATAATTTTTTTAAGAAAATAAAAATTAATCCAAATTATAAAAATATATTTTAAAATAATAAATAGTATTTCATTTTTAATCATATCATCGTATATGTGTATTCAAACAAAAATATTTATGATATATAATTATCTTGTAATTTATGATATAAATAGCATAAAACTCAAGTCAATATGTCTGGTTAATATTTCATGATCATTTAATATGTCAATATTAGATAAATATAATAAATATTAATATATAACGTGAATTTTTTCTAAAGTTAATTTTTAAAGAATAAAGATAAATATTAAAATAATTTTAAATAATTTCATTCAATTTATGTCTAAATATTTGTAAATATAAAAACTTTATTATAATATTAATAAAAATAACTCAAACAATAATATTACTTTTTAAGAATACACACGTGTCAAAATTCATACATCAATACATTCTTACACCAATTGTGACTCTCCTACTTGTAATGTTGTGCAGCAGAGGTGGCATAATTGTGGAAGGTACACAAAATTTCCCAATTTCAGTATTGGATAGGAATTTTATATATTGAGATGTTTGAAAAGAATTATAAATATTATAATATTTTATATATATCTAATAGAGATAAGTGATTTTCTTAATAAATAGTATAAGTTTATATATATAAGTAAAAGTATTTTCAAGTGTTAATACTTCATTGAAATAACCATATTTGATTTTTATTGATACAAAAATATATCCATTCTCTAAGAATGAGGTCACGTCCATTTATCTATCTATGTAATGTATCTCTTCTTATCCTTCGATCGAGTGAAGTATCCTACCATTAAGCACTTCATCTTGCACATCTTGTATAGGTCGTGTACCTCATTTTTCCATAGTCATGAGGTACCTTTGATACTTAAATATTAAGTCATTTATTTTTTTATCTTAATACAAGATGAAAGAATCTCATTCTTTATATGAGTACATCGTTTCAATAGGTAATTATGGCTTTATTAGGAATACTATCTTTTTTGCTTCTTAAGGTGAACTTTTCAACTTCTTCTAATGGTACCAACCTTTCAAATTCTTATGGGAGATCTAGCTCCCTCACTTATTATATCACGAGCCATAATCTCTCTTCTAAATTCATTTCCCTAAGAGCTTTATAAATCAAAAATCTCCTTTAAGAGAAATCCAGTATGTGCGAGAGAATTTGAGGTCGTTCTTAAGGAATTTTAGCTCCCGTTTGAGGAAATTCAACTCCGTGCTTTAGAAAATTTAGTCCGTGAAAAGGGAAAACCAATTTGCTATTTTCAACTGCTTTTTTTATCTTGTTTTTACTTTTCTTGTTTTTGTCTACGGAAGTAAACCAGTTCCCAATCTATTAGGGTTCCACCTAAGACTAACCCCATCATAGGAACTAATGAGCCCTATCTCCAATCATTCGTAGGTACAATGAATGGGATAGAGAAATACGAGTAAGGGAACCCACAACACAATGCAGGGTACTAGCCTTTTCTACTCCCACCCTTGATCTAAATGACATGGTTTGTGTGCAAGTAACCACACGATTTTGGATAAAGCACTATAGGAAAATCATTTGTGGGGGTAGATCAAACATCATGTGATACTACCTCGAGCCATATTGAAGCTACAACCAGTGGAGCTCAAGTTCCTACACCTACCAACATCCCAATTGAAGATCCATTATGTGTTTCAACATCATGTGTTGTACTCCCATCCATATCACAATTCCTTAAAAAGTTTAGAGGAAAAATAAACTATGTTGTCAACCAATCGGGGAACCCTCAGATAAAACCTCGATAAAGAATATTCAAAAATTACCGAGTAGGTGGGTCTTGGAGGATATGTACCGACCACAGATGATGTATTCAATTCCACCCCATATAGGTCTAATTCCAATCCCCTAACACCTCCTAGAAGTAAATGACCTACACAAGGGATGGTATGTTTTACATGAAGAGGTAGTATGAGTTAGTTTGAGGTTTCTAATATCTTAGGTGTTTTCTCACTTTTTGAACACATACAACTTGAGCTTGGCACAAATAAATCCAAAATGGATGGAGAACTCTTCTAAGTTTAGTTGTAGTTAGTGGGGAGCTTGGTTACGAGCTAGAAGAAGGTGAGTTACTCTCCATGTATTACATAAAAAAGAACAGGGTTGATGAAGGTAGGGCATACATCTTGGCCATCACTCTCCATAGTCTTATTCTGAGCTTGTCCGATAGTTGACCTAAATGGAAGGAAAGATACATCTATGTTGGGGGTGATATATGAGTCGGGAGATGTTACTTCTTCTTGGTTATGATAGGGAAAAAAGTACGTCATTTTGAGCTATAGAATTCCTTGCATGTGACTTGCAAGGATAGCTTTACTAAATCCCGTTTTAGGGTTTTCAGGGTATGGAGGAACTATCGTACTGGACCCTTAGGTTTATACACGGGATACTTATATTTGTGTTATGTTAATTGTTTCAATTCTCATCCTTATTTTTTTCATGCATAGATGGATTTTAGAAACATTGGGATCGATAACCTCGTAGCTAATCTTGAGGTCAATGAGTTGATCAAATCGACTCCCCCGAAAAACATGAAAATTCTACCCATAAGGTGGGTACCTCAGGTGTTCTAGAAGGTATCTCGTTCGAGGCAATCTCATTGAAAGAAAAAGAAACTAAGATACTAGAACCTTCTACAAAGCCCTCGGCTTCCAAGAAAAAGAGATTGGATTCTCCCTATGAAGTAGAGACTACCCCCATTCTCATGTAGCAACCAGACACACGTGTAGACGATATAAAGTTAACAAATATTCAAGTTGAAAACACTCTGATGACCATATTCGATGAGGGGGTATTTGGGAAACCCGAAGTGTATTTAGTCATATCCTACCATTTTGGGTGTGAAATAGAACGGGCGCTCATCCAAACAAATATGAAGGAGCTCGAGCTAACCCACAAGGAGATGGTGAAAAGCCATATGTTGGAGGTACATAGTTGCACACTTCATTTTGTTTTTATCAATTTGTATAATACTCACCCCATTTTTATTGTAGGTCATGTCCTTGTTGAGGAAGGGGGAGATTACAAACATCGCATATTGTTCTCATGTTTATGAGGTTGAAGCCCTGGTTGCTCAATTCTAGGGTGCCCTCGAGGAAAAGAACAAGATGCTGGAAGAGAGAGATAAATGTCTTGGGTTGTAAGAAGCTAAAATCATTGACATAGGTAATGACATGGTAGATCGTACCCAAAAACTGAAGGTAGCTTTGACCTATGCCTTAGAGAGGGACACCTTGGCTAAATAGGTCGAAGAATGGGCTAGGCATGCCAAGGAATGGGTAAGGTTGGCTTAAGAAAGGGCTAAGCAAGCCAAAGACTCAATGGGGTCCTTAATAGAAGAAGTGGCCTTGTTGAAAAAGATGGTGGCTAGGCTCAAAGAAGATTGCACCCATGGATATCTTGAGGGGGTATCCTTTGTGATAACTAATTCTAGGGTACAAGTTGTGAAGTTCCATACCCTCCCTAATTTCTGGGGTTATGTACGAGATCAACAAAATGTATAGGCTACCTCGAGAACACCCCAAGCTATACCACCTACTGGACTACCTACTATTGACTAGCCTAGGAGATGTATATGATGAGCAGAACTAGCATCGCCGATCCTGCCAATACTTTGGTTTTATATTTATAAAACTATCGCAAGTGTATGAATCATTTCATATAAAATGATAAGTATACTCCCAAGGTTGATCTAAGGAAGGAATATATGTGGTTTTTAATTTATTATTCAAATTTTTAAAAACGAAATAAAATCTTAAACATCCTATCACCATAGTTTAGGTTTTTGTGTTTCTAATCTATTAACATAAAAATAAACATAGATATGGATTCAATAAAAATTTATGCAAATTTTATCTTTTATAATTGTGGAGTATTTATGGATATAAAAACTAAGTTAATTATGTTTGTTCATATTATTTAGGTTATTAAATATATAAATTGATATTTATTGATTTTCTCTTTTTTATATGAATACAACCTTTGGTGAGGTTAGACAGTTTAAACTTTATTCAATGTATCCAAATTAAACCTAAGAATCTAATTATCTGAGTATTAACTTTCAAGTTTTAAAATCATTACTCAATATATGTTGTCAATACATTTTCAGATAATAATTCTTATAAAAACTTTTGAAAAATAGCTTCACTCTAACTACGAGGCAATTGTACCAATAAATAAAGTAGCCCTACTCTAAATCAGATCGGATACCTAAACCTTAAAATCTAATTTTCAGATTTAAGGTTGTAATAAAAAATAATATATTTCTCTCTAACATTCTTAATATAAAATCTTAAATAAAAACAAAATCAATTTATTTTATAAAGAGTTTTACCTATTTCATATTGTATTTTTCTATTGTTTATGCTCTTTTTTAATGATTTTTTGCATTAAATGTTTTAAACTTTGGAAGTTATTTATAGCCATTTGGCTCTTGAAATTTGTAACAACTCTTATACTTTTATTGAGAGATATCTAGCCTTTTATTTTACGATTACCAATTTTTTAGTCCCTTGCTTAGTTATTTCAGTCATCTTTTTTAGGATTTTACTCCAAGCACATCGCTCATATGGAATTCACAAATAGTAATGTTAATGACATCATGAATAACTTTCTTATGGGCACACGTTATAAGAAACCACGTGAACCTAAGTTTAAATGGGGTGATTCATATTCCCATACATGGGGACAGGATGAAGACCTCTACTAGAAATGAAGTGGATTCCAAACAAGAAGTGGTATTCATTGTGGTTAGTCCTCTATATAGTGAGATAGATGCTGATTTTGTGAGAGATGACAGAGAGCACCATGTTCAAATTAATCACAATGCATCCTTTTCACCTATTCACAATGAGCTATAACCTAGTATTATAAGGTTACTTAATGAAAACCCACCTCGAACTGCCCCTAAAAAATTCAAACAACATGCACGTCCAGCCCTAACAACTCTTATAGATGAAAGCGAGGTATCTTGTGTTGTGTATCATGGTAAGAACCTTCATGTACATTTTGAGAATGGTATTTTTAGGAATAAAGTAGCCCAAGATGACTTGTATCATTATTTTGACACCCAGAAAATCGATCACCCATCTCTCGTACAAGGAAAGAGAAAGGTTCCATCTGGCACATAGTTGAGCATTATTTGTTGAGGTAAATATTTATTGCTTGCTTCTCCTCATTTATGATTACTTGATTCTTAAAACTTGCTTTTGTAGAAGGTATCCCTTGTTTATGACTTCGAGAGATCTGCCCAATAATTATATGAAGTAGACCACAATGTTGAGAAAGACATTGAAATTAAATATGCCACATATAAAGAAGCATTGCAAAAGCTCCAGAGTCTTTAGGATAAAGTTCATCTCATTAATAAAGGGTGTGGCACAATTCTTTGTGAAAATCAAAGCTTAACTGTTGAATGAGATGCAATGTGACAAAAATTTGGTTCCCTGAGATGTAAACTTGGTGAGGCAAGGGAGGAAAAACTCTTGTTTTTCCAAGAGGTTTATCATTGGAAAATGAGCTACTTCAAGATGAAAATGTCTTCAAATGTTTCCAAGAGAAATGAGCATCAATTGATGTATCTTTGTAATCATTTAATAAAATCAATTTTCCCTTGTTTGTAATATGTTTGAATTTATTTTCAAGAGGTCCACCATTTATGAAATTGAGAGCTTTACTTAGGATGGGCCATACATCACTTGCCTCCCAAGTAGGGGAGGGGAGGGACCATTTGGTCTCCTCCTCTATACTTGGGGTCTTCGTATCTTGTTTATTTTTAAAAGGACGTTCATATGTATAAATTCAAGACTCTTACATGGGATGGGCCACATGCCACTGATACCTGTATATAAGTATAAGGATAGTTTGGCCTCCCATCCATACTAAGGGACTATCAGGTTATTTATTTATGAGATAGGTTATTAGAATAAGTCAAAAAGTAAATTCTGCACTTATCCTTTTCGACCCAAAGTAGAGGTTCGCATTTGTGAACTCACGACCTTTTCTTAGGATAAGCCATAGACCTCTAATACCTACATCCCTAGTAGGGGAGACCATTTAGCCTTTTCCTCCATACTAGAGGATTATCACATTATTTTGTTCCTCAGATAGGTGATAGGAATAATTTGAAAAGTAAATTCTTCACTTATTTTTTTCGACCCAAGGAGGAGGTTCACATTTGTGAACTCAAGACCCTTTCTTAGGATGGGCCATATGCCTCTTATACCCACATCCCTAGTGGGGGAAACCATTTGGCCTCATCTTCTATACTTGAGGGTTATTGCAATATTTTATTTGTGAGATAGGTGATAGGAATAAGTCAAAAAGTAAATTCTTCACTTATACTTTTCTTCCCAACGAGGAGGTTCACATTTGTGAACTCACAACCCTTTCTTTGGACGAGCCATATGTCTTTTATACATGCATCATTAGTGGGGGGAACATTTGGTCTCCTCCTTCATACTAGGGGTTATTGCATAATTTTACTCTTAAAGAACTTGATGAAAATTTCTTCAACAAACATCGTTGATTAATTCAATATACATATTCTTTTAAAAGTAGTTCTTCAACTGATTGCTATTCCGACTCAAGTCTTCTTGCTTTCCATCCTTTTCTATCTTATAAGACCCCCTAAGGATGATATTGAAAATCATATAAAGGCATTCCTATATTGTGAGGAATTTATCAAAAGTAGTTTGTGTCTTGTTTCCAAGAGCCTTATGTAAGACCCAATCTCACATACTAATTTTTTTTATTTGATCGATTTGTTGTAGGATCATTGAACTATTATCTTTTGGGTCACTATCCTTATCAAGGCATCCTCTCTTTTCTTTTCTACTAGAAGCAAGCTTCGTATGTCATTATTGTCTTCTTGGGATATATCAGAATGTAAGGTAGGTTCTTGACTTTCTAAGGGAATGTCATCTTTAGTTCCATATACCAAAGAAAATTGTGTATCTCTTGTTATAGTCCTTGAGATAGTTCTAGTGGGCTATAGAACCCCAAGAAATTCATAAACCTACTTACCCTTTGCTCATTCTAGTTGCTTTCGCAAAATATTCATTAGTGTCTTGTTTAAGAATTTCACTTGAACATTGGCTTATGGTTTATATGGGGTGCAATGTGATAGCTTGATATTGAGTTCTTGACAAAAGGATGCCAAATTTTTGGCAATGAATTTCCATCCATTGTCATTAAATAGTTCACATGGCAAACCGAACCTATATATTATGTTACACAAAATGAACTTCTGCACATCACTTTCTTGTATCTGTGCTAGTGGTTTGGCTTCTATCTACTTGGAGAAATAATTAGTGGCTACAATGAGGGATTTTTTCTATCCTAGCGCAACAGGTAAATGACTACTATATCTAGACCACCCTTGTGAAAGTACCAAGGGCATATTATGGCCTTCATCTCACTTGTGGGTAAATGTAGTACATTGTCATGTCATTGGCATATATCACACTTTTAAACATGGTCAATGCAGTAATATTAAACTTATCATATGATTCTTTACGATAATGTCTTTTTGCCCGAATGTGCATCATAATGGGCTTCATGTAACTCTCTCATCATGAGTTGAGCTTCTTGAGTAGGGAGACATTTAAGCAATGGTACACCATAATTTTTTCCGATAAAAGGTTCCCTAAAGAATGGTGTAATTATTGGACTTGATTGCAAATTTTCAAGCTTCTTCCATATTTGTGGGGAAGATTCCTTGAATGAGGTACTCTAAATATGGGTCCCCCATGAAGAAGTGCTAGTGATGCTTGTAAGCGTAGGGGAGAAAAATTTATGAGGTTCATGGGGATGCTAGGACTTGGTAAGCATGATATGAGAATTACCTTCTTTATTTCTGTGCTTATTGCTGTTGTTAGACTAGCGAGTGAATTTGTGTGTGTGTTTCCTCCTCGAGGTACTTGTTTGATTACAAATGTTTTGAAGGTTGATATTTCTTTTTTTTTTAATCCAAGTATTTCTTCATTCTTTCCTCCTCAGTACTTCCTTTACTTCCCATGAGCACAATTGACGAAGTGCCAATAAAAGTGTCTCATGTTCTGCTACATTATTAGTGGAAGGAAAAGAAATTCGGATATATTGTTCTATCAGTCCTTCAGTGGGAGTGAATATAGGTATCCCTACTTCTGAACCTTTTAAATTACAAGCCTCATCCATATATGTCATCCACAAGTTTGGATAGTTGTTTGATACGTGCTTAAAAGAACTTAATATATCATGATTTTATGCATATGTAGTGATTATATAGATTTATGTTTGCTTGTTTTGATATTATTTTAAGCAAATCTATCTTTTCGAAATCATAGGTATTTTTTTCCAGATATTTCTTTTATTAAAAAGATTTAACTTGAAAGAATTATACTTGAACCACCATTACAACTTGGAAGATTAAAATGTTTTGTAAAATATTACATATGTTCAAGAAAAAAACAATTACAAGGAATTTAGGTTTCTAAAGTGAAACAGTTTGAAGTATGCCACGTCGTGAAAAAATTGTAAGTTGTTGCTTGAGGTCAAAGGAATGTGTCCTAAAAACATACGGACCATGACATGATAATTTTGCGTGTTGTGGTGCAAAAAGAGTGGATCGTGCTTAAAACCGTGTACAATTGTGTATGCCACAACGTGAATAAACTGTATGTTCCAGTGCCAAGCTAATAAACCCATTTTCTCCTCCTTTTTTATCCTATAAATAGGACTTTATTTCTTTTGTATTAGATATCCCATCAGCTTTCTTCTAGCTGATTTATTATTTTCTTTCAGTCTTTTCTTTTCTTGGTTTATAGTTTTTCTCTTGTTTGAGAGTTGAACAAATTTAGTTCATGTAATAGCTTTTAGTTTTAATTCAATAAACAACATAAAATTTCTATTTGGAGGTTTTTTAGAAGTAATTTTAAGAATTATGGTGAGGTATATTTAAATGTATTCATTTCAAAATATTTCTAAGTGTTGTTTTACATTTTATATGTTTAATTTATTGATCATTTATTAAACTATACATGTCTCATTATAAATAGTATGGGATATTAGTAATATTGTTATGCTTATAAAATATTAAAATAGATTAAACATTTTTATAAAATAAATTTTGTTTTATTCCATTAACAAGATTTTTAAACCTAAGTTTGTAAATGAAAAATATATTGAACAAACATTTTTCATAATAAACAAGAGAATTAGATTTAAAATTTAAACATTTGAATCTGATTTAGAGTAATACTCTAGGATATTATATATGTACACATCTAAATCTAATCTTAAGGCATGCTTTATTTCAAGGATTTTTGTAAGAATTTTTATTCAAGGATATATTGATAACATATCATTCATAGTAGTTTGAAAATCAGAAAATTAATTTCAAATACTTAAATCATAAATCTAACATATACACCTTGATATGAGTTTAAACTACTAGACCTGATCGAATGTGGTAATTAAATGGTTCACTATCTCTTAGAAAAGAAGTATAAGTTAATTAAAATTAACTATTAAATCATATTGAAGGTGAAAAGTATTTTAATTAATAATAAATGGTTGACTTAATTAATCTTCTATTTTAAATACAAGAAAGAATCAATATTTAATATTAAATAAGTTTAATTACCTAATTAATATGTCCTATAAATTCTCCACTACATGATAAATGTTTAATTGCTTTAATGTTGATTGAATCTATCTTTATTTTTTTGTTAGTAGTTTAGAAATTCAACCCAAAACAATTGTGATAGACTGTTTAGGTTATTAATTTTATTTTTAGGAATTTGTTGAATAATTTAAGAATCACATGATTCCTCTTTAGACTTACCTTGAAAGTATACTTATAATTTTCTATAAGTAATTTTACACTTGAGAGTTATTTTATAAATTACATAAAATTTGTACGCAATAATGTTGTGCATTAGTGTTCCTATTGATACTACTTCATTAGGTGCACCACTTGGTTCAATTGTAAGCTTATCCTTTGATGGCCGATTATGGCTTGTACTATACTTAAAATTCACTTATCTCAATGGCTATTTAAGACATGCAACCTGATTGTTCTGACTTGACAATACTATTCTTCAAAAGATGAGATTTTAAAACCATTATCATATAAGCTTTGAAGTAATGTCTTAACTTTTTGTAGGCCATTTTTATGGTGAATGTTGCTTTATCTATATGTGGGTACCTTTTTTGCCCTTCATTTAAAGAATGGTTGACATAGTACTCAGGTTGTTGTCTCCCTCTCTTTGTGAATGCCAGATACAACTAGAAAATTTCACCAATCTTGATATTCGTTAAGAGAGGTGCTTTCCCAAAGTACTCCTTGATGGACTAAAAATAATTTTTGCACATTTCACTCCATAAATCATCCTTATTTTTCTTCATAAGTTATAGGAAATGTAAATATTTTTTTCATATACTTGGATTCAAAATGGCTCAATGCTGCTATATGACCATTCAATTGTTGCACTTCCTTGAGGCACCAAAGAGATCTCATATTGATAAGGGTTACAACATTCAGGATTTACCTCAATTCCTTGGGAAGATACCAAATATCCTAAGAATTTGCTAGATGTTATCCCAAAGACACATTTCTTAGGATTAAGACGTATTTCATAGTGCCTTAACATGGCATAAACCTCTTCTAGATCCAAAACATGATCTTTGGTGGCTTTAGTTTTGACCATCATGTCATCGAAATACACTTCCATATTCCTTATAATCTATTTTTTGATAAGTTGTACCTACATTTTTTTAACCCAAAATGCATTCTTATGTAGCAAAAGGTCCATTCCTTTATGATGAATATTATTTTCTCCTTATCCCTTAGGTACATATGGACTTGATGGTAACTTAAGTACGCATCTATAAAACTTATAACTTCAAATCCCATAGTAGCTTACTAGTTGGTTAATGTTTAGTAGAGGAAAATAATCGTTTTGAGTAGTAGTGTTGAAATTAGTGAAATCCATACACATGTGATAATCACTCCCAGCCTTATTTGTTGTGACAACATTTGAGACCTACATGGGGTAGTCTACCTTTCGGACCCATCCCACCTTTTTGAGGGAATTGACTTTGTTTTCGATAATTTCATTTTTTTTCCTTGCGAACCTCTTCTTCTATTATTAGATTGTTTTTTTTGCATGGTCCACATTCAACTCATGTAAGATGATGTCGGGATTAATACCAGACATATCCTCTAGCTTCAAAGCAAAGAGATTCGTGTTTCTCTTCAAAACTTCCACCAATTCTTCTTTGGTGTATGTAGGGAGTATATAACTATTATTTAAGAACTTCTCTTCCTCTAACATCCTGATTGGGATGACCTTATAGTCCTTAAGGGCTATAGTTAAAACTTGGTTGAATAGGTAGTGTGTACTTGTGGGTCTTGTACATTGAACAACCCTTAGCTGCTATCTCTAGTTGGAGGAAGGTTCTGCATTCATCATGGTAGCATTATAGCATCTCCTCACCCTTTCCTGATCCCGTTTGATTTCTTGTATTCCATCTACCAATGGATACTTGAAAAATTGGTGATTAGTTTATGGGACAACCCTCATCTTATAAATCCAGGGTCTTCCCAATATTACATTTTAAGAAGTGGAAGTATTCAAAACAACAAAATTTGTGGGTATAATAGAACCCTTCATAGAGACATAGAGTTGTATTGTACCAACATATATGGTTATGCTACTCTATATGAATTTATTGTTGAGTGATATCCTTAGGCTTTATCCCTACACTACTACAAAAGGGGTATATAAGTCGCTATGTAAAGTCGGTTTTTGGAAAAAACCGACTTGTAATGAATTTAAAGTCGGTTATCCACGTCAACCGACGCTACGTCACATGGATAGCGTCGGTTGACGTGGATAACCGATGCTACGTCACGTGGATAGCGTCGGTTGACGTGGATAACCGACGCTATCCACCTAATATATTCCCTCTCGGCTCATTTTGTACGTAGATTCCAGTTTTCTTCCTCTCTCCTTTCCTCACTCATAACCATTTTCTCCCAAAATCTTAACCGTGCGCCACCTTCGTTCTACATTTCCGGCCACCTCCGACCACCATTTGAACGTCGGTTTGTAAGTTATATTTCTCTTCTCACATTATCTGTCAGTTATTCTTTTTTTTTTAGCAAAATATTAAAATTTGTTTATGGGTATTTTCTGTTATTGCTTAGCCAAAATCAATCTCAATCTATGCTAATTTTATCAGCGTGTAATTGTAATTCGTTAATTAGGAACAGCCTCTCAAATTGCGAAATTTTTATTACCTTTTAAAAACCTAAGATCTCGTCAACTAAATATTTGCAACATGCCCAATATTGGGCAGTTTCTTTGTGAAAATGTATGGATAGCCAAAAACGGACAACACCTAAAAAATATGTTTGACTTAGTTTATGCAGAATGCAACTAGCTTATTATTCAATCAATTTGTTTTATATTTTGTATAAATTTTTGATTTAGTTATGTTTTTTTGTTTGCTTGTAATAATAATGTTTGACTTATTAATTGTATGTATTCAATAATATCTGAAATGTTGTGTGGGTTTGCGTGGATAAATTTATTTATACGTATAATTAATATTACTTTTTAATTATGATTTAGTAACATGCTTAGAAATTAGAATCAAACCATTTATATATATATATTCATGAAACATGTTGCTTATTTTTTAATTTGTATATAAATGGTTTTGTAAAATGATTAAAATGATAATTGTTTTGCATTATGTATGTTTTGATATATATTCTAATAATTAGGAAATTTATATATAATAATACATAATTAAGTAATATGTTTAATTAATGTTATTAATAGAAAATAGACAAATCTTGGATGTCAAAGTGTAGAATTGAGCAAGACTATATTTCTAGAGTTGAAAGTTTCATGGAATTTGCTTGTAGAACTAGTAATACTGGAAGTAGTATGATTCGATGCCCATGCATTAAATGTAAAAATGAGCGATTTCATGAATTTTATGAGGTTAAGTATCACCTTATCCGTAATGGTATTCTATTGAGCTATAAATGTTGGTATTATCATGGAGAAAATATTAATAATACTCATGGGAAAAAGTATAATAAGAATATGAGTGGATTACATACATCATATCATAATGTACAGACAGAAAATATGTTTCGTGGTGTTAAAGATGAATTACGCGAGGATGATCCCAAAACCTTTAATAAACTTATAGAAGATGCCGAAAAACCGTTTTATCCAAAATGCAAAAAATACACTAAAATGTCAGGATTGGTTCATTTGTACAATGTCAAGGCAAAACATGGTTTTTCTGACAAGGGATTCACAGAATTACTAAATCTAGTAGTCGATATGTTTCCTGAGGGTATTGAATTGCCATCTTCAATGTATGAAGTGAAGAAATCTCTTAGTCGATTTGGCATGGAATATCATAAGATGCACGCTTATCCTAATGATTGAATTCTTTATAGAAAAGAATATGAGACATTACATGATTGTTCTATGTGTAAAGAATCGAGATGGAAACATGGTACAAATGAGAGTACAAAACATAAGAAAGGCATGCCTGCAAAGGTTCTTTGGTACTTTCCTCCGATTCCTCACTTTCAAAGGTTGTTCAATAGTAAATATACATCAAAGATGTTGACTTGGCATTCAGATAATCGATCTGATGATGGGGTGCTACGTCATCCTTGTGATTCTCCAAATTGGAAAGTAGTAGATAATTTATCTCCTAAATTTTCATCTGATCCACGCAATTTGTGTCTTGCCATTGCTGCTGATGGAATTAATCCACATAGTTCCCTCAGTAGTAGATATAGTTGTTGGCCAGTAATTATGGTAACATACAACCTTCCTCCCTGGTTGTGTATGAAAAGAAAATTCATGATGTTAACATTATTGATCTCAAGACCGAAACAACCCGGTGTTGATATTGATGTATATTTGCAGCCTCTGATAGATGATTTAATGACGTTGTGGAATGATGGTGTAAATGTTTACGATGCATATAAAGAAGAATACTTTAACTTGAAGGGGGTCCTTTTATGGACAATTAATGATTTTCTTGCCTATGGAAACTTATCAGGACATGCAACAAAAGGTTACAAGGGATGTCCTATATGTAGTGATGGAACTTCTGCAAAGTATCTTGTTCACGGATGAAAGATGTCTTATAGAAGACATAGGAGATTTTTGCCATCTGGACACAAGTTTAGATACCAAAAGAAACCATTCGATGGTGAAGAAGATCATGATCTTGCAACTCGACCTTTGCGAGGTATTGAGATATTAAGGCAATTGAATGGGATGACATTCAAACGATATGGAAAGATGAAAAAAAACTCACCAAGGTAGGGAAACAAAAGAGGTCAACTAATGAAATTGGTGAAAATGAAAAAGAGTTTGAACCGAATTACCATGGTTGTTGAAAAAAAAATCAATATTTTGGGAATTACCTTATTGGAAAGACCCACACATTCGTCACATCTTAGATCTCATGCACATTGAGAAGAATGTATGTGAAAGCTTGATTGGCATTTTACTTAATATACCTGGAAAAACAAAGGATGGCATTAAAGCAAGATTGGATTTAAAGAAACTAGGCATACGACCTGAATTGGAACCAAGGGTGGAAAATGATAAGAATCAAACATACTTACCACCAGCATCATATACAATGTCAACAAAAGAGAAGGATGTGTTTTGTAAATTTTTGGAAGGTGTGAAAGTTCCTAATGGTTACTCATCCAACTTAAGAAATTTTGTGTCTATCACCAATAAGAGACTGTATGGATTGAAATCACATGACTGTCATATCTTACTGCAATAGTTATTACCAGTTGCTATTAGATCAATTCTTCCAAAACATGTTCGAATATCAATAATTCGGGTTTGTTCATTCTTCAATACAATATGCAAGAAATCTATATCAATTGGCGAGTTAAATTCTTTACAGAAAGAAATTGTAGAAACTTTGTGTCTAATTGAAAAATATTTTCCTCCTTCTTTCTTCGATATAATGATTCACTTATGTGTTTATTTAGTTCGAGAGGTTCAATTATGTGGTCCTACTTACTTAAGGTGGATGTATCCTTTTGAGAGATATATGCAAGTCCTTAAAGGATATGTAAATAATAGATATCAACCTGAGGGATGCATGGTGGAATGCTACATTGCTGAAGAGGCCATTGAGTTTTGTTCTAAATACTTTAGTGGTTACACTGAAATTGGGAATCCTACGCACAAGTTATTCTTAGAACGTCACATGATCCAAGTAGGTAACCCTATGCTTGGTGGAAGTAAGAAATTATTTATTGATCGCACTCGATGGGAAAAAGCACACCGAATCATTTTGGTAAATAATAATGAGGCACAACCGTACATAGAGTAAGTGATGTTCATTGTTTCATCTTTTATTTAACTATTAATGATGATATATAACTTAATATATATTTAATAAAATTACATGATGCATTTAAACTTATTGAAGATCGATCCTCGTTATAAAAAAAAGGAGGAGAAAAATGGTTGTATGATGAACATAAGCGAGATCTTATTAATTGGTTTCGCAACCACGTAAGTGTCACAAACAAAAAATCATGCATGTATCTTCCTAGATATATTCAATGTTTTAAAACTTTGCTATAAACACATTTCGTGTTTTTGTATACATAGATTCGAGATGAACTCAAGAAACCCAATCATAAAATATCAGAAAGTTTACAATGGCTTGCACATGGCCCAAAATTCGATGTCAAATCATTTCATAGTTTCACAATAAATGGATCGAGGTTTACGACTCAAGCTAGGGACAAAGTCTGAGTAAATCAAAATAGTGGGGTGAAGATGGTTGCACAAACTATGCAATTTGCCAGTTCAAAAGATGCTAATCCTGTACTTTCTGATAGAACATATTATGGTATAATACAAGAGATTTGGGAATTGGATTATGAGGTCTTCCATGAAACAATATTCTTGTGTGATTGGGTCTAAGATGTTATCAATGTTGGATATAAAATAGATGATTTTGGATTTACCCTTGTAAATTTATCCAAGATAAGTCACACAAATGATCCTTTCACGTTAGCACTTCATGCAAAACAAGTATTTTACGTGAGCGATCAAATTGATCCAATATGGTCTATTGTGTTAACGCCTCCACAAAAAGAGTTTTACCATTGTGATGTTGTAGAAGATGATGACTCTATGCTTGATACATTAACCAATATTAGTAATTTCTCAAATAAATTGCCTAATGTATGTGATGATCTAATTGATGATGATGATGATTCTTCGACATGGACTCGAAGTGATTGTGAAGGAATATATGTATACGATCAACAACCTAATTAAACATAATGTATGTTCTATATTGTTGTAATAGCTCTTGTATATATGTGTGTTCCTAAAATTGTCAATTAATTTATATTTCTCCACTGTTTGTAGATATTTCATGGATATTTAGCTTGTGGATCCAAATGATCCATTGGGGTATTTGAAAAGAAGGGGTTGGGCGAATATACCTGATGCTCCACTTAACCCAGATGATAGAATACCTATTATATTTGATGCTATTGGTAATCCAATAGGGGAAAATGGTCAACAATTGAAATCTTCTATTGGTCGACTCGCAAAGTCCAGTATACCAATCAATATAAATCATTGGTCTGAGGTTGCCAATGCAGAAAAGTTCAAAATATGGATAACCATTTATGTAAGTCTCTTATATTTTATAATCAATATATATATTATATTAGGTGTATTATATCTAATCTTTTGTACAGTGTTTTTACAGAATCGTTACAAATTCGATGACAGTTGGCAGAGCAAGTGTTATAAGATTGCAAATAAGGCGTGGAAGGAATACAAGACTTCCAGATTGGCAAAAAATTATGTGTTTCCATATTTGGAAACACTTGATGAGAATGTGATCTACAAAATCCCTGAAGGACACCCCTGGATTACACCTCAAGTTTGGAAAGACTTTGTGGATTATAGACGTTCAGAAGAATTTCAAATTATTAGAGAAGATCATCAGAATGTCCAAATGCATAACATTCTTCCTAACCGTACTGGGAGGTCTTCAAATCCTGAAGTTAGATATAGAATGGTATTATTAATTTTTCTTAATTTTATAAATATTTTTATATTAATTTTTCTCAATTTAATTTCATGTCATTGTTAATAAAATTTTCTTAATTTATGTAAGAAGCTGAATTGGGTATACCTGTTACCCGAATTGAATTGTACATAGAAACAAAGACTCCCAAAATGAAGAATGCAAGACCGATGAGTCAACGAGGAGAAGAACAATTAAATAAGTTTGTTAGTAATTTCGGTTGATAAAAAGTCTGACTGATATTTAATAATTGATGTAATAATGAATGATATGTTTGTATGCTTTATTATTTGTAGAGAGCTGTTCAAGAAAAAATATCCAGGGGTGAAATAATCGAAGAGCCTAGGAGAGATGCTTTATATCATGCATTCGGACGCGAACATCCTAGTCGTGTTAGGGGAGGTAGCCAATATGATGGTTCTATGGAGTATTTTAAAATTCCAAAACATAAGCCTCAGGCGGTAAGTAAGGAGAAATACACTAAAATTGAAGAAGAATTCAACTCCTTTAAGGCCTCCGTGATGAGTGAGATTGCCACTCTAAAAGAACATCAATCACAACAATTGTCAGCCATGGCATCATGCTACAACCAGGGCATGCCATATTGGCCAAGCATGCAACCATCCATGCCAGGCATACCACCTTCCATGACAGGCATGCCATAATCCATGCCAAGTATGCCACCATCCATGCCAGGCATGCCATCCACACAATCTCATTGTGCTCAAACTACATCCAGTATGGGATATAGCCATCCTATTGGTCCTCATTATATGCCAGGAATGCATATGCACTCAAGTAGTGATTCATTTTCTTCAATGCAATCTGCACATTCTTACCATAAATCAAGCCAAGATGAACATATTGGTGAGAATGTACATTCAATAGCTACCCCACATGAGAGTCCTTCTCTATTTGATGAATCATATGTGGTAAGATTTTAATTTCTGGTGTATATAATCTATTATTTTTAAATTCTTATTATATGTTTTATTTTTTATATATAACACTTAAAATTTTTACAGAATATGAAATGTTTGTTGAAACATCCTTCGTCAACGGACTATGTTGCTATTGGAACGGTACAACAATTGAGCGATGATCGGATGATTCATAATCAATATTTTCCTAATCATTGGCGAATAGTAATTGATCAATCATTGTTTCATGATTGTCCACTGATAAGAGTCAAATTATTGCATTTTTGTTATGATTTAAATGTTGATATTTGTGTGAAAATTGCGTTTATTTGATTATTTAATCCACAAATGTCATTTCACGGATATTTCGTGTATAAAGTGCAATTTTAGGTAAAATCACGATTTTGGAGAAGTTTGGGACAAAGTTCAATGATCGGGATTGAGTGAAAATAAAAAGAAAACAAAGTTTCAAAATTTAGAACTCCCGCCGCCGGCTAAATTATTCTCGCCGCCGGCGAAAATCCTACGGAAAGTTGGGCGAAAATCTTCCCGAGAGCACAAATTTTGGCAAATTCATCTCGCTGCTGGCCAAATAATCTCGCCGCCGGCCAAATGCATCTAGCCGCCGGCCAAAATCAGAAAACCAGAAAAATTATTTTCCAGATATCTCGTCGCGGTGAGAATAATGTCACCGCCGGCGAGTTTCATCAGAAAACACATTTTTTTGGTTGTTTTGTTCCAAAATTACCCCCAAAACCCTAGATCTATATATACAATATGATGGAGAAAGGGGACACGGCAGAGAGAGCAGATCTAAGTTATTTTTGGAGGAGAAAAGGAAATTTTGGAAAGAAAGGTTGGAGAAGCTTGAAGGATCATCACCATTGTTGCTACCAAGTCTTCATCTTCAAGAATTTTTCATCTCTTCTCCTTAGCTTTTATTTTCTGCATTTTATTCAGATTGTTTGTTCGTGGATTCAATTGAGAATATGTTTGTTCTTATTTTCGTTATGAACTAATTCGTTTTTGCTAAGGCTATGATGTAGTTAAATCAAGGAAATCTGATTTCTTTTGTTATTGTTATATGAATTCATTGTTTTCAAGTTGAGTATTTATTTCCATGCTTAATGCTTTTAAATTTCTGATCAAGATTTAGATGATTTGTTGCATTATATTGAGACCGAGAGGAGATGTGTAATGAATGCTTCTTGTGATAAATACCGTATGTTGAATGCGAGTTTGACACCTAATGCATGAGGTATGTGGTTATTCTAGAAATTCCATAAATCGTAATGTGCTTATTTGTGATTAAATCTTCATAGAAATATAGTTGGTTTTCATAGATAAGTAACTCTAATATAACTTGAGAGAGAGTATTAGATAAGTTTGAGTTTTTCAACCATCACTTTTAGCTTTGATTCTCATATAACATGACTTGAAATCAGATTGAATTGATTTAGCGAAATCAAATGCCTTAGCGTTTTTAATCATTTGTGAACAACATTAAATTTTGTTATTTGCATTTAGTTTTAAGTTAATTTGCTTTTAAAACAATTTCAACAATTCGGTTTTCAAATAAAATTAGGGTTAGTCAATTTCGGTACTTAGTAACGCCATTCCTTGTGGGTTCGATATCCGTACTTTTTGTACACTTTATTACTTGAACGATTCGTACACTTGCGAAAATAAGCATCATCCATTACCTGTGCTTTCTGATGCTACCACAGTCCAAGAGGTGGTTGGACAGTATGTGGCTTGACCGTGGATTCAAGTTGTTCTAAATTTTGACATGGTACTATTTTTTAACTTAAAAAATAACACTTGTTTACTACTATTATTTAATGTGATCTTATATTGTTACTAAAATACATATATGATACTTTTTTGGTAGTCTATTATACCAGAACTCTTAAATGTGGCACATTTAAGAGATACGAAGCAAGTATCTCGTGCTAAATCTATGACTAGTGACCAATCATCGTGCACCAAGTCATTCAAGAAGAAGCCTTGGAAAAAGTATAGTCATACTTATGCGTTATATTTCAATAGAAATCTTGGCACTTTGATGACTATTGTTGGGAAGGCATCTAGCATAAATGATGGATGGACTGTGCCACTTCCTATTGAAATTTCTGGTGTAGACCTCGACCAAACTTATATATCGATCGAGTGCTTGTTGCAAATATTTGAATATTAAATGATTGATTTAAGTATAATTCAAGTGTGGACAAGGTGAGTCCTCAATCTAGTTAGTTTTCTTTTATTTATGCAGAACATATATAATTATATTTATATTATCTAATTATATATATATATATAGGGCTTACTATTATCAACTTCAACATAATCACTCATCACATTTAGTAATGTTCTATGATTCTTCATATGTCAATCAATATCAAGAGAAGGATTTTAGCATCAGAGCTAAACAATTATGTGATAGAGCATTAATGCTTAGCAGAAATCAAAAATTGATAATCCCTTGGCCATTAAGGTTTGAACAAGGCCAAGATCATTAGATGTTGGTAATCATTGATATGTTCAATAATCATGCTTGGTACTGTGACTCAGCTTCCATAGAACTGAGTAAAGATACAAAAGCAGTTGTTGAAATGTAAGAGTTATATATAGTTACATATTAGTTTTTTCTATTATTTTTTGTAATATTTAATAAAAACTGATAGTTTTATACCTTGATAGGGCATGGAAGTTGTGGAACAAGTTTAGGGACATTGTCCTTAAAAAATCTCATAAGCTTATATGGACAAAAGTTATGGTATGTACAATTCAATATTAATAATTTTATTAATTTTACAATTAAATAATAAGGATGTTCGAATATGAAAATTCATGTATACATGCACTTTTTTTTGTAGGTTCCACAACAAAATAATGGAGTTATGTGTGGTTATTATGTCATGAAGTTTATGAGCGAAATCATCACAAATATCAAAATTCCAATTGATGATGTGGTAATATATTTTACCCATATACATACAAGTTTTTAACATATTTGAGTTTGTTTTTGTAAATAAATGAAATCATATTCTTATTTTGATTTTGAATACATGTAGTTCTTTGGTTGGAACAAGACGGGTTATGACCAGCAAATTTTTGATGATTTACGAGAGGAATGGGCGGAACACATGGTTCAAATTATATCATCACAAGAAGAATCAGGAGAAGATTCTGATGATCTTGAATAGCATATGAAAACATAAAAGTAAATTTTTTAATAATTTGGCCTTCTCTATCTATTCCTGTGTCTGAAATCACTTGTTTAATGATGATTAATCATATATATGCTCATGTATTTAGGGGAATGCATTGTTTTATGGACCTATTTTTGGCGCAAACTACATCTCATCTCTCTTTCCTACTTGCATTTGACGAACTCATATTAACACTTTATTAATCATTTGTTTATAAATATGAATTTATCTGGAATCTCTGCTAGTATTTTTAATGATATAATGAGCTTTAAATGTACAAATCAGGTGTACGTAGGTCCGATTTGTTTCTTGGTTTGTATGAGTTTTGGTGCCCATGAACGTGTTCCATATGTTTAAGGGCACCAAAACTCACACAAGCCAAGTAAGAAATTGAAGTTACAATTGATTTCATATTTAGAGTTCATTATATATAGCATTAAAAAATAGTAGTAGAGATTCCAGAAAACTTCATATATATAGACAAATGATTAATAATGCTAATATGAGTTCGTCGAATGTCGTTGTACGTGGTAATCTCTTTTTATAGGTAATATTTATAATGATTTAATTTCTTCATTCATACGTCTGAAGTTTAGACTACTTTTTTGATGGATGTTTTACGTGCTCATGTATGTAGGAGAATATTTGTTATATGGATAAGCTGTTTTTTTGTCATAATGCTTGTGAAGGCCAATCAAGATTCTAAGCCAACCAAGCTTACTCGATCGCATAATAATTATACTTTGACGACATTATTTTATTTGTAATTTAAGTTAACTATATGTATTATTTATACATTATTTGTTTTTGTAATAAATTTAATTATCAAGTAATTAAATATATTTAAATTTTTAATTATTTATATTTTAGTTTTTTTATGTTATATATATATATATATATACTGAATAATACGAAAAATAAAAATAAAAATAAAAACAAATACGTGTAAATTCGGTTCAGACCGTGAACCGACTTTACATTTTAAGTCTCTAAATTTAAAGTCGGTTCAGAGAACCGACTTTAAATTTGTTTAAAGTCGATTAAAAACCGAGTTTAATGCCTATTTATGTAGTAGTGCTATGTCAAGAAGTACTAATAAGTGAAACAAATTTGAGGAACTATATTTATCCACCAATACCCTATGCACTCATAATGTACCATCTTAACTATAACCACCAAAAGGTCATCATGATATAGAAAAGTCTCTCTCACTTAAAAATTATAGGAAAGACTGGGCCTTCATATATCAAAATATAAATTTGTTTAATGCATATCTCTTACATCCTTTACATATCTTTTTCAAGAATTATGAATGGGTCCTAACATGGTTGGACCACCATGGATGGTATGGACCATGCAAACATCCCCTTAGGATTGTTGGCCTACCTGTTGTCTTCTCTTTGAAGAGCATTTTGGGGAAACATGTCTTTTGTTAGATTACCTCACTTATTCTCTTATCTTGGAGCTCTATTTTTGTTCCCTTTGACCATATGTCCCAAGTACCCTTCTAAAAAAAGTTGTTCAATCTCCCACTCAAGATGTCTATAGTCCTTGGTCCAATAGCCTATATCTTTATGGAATGCAAAATATTTATTAGGGTCTTTCTAAGGGGATTTGATGAACTATAGACACCTCAAATGGTTCATTATTTCCATTCTTTAGATCGCATTGATGAGGGATACTTACAACTTATAAAAGGAGACAAAACCCTTCCCCAAGTCCCCAACCTTCCACTATGTGCTACTGTTGGCTTGAAAAAGGGTGGATTAGGGCATTTATCCATAGTTGGTTTTATTTTCCTGCTATCCTTACTAGTGTTGATTTGTCTGATGGTTTGGGCACTAAATTTTTGTAAATTTCAACTCCCTCTTTATGTCAACAAATTTTTGGGCCTTCTCATAGACCATGTTAAGAGAACATGGGGTTGTTTTGGTCAACTCCACTAATAGTCATATGTCCTTCTTAATTCCCTTGATGTAGGCTTCAAAGGCTATGAAATCAGGACATTGTGAGATCTCTATTTCAATTTCTTGAACCTTTTTATGTAACTCTTTATCATCTCATCCACTTTCTTGGACAATGGAGAACAAATGGTATGATTCCTTCCAAATGGGTTTATTGCAAGTGTATTTTGTAATGAAAACCTTTACCAATTGGTTGAAATTAGTGATGCTCTTAAAAGGAAGCTCTATGAACCATTTTTGCAATGTGTCTTGGAAAGTAGAGGAAACAATCTTACAAAACATGGCGCCTTTCTTTTCTTCGAGTATATATATTGGTGCCATAACCATCTTAAAATGTATCACATAAGCTATGATATTATTCATTCCTTTATAGGGTGGGTACTTTAAAGCAAAGAGTTTTGGTGGTGAATTCATTGATTTTATATCATTCGAGAAATCGATGCTGATGATTAATCACATATGTCTTCAATATCATTCAGAGAGAGTCTTTAACCCTGGTTTTTAATTTGATCATTTACGTTTTCTTCCATCTTCTTCCATTCTTCATCCGATTTGATGTTAGGAAGGTCAATTCAAGTATTATTAGGTGCATGGATTTCTAGGTCAGATGGTTTGCATTGGTAAGGAGTGGATCTATTGGGGTAGTAGGGTTCATATGATGGCTCTAATGATGGATCTATGGGTGTAGGTTTTGTATATATGGGTCCTGGTTATTGGTAGTGATGTCTCTTTACTTCATAAAAAGGCTTATTGAGCTCTTGTTAGGCGTGATGGTTTTGAGGATGGTGTGGTTGTTACAATCTAGTAAGGAGCTTTCAGCTTCTTCTAAATAGTTGTCTTATAATAGAAGCGTGCATAATTCCTTATTGTCATTTTGTGACTTGATGAAAGCCTGTTGCAATTCTAAAACTTATCATTGTAACTTTTCCATCCTAACGTCTTTTTCCAGGGATGCATCCTCAAAACTAACAGTGATTGAATTAGCAACACGTAGGATTGTCTTTGTTACCTCAAACCTTCTAACTTCTAGGGATGATGGTTGATTGGAATTGTACACCAGTCCATTATGAGGTGTAAAATTGGATGCCTGGGATCATTTCTATGAGCTTGATACATTGGTTTATTCTAAGGACTACTTCTACTTGAATTGGATGTGTGGTGGCTAGTCATATTGACAGGGGTGAATTTGCCTATGGCACGTGCTAATTCTTCTAGTTTTCTAAATGAAAGATCTCAAATTCTCATAATGGACCGAAAAAACTAAAGGCCCCCATAATGGGTAGCAATTATTTGGATATAATTACAAGTGCTACATGGTTCTATAAAGATCTAACAAAGAGAGTGAGATTTCCTTGATGGTCACATGGGTCCATATATATAGGCATCACTACCTCTATGTGTTGGCACCCAATTGGAACTACCACATTTGACTTATATTGGCACAAAATTAAGTTCATTCCCCTAGGACGAGGTTATGTTTATGTATTTTTTTAATGCATGTCTTCTTGTCCCTTAGCACGTCAAGTACCCCATTGTTAGGTAGTGTAGGTCGTGTACCTTGTGTAGCACATATAACTCATCTATCTTGTGTAGCTTGCGTAGGTTGTGTACCTTATGTAACTTATGTAGTTTGCGTAGGTCATGTAGGTTATGTACCCTACTGTTTTGAGGTACCTGGCCCATGACACCTAAACAATAGGCATTATTACAATAAAATTATTTTAGACTGTTATCCGATAGTGCAACAACAATGCATAGGTGATAAGGTAGATGACAATGTGGATAAATATAAATGAAAATGTGCTAACTACATATGGTGGAGCATATAAAAATGCATAAGATGTTTGCTAATTTGTTAGCCAAGTATGTGAGTATTTAAAGAGGAAACTTGTCATGTTTGTACACATAATTACACGTGATCATCATAAATAATAAATAATCTAAGAATAAAGATTATTATATTTGCAAGAATTGATAATAATTTAAAATTTTAATTACTAATTTATTAGTAAATTAATTAAAATTAATAAATAAGATGTTTTTGAAAAAAAAAAGATAAAAAAAATAAACACATTTTTGGGTGAAAATAATGAGATATATGTGATTATGGGATTATCCTTACCATTATTGTATAGTTTCAAAATCACAATGGAATCCACTTTTGAACTCGATATAGATAAAAGGTCTTTCTATGTTATATTATTTAATTCTTAACGATAAATCAATTTAATAACTTAAATATTATTATTCATCGTATTAATCCGATTTGATTGCAATGAGATGTAATTTATCTCATTAAATTAAGTTTTTAGATTGATTGGAAGTTGGTGACACTTGTTAAGCAATTAGATTAGCAATGAGAGTGTTTGTATTGGATAAGATGCCCTAAACAAATCTATAAAAAATTTAAAATTCAAAAAATCTAATACTTTTATTACATTATGGTAATTAATATATATATATATGTAACATAATTGCTTTGTGAGGAAACTAATTTGTTTTCTTTATATAGAAGTTCTTGACAATTTATAACTTAGTAATCACAAAATATTACATATATTAAACTCGTGTATTTTTACTATTAAAAAGATTGAATCTTTAATTTTACATAGAATCTTATTTAATTGAATATAGTTAAAGTTGAACTTTGATTATTAATTTAAATCATTTAACGTTAATTTTTTTTAATTAAATCTTATTCAAAAGATTAATTGATTGATTTATAATCATGAATTGTAAAATCAAACTGTTTTTGTATGATTTAAACTAATTCAACATATCGCAAAGTGAACTTAAAGAAACACACACGGAGCCGGCTGTTCTCAAGATAACATATGAGGTAGAGCCATTAAAAGTGCATTATCCGAAGGTATCAAGCTCTAGTATGATTTTTGGAGGGATAATGTGAATAATATCTTCAAATTTTGATATAATATCGTACATAAAAAATCAAAAAAATCAAAAAATTAAGAAATAATGGAAAATCAAAAAGCAATAAAATAAAACATAAGACATTTCAAAATATTTTTCACAACAAATGATAATTAGCAAAAAAACAAATAGAAGAAAAAAAAACAAGATTAAATCTTAAAGAAGGAGATGTATTTAAAGATTCATCGTTCACAAAAATAAGAAAAATATTTCTAAGAAAATATTTAATTTATTATAGAATAAGTAATAGAAATAAGTATTAATATTACAAACGTAAAAAAAGAGTATAATATATCATTAATTGACAAAGAAATCATTATGAATAAATTATCAAAAATCGTTCAGAAGGATAAAAGAACAAATGAATACATCTATTTAAGAGTAATCTAAATATTAATAAAAGAACATTTTAAAGAAGAAATTGATACACCAATAAAACTAGTAGTACTATATAATAGAATAATAAATAGTCTAAATGTTTTATTAAGAATGATCCATGAAAGCTTAGGATACCATAAATTAAAATCCACATCATACCCTAAGTTTACCATAAATATTAATGATAAGAACTTAAATCAACTAATAGGTTTAGCCTATAAATTTAAAAGATGAGATTTAATGAAAGAAAGAAATCATTCATTTTCAGTACACTATATAGTAGGATATTTATTAAAAAATAACCATAATAGTTCAATATATGGACAAAATGAATTCATGGAAATATTTAAAATTTTCTATAAAAAATTGAATAAATAACAAAACCAAAAATCTTAATAGACTTTGAAATAATTGAAGAATGAACTTAGATGTTAAACAAAAATCTCTGATAATAGGAAGAAAAAGTAATACAACAAGAAAAAATAATGTATCAAAGAAAGTTTATAGATCCTCAAGAAGAAACCTTTAACAAAGAAAGAGATATGACATGACTAAAACAAGAAGTTAAACAAATAAAAGAATTAGTCCATGACATAATATTAAGAAGAAAATAATATCACTATTATCCCAATAATGTTCAAAAATAAATTATAGGATATAAAATTAGATTATAATGGAAGCCTAATAAGCATATCAAAAAATCAAATAGACATAATAAAAGCTTTTAATTATTTTAGTAGAAAAAATAGATATATCAAATATCAAGTCCTTCTAAGATATAAATAAAACACAAAAAGAACTTCTAAAAGAAATAAAATAATATGGTTATAATAAAAAATTACAATAAGATATACATAAGGAGTTTACAAAATTAAGAAGGGATGTAAATAGCATACCTAGAGACAATGAAATTATATGTTAGAAATTTGATTAATTTGTTGGATTAAAAAGGAACCACATAGTAGTCAAATGCACTAATACCTAAGAATGAGAAAAAATCTAAAGAAAAAGCTATAATCCTAGTTTAATGAAATATAGGAAGTAATCAGAAAAAAAAATATTTATAAAACTTGAAAATAGGGACATATAAAAATTAGTTAGTTTGTTAACCTTAACGGACAAAGAACTAGAAAGATATCATGATGAAAAACTTTGTACAAATAAAGAGGAAGACAATATGAAATAGTCAGTTAAATTAATTATGAACCAGAGAATATAATCCCAAAAAATCATATGAAACTTATTTGAGTACTAGTTCCTCATCAACAAGGAACATCTAATCCAAATAGGGAAGAAAAAAGATAAGCAAATTCCATGAGAATTTAACCTTCCTTATAGAAAAAAAACAATAATCTAAGATGGAAGAAACATTACATTGGAAACTAGGAGCAGTATCTCACCATCATTTTAACTCTATGAAAATTATAGATATGATCTTTTATATTTAAATTGTATAAGAGTCAAGAAAAAAGCCTTATATGAATGGTCTAGTGATATGAATATAATCATACAAACTTCTCCAATTATACAATCAAACCCTTCAATTTGTAGAGTTTGAGTAGCTCACAAAATAACAAAAAATATTAGAATTTAGTTTACAAATTTAACACAACAACAACATTTACATATACATGAAAATGCTTTCACAAGTACGCAGTACTTAGCTAGATACTAGAATAAATTAAATATACAAGAAATTTATTAGAAAAGACAAAAGTAGACATATAACTAAATCTAGTGAATAAGAAATTGAGGAAGCGAAATGACATTTAATAAATATGGATTCCTTTATTTGTGAATAGGAAATATATTATCACAAGTTGCCACCCTCCATGCAAAAAACTTAAAAGGAATTTTTTTCCTCCATAAATTACATAGAATATTACATAAAACTATAATAGAAACATGTAATAAAAGAAATAGAGAAACTATACTAGACATCTTAAGATGAAGAATAAGAACTCTTAAAAATTAGATAATTATTAAATATAAAAAAAGATAGGAATATACACAAATAAGAAAAAATTATAAAGTATGTTATGATACAAGAGATTTTAGGATGTAAGAAAATATAGACGTAACATAAAATATTATAGACAAAAGTATGAAAAATATAAAAAAAAAAAAAAAATTTAAAAGATCTAAATTTAGAAAACAAGACTTTCAAAAATATAAGAGAAGATATAAGAAAAAACCTTATAGAAAAAGATATTTTAGGAAAAAAAAGTGCAAACTACTAGAAAACAAAAATTATTGCCTATGAGGGAAAAATAAATGTAGATGTTGGATTTACAATAAGAAAAGACATTACGCTAATAAAAGTCCTAACATGCTTCAAAAAAAAAATAAAAGGAATTTTCACATAAAGCAAAAAGGCTAGAAGAAACTTTTAAAATGGAATTAAAAACAATGAATGAATTAGATATAGATGGTACTTGTAGTATTTATTTATTAGAAGAAACTGAGTGAGAAATAATTGACTCAGAATATGAATATTTTTTATCAAAAGATGAATAATTTGGATAGTATTATAAATCCAAATAGTTCTTATATTAAAGAAGGATTAAAATTTAAAGGTTACACAAGTTAACATTTATATGACTATGTAGATACATGAGCTTACACATGTATAACCAATAAATATGTATTCTCAGAAGAACTCTGAAAATAAACACCAAAAGATTTAATTATAGGAATGGATAATAATACTACAATTAATCTTAATAAAGTTTTCAAAGAAACAAATATAGTGATAGAAGGAACAAAATTTCATATTCCTACCTTATATCAACAAGAAACAATAGTTAATTTAATAATAGCAAATAATTTTCTAAACTTATTGATGAGTACTTAAAAAATACTAAAATTACCATGATTTAATTTACTTTAATTGATTAAATTTTTTATATTTATATGATTTTATCATATTTTATATAAATTTCTTTTTTCCGAATCACAGGTATTTTCACTTCAAAAATAATTTAAAGACTTAAAGAATAATACTAGAGACAATAAATCACAAATATGTTGAGAAAAAAACTGAAAAAAAACTCAAATGGAAAAATGAAAAAATGGACAAGATTTCCCAACCGCACGCCCACCATGCCAGAACAACGAGCCCAACCAAACCCATTCACACCTTAATCGTATGCGTAGCAACACCCATATCACGCTAAAGTCTGCGCGTATCTGTGCCCGCATCATGCCGCAATCCAACACGTATCATACCAAATTCCTACATGCATCACTAAGTGCATCAACGCCTACGTTAGGAAACAATTTCACATTTTTACCAAATTCCACATTTTTACCTTTTTCCTCACCTATAAATAGCTCATTTCACCATTGTAAAAAACACACCTTAGGAAACAATTTTCTTAGCTCTTTCTTTCTCTAGATTCCTCTCTATAGAAATATTTCTTAGTTTTTTTTAGTTTTTAGTTTTAAAGTTCTTCTCTTTTTGAGAAAAACTAGCTATGTTTTTATAGATTTATAGCATTTGATTCAATAAATAGAAATGAAAATCTACCGACGCTATCCACCTAATATATCCAAATTTGGGTCATTTTTTACGCATAACCCAATTTTCTTCCTCTCTCTCCTCCATTTTCTCCCAAAATCTACACCGTGCGCCACCTTTTTTCTAAATTTTTGGCCACCTCCGACCATCATTTGTAATGTCGTTTTGTAAGTTATATTCCTCTTCTCATTATCTTTCAGATTTACTATTTTTTTGAGTGAAATATTAAAAAAAAAATTATACCCATTTTCTGTATAAATTCTTGATTTAGGTATGTTTTTTATTTTGTTTGTTATTATGTTTGACTTATTTTACATGGAAATAATATCTAAAATTTTGTGGGTTTGATGGATTATATATATTTACTGTGTGTGGATAAATTTATTTATATATTATAAATAATTATATTTTATTAAGTAAAATTTTGTACCTTATTATTCAGTTTGTTTTATATTTTGTACAAATTTTTTATTTAGGTATGTTTTTTATTTTGTTTGTTATTATGTTTGACTTATTTTATGTGAAAATAATATCTGAAATGTTGTAGGTTTGATGGATTATATATATTTACTATGCGTGGATAAATTTATTTATATTTTATAATTATATTTTATTAAGTAGAATTTTGTAGCTTATTATTCAGTTTGTTTTATATTTTGTATAAATTTTTGATTTAGGTATGTTTTTTATTTTTCTTGTTATTATGTTTGACTTATTTTATGTGAAAATAATATCTAAAATATTGTGGGTTTACTATGCGTGGAAAAATTTATTTTTATACGTATAATTAATATTACTTTTTAATTATGATATAGTAACATGCTTAGAAATTAGAATCAACCAAAGTGCGTGATTGGTTTTTATATATTCATGCTAACATGTTGCTTATTTTTTAATTTGTATAGAAATGGTTTTGTAAAATGATTAAAATGATAATTGTTTTGCATTATGTATGTTTTGATATATATTCTAATAATTAGGAAATTTATATATAATAATACTTGAAATATATTCATTGTATACATAATTAAGTAATATGTTTAATTAATGTCATTAATAGATCAAGTGTTTATTGCAACTATTTGAATATCAAATGATCGATTTAAGTATAATTCAAGTGTGGACAAGGTGAGTCCTCAATCTATTTATTTTTCTTTTATTTATGCAAAACATATATAATTATATTTATATTATCTAATTATATATATATATATATATCTTTTATATAGGACGTGCTATTATCGACTTCAACATAATCACTCATCACATTTAGCAATGTTCTATGATTCTTCATATGTCAATCAATATCAAGAGAAGGATGTTAGCATCAGAGCTAAACAATTATGTGATAGAGCATTAACGCTTAACATAAATCAAAAGTTGATAATCCCTTGGCCATTAAGGTTTGAACAAGGCCAAGATCATTGGATGTTGGTAATCATTGATCTGTTCAATAATCATGCTTGGTACTGTGACTCAGCTTCCATAGAACTGAGTAAAGATACAAAAGCAGTTGTTGAAATGTAAGAGTTATAGTTACATATTAGTTTCTTCTATTATTTTTTTGTAATATTTAATAAAAACTAATCGTTTTAAACCTTGATAGGGCATGCAAGTTATGGAACAAGTTTAGGGGCATTGTCCTTAAAAAATCTCATAAGCTTATATGGACAAAAGTTATAGTATGTACAAGTCAATATTAATAATTTTATTAATTTTACAATTGAATAATAAGGATGTTCGAATATGAAAATTCATGTACACTTTTTTTTGTAGGTTCAATAACAAAATAATGGAGTCATGTGTGGTTATCATGTCATGAAGTTTATGAGCGAAATCATCACAAATATCAAAATTCCAATTGATGATGTGGTAATATCTTTTACCTATATACATAAAAAATTTAACATATTTGAGTTTGTTTTTGTAAATAAATGAAATTATATTCTTATTTTGATTTTAAATACATGTAGTTCTTTGGTTGGAACAAGACAGGCTACGACCAACAAATTTTTGATGATTTATGAGAGAAATGGGTAGAACATATGGTTCAAATTATATCATCACAAGAAGAATCAGGAGAAGATTCTGATGATCTTGAATAGCATATGACAACATAACAGTATATTTTTTAATGATTTAATTTCTCTATCTATTCTTGTGTCTGAAATCACTTGTTTGATGGATGATTAATCATATGCTCATGTATTTAGGGGAATGCATTGTTTTATGGACCTATTTTTGGCCCAAACTACATCTCATCTCTCTTTCCTATTTTCCTTACGAACTCATATTAGCACTTTATTAATCATTTGTTTATAAATATAAATTTATCTGAAATCTCTGCTAGTATTTTTAATGCTATAATGAGCTCTAAATGGACAAATCAGGTGTACGTAACTCCGATTTTTTTCTTGGTTTGTATGATTTTTGGTGCCCATGAACGTGTTCCATATGTTTAACGGCACCAAAACTCACACAAGCCAAGTAAGAAATCGAAGTTACACTTGATTTCATATTTAGAGTTCATTATATATAGCATTAAAAAATACTAGTAGAGATTCCAGATAACTTCATATATATAGACAAATGATTAATAAAGTGCTAATATGAGTTCGTCGAATGTCGTTGTACGTGGTAATCTCTTTTTGATTGTAATATTTATAATGATTTAATTTCTTCATTCGTATGTCTGAAGTTTATATTGTTTTTTTTATGGATGTTTTACGTGCTTATATATGTAAGGGAATATGAATTGTTATATGGATCAGCTGTTTTTTTGTCATAATGCTTGTGAAGGCCAATCAAGATTCTAAGCCAACCAAGCTTACTCGATCGCATAATTACACTTTGACGACATTATTTTATTTGTAATTTAAGTTAACTATATGTATTATATATACATTATTTGTTTTTGTAATAAATTTAATTATCAAGTAATTAAATATATTTAAATTTTTAATTATTTGTATTATTATTTATATTTTAGTTTTTTTATGTTATATATATATTGAATAATACGAAAAATAAAAATAAAAATAAAAACAAATCATAAAATGTATGGATAAAGTCGGTTCACCGACTTTAATGCCTATTTTTGTAGTAGTGATAGTAAGTTCATAAATATTTTTAGATACAAAAGTAAATACATCTAAAATAATTGCTAACATAAAACTTAGAGACCCTAACAAAGTCATTAGAGTAAAACCCATAATTTATACTCCAAAAGACAATATTGAGTTAAAAAATATATTTAAGAACTTTTAGAACTAAAAGTCATAATTATAAATAATTCACTTCACTCTATTCCAACATTCTTACTCAAAAAAAAAGTTAAAAAACGAGAGAAAAAAAGAGAATGATAATAAACTTAAAGTATTGAATAAAAAAGTCATCGGTGATAGATACTTTATTCACAAGAAAAAAATTATTATCATTAATAAAATAGAAGAAATAATTCTAAAGTTTTGATTGCAAAAGTTTTTGGTAGATAAGAATAGACTAGGATTATAAAAAACTAACAATTTTAACTATACATAAGGAAAATTCTAATGGATTGTTTTTAAGACATTATACTTTTAAGAACAATATTTCTAAGAACAATATTTTTAAGAAAATAAAAAATATTTTTTGTATTTATGTAGATGATATTTTGGTTTTCAATAATAAATTAATTAAAAATTATTTAGATATTATTAACATTCTATAATAATATAGAAAAGAAGACATTATACTTTTTTATAAAGAAAGTAGTAATTGATAAATTTTATTTTATAATAATTTTTAGATATTAATTCCTTTACATTTATATATATTTTATTATTATAACGAGTTAATATTATATTTTTTTTATTTATTAGATAAATATTGATATTTTAGATATTTTGGAGATTTTTAAAAAAATTACTTAACTGGTGGATGTACCCAAAACGGCATCGTTGCAAACTTCCAAAGCGCGTATGGCACTGTTCATCTCCTGATTCCATGAACGGACACATGGCAACAATAGAATATTGAGCACAGTGAGAATTTTGCGGTTTACGTGTATTGTTTGTATCACTGATACTAATATAACTCAAAAATACATTAGTTTTTCTAAATATATAAACAAAACAATAATTATAAAATATAACGATCGATTGTAGATAAGAATTGAGAATAAGATTTAAAAGATAATTAAAAGAATTAAATATAGAATTAAAGATAATAATTTTAAAAATTTTCATTTCTTTTATTGTTTTCACGAATAATATTATTAATTTTTTATTTTCATTAAGTGTGTTAATTTTATAATTAATTATAGGTAATTTCAAAGCACTAGATATGAATTGTAATAATTAATAAGATCTGTAATATTCTATTAATCTATTTTTTTATTATGTTTTAATTCTCAATTTTATTTTTTGTATGAATTTTTTTAATTATTTAAATATATAATAAAATTATCAAATCGATTCATCGTTAATTAATTTAGTTGATTAGTAAATAATCACTTGATCAATTTAAATAATTAGTGATAAATTGCTTGTATTGATAATTAATACTCAAGATAATTAAATCGAGCTTGTATGTTTAACCTTGATACAATTTACTTCTTAAAATTGAATGATTTTGATAGATTAAATTTAGAGAGTTTATTTTATATTATCTATTAGAAATAGTTTGGATTAAAAGTTTATTTAATTCAACGAATAGGTAAGAAGAGATGTAGACTTTCACGCTTGTGAATTTCTTTAAGTTGATATAATCAAAGAAAAGAAAATTATAATGTGTTTTTGTTGATTTGCAATACATACTAGTGGTGGAGAATAATCCTACAATGGTTATTTTATTAAAAAAAATTCATAATCTTTACTCTCATTAATATCTAGTTGTTAGATTTAATCTTCATTACAAAACCAAACCCTCATTTTAATAAATAAGAGTTAGCTTTTGAAATCTTATACGAGAAATAACCTTACTTGTTATATACTAAATAACATCTTAAGGAATTTAAAGTAAGGTTTAAATTAACTGTCCATCTAAACGCATTAATTACTCACCAAAAATTTAAGTATTTAGGATTAGAAATTGAAGATAGAAAATATAATCTATAACCACATATACTAAATAACATTCAAAAGTTTCTTAATAAATTAAAAGACAAAAATCTATTATAAAGATTCTTAAGATGTTTAACATATGCTAAAACATATATAAAGAACCTTGTAGAAATGTGAAAACATTTACAAATAAAATTGAAAAAATATAACTTCTTTGGAATGGACAAAATAAGATACTTTATATATGGATAAGATAAAAGCACATGTAAAAACATTATCAATTTTATACCATCCAAGTCCAAATGATAAAATGATAAATGAAACATATGCTTCACATGAATATTCAAGAGCAGTTTTAAAAACAAAAGTAGATGACAAAGATGAATATCTTTGTACATACACATTAAGATCTTTACATGGTCTAGAATTAAATTATCACAGTAATGAAAAAGAACATCTAGTTGTCAAAAAAACTATTAATAAATTTACAATATAAGTAATAAGTTCTATATTCATTGTCACAACCAATAACAAGAATTTTGCTCATTATTTAAGAACTAATATTGTAGGTAATTATAAATATGGAAGATTCGTTAGATTGCAACAATTGTTTAACCACTACAATTTTGATATCAAACATCTTCTAAGAAAAAAGAATAGTTTAGCATATGTCCTTAAAAGATAATTAACACCTTTAACTGTTTTTATTCTTATAAGAATAAAATTTCTTGATATCAAGATCAAAATAAAGAAAAATAAAATAAAATAAAAATCCTTCAAGAATAACTCAAGGTTTTATTCATAGACAATTCTTTTCTAGAAATAGAAATTAAAGAGGAAGAACTTAACAATTCAAAACCATCATTAAAATCCAAAAAATCTAAAAAGAACTTCACCTCATAGATCCATTCTAAAGAAGGTAAAACTTTTAAAAAAATAATTCAAAATGAAAATAAAGAACCTAACAATTTAAGATCATTAGATCCAAAACAAAGTAAGACCCCTAAAAAGAAAAAAAGAAAAATCTCAATTGGGTTGAAAAAGTATAAAAAGAAGACCAAGAAAGACTTATGTAGTCTATAATAGTCTAAAATTAAGAATTTTACAACAATTGGTCTAAAACAAGTAAAACTATTATCAAATTTAGTGGAATAACTCATAGAGTTTTCATTAATAGAATAGAAGCTGAAAATAGTTATGTCAACTATAGAGTACCAAAACTATTAACTCCAAAGAATGTTGCTAAAAATTACTCTACAACAATACAATAACAACCATCACTACCAAACAGGTTGAAGATCCTAGAAAAGATAATATAACCACTAATATTATTCAGAGAAATGCCTCTCACATAGATAGTAAAGATAGTACGACCACTAGTATCATTTAAGGAAACATCCTCTAAAAATATGGTCATTAACGAGAAAAAATACAAAAAAATTAAATAAATCACAATGGTTAAGTCTGTATAACTCAGCCAGAAAATATACTTAGAAATATATCAAAGATATGAAATTTTATACCACAGAAAAAGAATTTACTACTAGTAGTAAATTTAATATTCTTAAAAGAATTGATCCAATTTTTGTTTATAAAGTTTTTCATGCGGGTTTAATTGAGAACCTATATTCATGAATTAATTTAAATGATTTAAAATTTTTTCTAGAAAATTAAAAAAAACTATTAATATTATTTTTAATGATATTAATTATAAAAATTGATAACATTAAAATTATTTTTATAAAAATTAGAAATGTATATAAAGATACGTTAAAGGTAATAACCATCATTGGTAGTTTTACCTTTTGAAAATGACAAAATGATTTTTTCAATAAAATACAATGGTCTTCATCTGCATTTCATTAGTCATTTTTCTTGATTTGTCTATATTTAACCGGATAAAGTAAACTTCTTATGAAATATTCACCATTCGGCTTCATTTATGTTCGACTATATGGAAATAACTTCATTTTACTTTCATCTAATTGTCAATAAGCAATCAACGGTTGCCAATCAGTATCGATCCACAATTAATTAACTGTTGATCAATTCCATTTACAGTTATTTATTATTAATAATTACTTAAAATGCTAAGGTTGAAAGATATAAAAATGGGCTTTATTCATCACTTGGTGACCAAATAAAATTTTTAAATTATTAAAACATATTAATTTTAGAGAAAATATATCTTTACGGAAAATGTTTTAATCTCTGTGGAATTTAATAAAAAAAAATAATATAAAATTAATGGGAAAAACCATTGAATTGTTAATCTTTTCTGTTTTTAATTTATTTGAAATTAATCCGTTTGATAAGAATTTTTTTTTGATTAAGTCAATGACATAATTCATTTTGTGATATATACATAATTCATTTTGTGATAGTTAATTTTTTTTAAATTACTAGATAGATTCAATCTTACAATCTAAATTAAAGATATGGGACACTATGAGCGGCTTTCCATGATTATAGAAATGACAATGAAGAACCACATAATATAATCCTTCTTTTTTCTTTAAAATTCAACCAAAGAAGCAAAAATAATAATAATAATTAAATAAATAAATAACAAATATACATTTTTGACAAACTTCACGTAAATCCTTCCAGTTAATCACTTGTCCAAAAGACAACTTCTTATTCAATAATCTTCATCTGCTTTGTTTAGCTCTCACTTTCATAGAAACCAATCAAAAATCATACTTCAAATTATATCAACCAAAAATGGTGGTCCAAATTCAATAACTTTAAAAAAAATAAACTTTAGATCCCACGTAATTTCAGAATTTTTTTAAAAAATATTTATATTTTTGAAAAATATATCAATCAAGTATTTGACACATGTAACGTGTAATTCATGCATTTGATATGTGATATATGTTTTTCAAAAATAGATTTTTGTTATCATTTTTATAAAAACGTAAATTTATGATGTAATATTTAATAATTATGAATTTAAAATATATTTTTATTAAAAATATGTGATAAACTACCTTTGCCTTTACATTTATAAGTAAAACACGTACGACCTTTCGATAATCTTCAGTGTCATTTTTTTCTCTTCCCATTTATTTCATGTCATTTTCTTCTTTTATAGTTAGCACACAAATCACTATTTTCTGTTCTTCAATTAACTTTGATCACAACCCAGATCATAAATTATTAATCTTTGTATAGAATTTGCTGAGTATTTGAGTAAAACTAAGTAGAAAACAAAAAATGAGAACGTTCTTGAAAACTCCTTTGAGGATCTTGATCAAATTGAAGAACTGGTACATTCAAAGTCTGAGTGAATGTTCTGGAAGGTTCGATTATGGTACGGTCAATATGGGTTGTCCAACGGCACAAGTCTCAACTCTGCCTAGAAGCTTCAGTACCATCTCTACAATATCTACCAAACAAGATGAAGATCTTAAAGAACTAATAAGAGTTGCTTCTAGTAGGAGTTTGGATAATAAGATTGAGATTGATTTTCTTAGAAAACAGCAAGGAAGGAACTCCCCTTTGATATTTGTTGATATGCCCAAGAGTCAGAATGTTGTGTTTTGTAAGATTGATGAAGATAAGGCTGTTGAGTTTGAAGATGATATCAAGGTCAATACTGATGTTTATCCAAGAAGAAGAAGCTATGATGTTTCTAAGATAACTGGGTTTTAGTTAATTTGTTAAGAACATATTTAAAGGACATCAGGGTGATAAAGGGCAGATTTTTTTATTTTTTTTGTCTCTGTTATTCTTAGAATTATCTTCTTCTTCTATTTTTAGTTTTAATTATAATTCAAGTGGTTAAAGTTGTTGGTTAGTAGAGTGTTAGGCTATGTTTTGACTTGTGTTGCAGTATGTATTCCCTAGTTCTGGTTTTCTACATTTTATTTTTTTGTTCCTCACACTTTTGGGAATGTGAAGCAATTGAGTTCAAGTTTACCAAGCTCGGAGCATTACCTTGATGTGTTTTGTATTCATTGAAAGTATATTGAAACAAGATGTCACAAGTAACAACTATCCAATCCTATGATTATATTTTGGTAGTCTTTTAACGTATGATTTCTTTTTTTGGTCTGATTTAACAGGAGATTTATGAAGCACATGAAAAGATAAATGTACAACCTTATAGGTATGCTTCTCATAAGGAAAAGCTTTATAGGTAATTAGATATGCTTAGATAAATTCATTAATTACATGTTTGTTTTATTGGATTGGAATTAAATAAAAATTGATTGTTTTCAGTTTTATGTTTGGTTGGGTTGAAAAGTAATTTCTTCTCTCCTTAAAGAATCGTGATTTCATTCTCATCTTAAATATTATTTCCAATTTTATCTTAACTTAAATATAACCCAAAATCCAAAACCAAAAATCATATTTAGAAAAATAATATTTTTAACTGTAAAACTTAACGCACAAATATAACCCTAAACCTTAAACATCAAATCTCAAAACCCTAAATCATATTTAGAAAAATAATAATTTTAACCCTACACCTTAACCCACAAATATAACCATAAATCCCAAATCCCAAAACCCAAAACTTTATTTAGAAAAATAATAATTATAACCATAAATCTTAACCCACAAATATAACCCTAAACCTAAAATCCTAAATCTCAAAACACTAAACCTTATTTAGAAAAATAATATTTTTAATCATAAATCTTAACCCACAAATATAACCCTAAATCCAAAAACCTAAACTCCAAATCCTAAAACCCTAAACCTCAAATGTTAAACACTATTTAGAAAAATAATAATTTTAATAATATATTTTATTTTAAATAATAATTATTTAAAAAATAATAATTTCAATAATGTATTTTATCTGACGAAAAAAGAATAATTAAATGATATTATTTAAATTTTATTGAATATAGGGATATTAAAGTAATATATAGTGTTTTTCATTTCATTTCAGTTATAAACGTAATACTAATTCTTTCTTTAAGTCGTTAAATCAAACAAAACTATTTCCTTTTTTATTTCATTATATTTTCATTTTCATTTTCATTCATATTCTTATCTATTTTATTCTATTTTGTGAACAAAACGTAACTTAAAGATTACTTGTAAATTAACGTATATTAATTTATTAAATTAAAAATTGAATTTTTCCTATAATTTAAATATAGATATAATAACATATAAATAATAATAAGGGTGTCAAGGTCCGGTTATTAAAAAAAATTAGAAAATTAAATAGTGCCGTTTAGGTAATAAAAGATTGACTGAACTATAATGATTAAAATGTACTATCCAATCTGATGAACAGTTTAGGACCATTTATGTATTAATTGTTTATAACATATATTTAACAGGGAGGGTTAACATATGAGTCTTATATTTATTTATAAATTAATCTATACTTAGTAACTTTTACGTATTCAGGAAAAATAGAGAGAAAATTATTTCCATTATTTTTGGCGCTTCAACTCTATTAATTTTTCTTCATTTTCTTCTTCAATTTATTATATTTTCCTTAAGTCTTTATAGTTATTTTAACGGTACCAAAATATTACCAAACTAAATATCTTCAAATTTTTATTAATTTTAAAGTCACATGAATATTTTTAAGGGTATATGGTATCATTTTACCTACTCTTTTACTTAGAAAAATAGAGAAAAATACTTTCACCACTTCTAGTTATTAAAAGCTTCAACCCTACCAATTTTCATTAATTTTCTTCTTCAATTTATTCTATTTTTATTGAAAAAAATTCTTATTTCTTATTTAGTCTTTATAGTTATTTTTATAATACAAAAATATGATAAGTTAAATATTTTTAAATTTTCATTAATTATAATATTCAAAACAGTTTACATTGAGTTCTTATATTCTCGTTGTTTCAATATATGATCATATAGTTAAAATCAATATCAAAATATGATTAAATTGAAATATGTTCTTATGCTCTTATGTATTTCTTCTATGCATATATGATCAAAAATATGTTACAAATGAGATTTACACACATTCACATCAACAAATATCATATTAAGAGATAGTTCAATATTATCTACACTTATATCATTTTTAAGCAATATTTGTTCCTCACTGTTATTATCATGATTAATTAAGCTCATCAATGTTGTTAATAAAGTCCTTGTATTCAATACTCTCAATGGTGTTAACCCTTTATTTTATTTACACTTAATAGTGTTAACCCTTCATCAAAGTTAAAAGCAATGTCGATGTCAGAAATAATAGAATAGATTAAAAGTAAAACTTCATTTTATATATAGAACTACTCATCACGAACTATAAAAAATTTAAACATTCTCGTTATTATCTTATTTACACTTATTTATATTCAAAAATAAATTAAATATTTTGTTAATAATTATAAGTTCTACTTAACTTAAAAAACGAACCTATTTGTAAAACCAATAAAAAATAAATAATTTGGTGGGCTTTAATCACATCGTGTATACATAGAGAACTACTCATCAGGAGCCCTCGTACACATGCATTTATTCATATGTATGACATTTTAATTATAGATAATTAAAAATATGATTATCTATAAAATAGTTATTGTAATATTGAAACTGTATTTAAACAAAATTAAATATATATTAATATTATTTTTTATATACATATAATTATATAGAAAAATATAATTTTAATAATAAAACACATAATTCTATAAATAATTAAATTAAATTTTAATTATTATTATTTTTAGATTTTTTATTTTACTTAAAAACATGTGATAAATAATTAAAAGATCAAAATTAATGTCAAAATTTAAAAAATATATATAATATAGTAAGATTTATGTTAATATTTAATTTTTTAAACTAAATATATTTTTGAATAAATGTTAAAAATAAGAAGCATCGTTAAATTATAGAAAAATTATTATTCATTAATAACCTATAGTTATTAATTAAATATGTGAAATTAATACAAAATAATTATGATTATTATCATTATAGTAGTTGCAAATCCACCCCCATTCCTATTTGCTCAGTTGCTTTGCTTGCCTGTGTTGTGGCCATTTGAAGTTTGGAACCGTTGTAACCCAAAAGACAATAAAGCCACTCCATTTCTATAATAATAATAACATGCTCTTAATTAATAACGTAAGTAATTAAGAGGAAAATTTTTTATATGAATAAGATGCATAAATATTTGGTATACTTTGATAATCAATAGAACTTTTTTACTGTCATCTATGAGCTGGCTCATGTAAACCTCTCTCGAGGATTGATAATGACACAATTTGTTATACATTATCTTTTGATATTTGTCCAAATTTTTCCTACTAAAATACAATATTTTTTTAGTTTTGATGTGATGAATTAAAAAAAAAATCTGTATAAGAGATCTAGTATGCCTTATTAATTTTATTAATTGTTATTATTTTAGAAAAATAATAGATATTATGTTTTTAAAAAAATCATTGTATTTATATTTTTATTTATTAGTCTCGATAACCATATCATCAATAATTCGAAAACAATTTATAATTTTTATATTTGAGGTAAATCTCAAATGACAAGATATAGTATTATTAATAAGTATACTTAAATTCACATAATTATCGAGAAAAATTAAAAAAACAAATATTGATGAAAATGTTAGAAAAATTGTATAAAAATTTCAATTTTTAGTTTCAAAATTTCAATTTTTAGTTGTTTTTCTTCTTCAATTCTAACATGTTTCTCTTCTTCAATTCAAACCATTTTTACCTATTTCTCTGCATCAATTCTCAACTTATTTTAATGAATAATTCTTCTATAAATAAAGAAGAAAGCTGAGAAGAAAATACAAAAGAAAATATGAGAACGAAAAAGAAAAAAACAGAGAAAAGAGAAGAAGAGGGAGGCGTGAAGAAGAAGAAGAATAAAGAGAAAAAAAATGAGTTGGAAAAGGTAAAAGGAAAAAAAATACTTTTTTTTTTGTTGTATAATTTTATCTAGAGTTAGTTTCTTCAAATAGAGTTCAAACACTTTAAAGTTCGTAGAATAATAAACTATGATGTAAGTTTATTATTATTTAATCGTTGTATCCTGAGAGATAAATTTCCGTCGATCTCAAACACTCATAGTGAGTGAAAAAATTATCTTAAGGATACTCTGTGATACACATGCCTCAATTATTATTATTTTTTATTTATTCAATTATTTAATTTATATATTATTTATATAATATATATTTCTAAATTTTTTTAATAAAATAATTTTATTCTTAAATTATTTATCCGTGTATTATTTATAACAATCTTAAGATAATTTCTTCACCTTATTGTTTTTGGACAAACAAATAAAAAAAGTTTTTTTTAATAAATATTTTGAGACAAATAAATTATTTATAATATGTTATATTTATCTATTATGTTATATATATGTTATGTTATATATATTCTACTATAATTATTGTTTAATTTTTACATCTTTATTAATTCCTTTCATCATCATTATTTACTTATGTTTATCGATTTTTGTGTATTTGTTATTATTAATTATTTTATATAATTATAATTTTTTTATACTGATGTTTTATATTAAGTATTTTGTTTTGTTTATTTATTTTGTATTACTAATCTTAATAGTCTTTACTTTATATTTGTATTTTATTTTTACTATATATATATATTGCTTTATACATATATATTTTATAATTTTATAAATAAATAAATTGTTTTATTTTAAAATTATTTAATCACTATAATTAATGAAATTATACACACACATACACATATATATATATATATATATATATTTTAATTATCATACTTCAATCATTTATTCATTAAATATATATAATTTTTTTTAATCTATAGACTTTATTTGATAATTTTTAAAACTTAAATTTCTATTTGCGTATTGAACAGAGAAAATATAAAGAAAAGATTATGCAATCTAAAATGACAACTCCAATTTCCCAAACTGAAAGCGCAATTGTGAATGTTGTTGATCATACCGTGAATCAAATGATGAGGCCTTCTGTGGCTCATAGGGGTTCTAATGTTATTGGTTTCTATTCCAATGAATTATGTTGTGGCAAAGAGATTGGAGAAGTTTAACGGTTTGAACTTCAAGAGATGGAAGAGTAAGATGATTTTTTATCTCACCATCTTGAATTTAGCAAGGTTTTTGACTGAAGAAGCTCCCGATCAACCTGGGGGTGAACAAGATTTTCAGTCTATTAGTGCTATTGAAGCATGGAAACATTCTGATTATCTATGTCGAAATTATGTTCTGAATAGTCTAACTTATTCCTTGTACAATGAGTACAATAAGGAAAAGATGACCAAAGACTTGTGGGAATCATTGGACTGGAAGTATGAAACTGAAAATGTCGGTGCCAAGAAATTTTTGGTTTGTTGCTTTCTTAATTATAAGATGGTGGACTCTAAATTGATATGCAGTCAAGCATGTGAAATCCAAGATATCATAACAGTGATGTATGATAAAGGGATGGTACTTAGTGAAACCTTCCAAGTTGCAGCTATTATTGAAAAGTTCTTCCTTTCATGGATAGAGTTCAAGGCATACCTTAAGCACAAACGAAGGGAAGTGTCTTTGAAAGACTTGCTGATAAGATTCAAAGTGGAAGAAGATAACAAATCTTCTTCTAAAAGTGGTTATATCTCATCAGTACCCAAGGCTAATGTGATGGAACATGGTCAAAGTTCCAAACACAATAAGAATAAAGGCAAGGGCAAGTTGGGTAAAAGGTCTAAATTAGGACCTAAAGAAGTATATTTTTAGAAATCAAACTTTAAAGGGATTTGCTTTAACTGTTAGAAGATAGGGCATAAAGCCCCAAACTGAGGTTTAAAAAAAACAGAAACCGTGAGGCAAACATGGTTGATGACATCACTCATGATATTTCTGGCATTGACTTATATGCAGTCATTTATGAGGTAAACTTGGTGGGATCAAACCCAAAAGAATGGTGGATGGACACTGGTGTAACAAGGCATGTATGCTTAGATAAAGGGATATTCACTACTTTTGAAGCAGTGAAAGATGGAAAGAAGCTCTTCATGGGAAATTCTGCCACATCAGCCATTCAAGGGCAAGGCCAGGTCAAATTGAAGATAACCTCTAGTAAGGAGCTGACATTAAATAATGTACTCTATGTGCCTGACATCCGTAATAATCTTGTTTCTGGCTTATTGTTAAACAAGCATGGCTTTGGGATGGTGTTTGAATATGATAAGGTCATTATAACCAAAAATGGGATGTTTGTAGGGAAGGGATATGTATCTAATGGGCTATTTAAGCTCAATATAATGACTATAAAAGCTAAGAATATTAATAAGATTAATTCTTCTGCTTATATGCTTGAGTCTTCCAACTTGTGGCATGGTAGACTAGGTTATGTTAATTACGATACATTGTGTAGATTAATTAACATGAAACACATACTCTCATTCCAAATAGATTCAAAGCATAAGTGTGAGACTTGTGTTGAGGTAAAAATGATTAGGTCATTGTTTCATTCGATTGAAAGGAACACTGAATCCCTAGACTTAATCCATAGTGATCTATGTGATTTAAAATTTCTTCAAACAAGAGGTGACAATAAGTATTTTATTATTTTTGTTGATGATAGCATGAAATATTGCTATGTGTATTTGCTTAAAAGTAAGGATGAAGCTATAATATTATTTTTATTATTTTGGTGAATTCTGTGCACAACATGGAGTTATTCATGAAACCACAATGCCTTATTCACCTCAACAACTCAGCAAAACGGAGTTACTGAATATAAGAATCGTACCTTGAAATAAATGATGAATGCAATGCTATTAAGTTCTGGGTTGCCATAAAATTTGTGGGGGGAAGCTATTTTGTCAACTATATTTTAAATAAGGTACCCTAGAAAAAGACACATAAGACATTGGATGAATTATTTAAAGGAAAGGTACCTTCCTACAAATATTTACGAGTGTGCGGGTGTCTTACAAAAGTGGTTGTACCTATATCTAAAAAGGTGAAGATAAGTCCAAAAATAATAGATTGCATCTTCATTGGATATGCATATAATAGTAGTGCTTATCAGTTTCTTGTTTATGAGTCAAAGATCCTAGATATACAAAAGAACACAATAATGGAATCAAGGAATGCATCATTCTTTGAAAATGTATCTCCATGTAAATCTCAAGGAGAATCAAGTTCGTCTAAACAAACATATGAGATTATAAATGAAGATAGTAAAAAAAAAAGAACATGAACAAGAGGTTAAGGTTGAACTCAGACATAGCAAGAGGGCTAGGACAGAAACGTCCTACGGTCTAGATTTTTTGACCTATTTGCTAAAAAGTGAACATCTAACCTACGAAGAGGCTGTGAATTCTTCTGAAGGTCCTCAATGGAAAGAAGCCATAAATAGTGAAATTGAGTCCATTCTGTAAAATCACACTTGGAAACTAGTTGATTTACCTCCAAGTAGTAAAACACTAGGTTCTAAGTGGATTTTCACAAGAAAACGTAAATAAGATGGATCAATTGATAAGTATAAGGTCAAGCTTGTAATTAAAGGATACAAACAATTACATGGCCTTGATTACTTTGATACTCATTCTCCTGTGATGAGAATAACATCTATTTGGATGATAATTGCTATTGCAGCTCTACGGAATCTTGAAATACATCAAATGGATGTAAAGATAGTCTTTCTAAATGGAAAGTTAGATGAAGAAATCTACATGGACCAATCCAAGGGTTTTTCATGCCTAGGGAAAGAAGGAAAGGTCTATAAATTGGTGAAGTCTTTATATGGCTTGAACCAAGCACCAAAACAATGGCATGAAAAGTTTGATAATTTCATGAGGAAAAATGGCTTTAAAATCAACGAATGTGACAAATGTGTATATGTCAAGAACAAAGAAGATGGTTATGTTATCTTGTGTCTTTATGTTGATGACATACTAATTGTGGGTAGTAATGATCAAATGATTAAATCTACTAAGTCTATGTTGAATTCAAGGTTTGATATGAAAGATATAGAACCTACTGATGTAATTCGAGGAATTAAGATATCAAGGATTTAGCGGTCTCATTCTAAGTCAATGTCATTATGTTGACAAAATACTTGAGAAATTCAACAAGGGTGATTCTGGAATTGTGAGAACACCAGTAGATGTAAATCTACACCTATCTAAGAATAAAAGTGAGAATGTCTCAAATAGAATATTCTAGGGTGATAGGAAGTCTTATGTACTTGATGAGTTGTACGAGACCAGATATAACTTATGTTGTAAGCAAATTAAGTAGATATACTAGTAATCTAGGATCTGATCACTGGAAAGGTATTACAAGACTACTTAGATACTTAAGATATACACGTAGCTATGAAGTGCACTACACAAGATGTCCAACTGTATTAGAAGGATACAATGATGCCAATTGGATATCTGATATGAAAGACTCAAAGTCTACCAGTGGATATGTATTCATACTGGATGGTGCAGTTGTTTCATGGAAGTCCTCTAAATAGACATGCATTGCTAGATCCACGATGGAATCTAAGTTCATCGCTTTGGATAAATGTGGTGAAGAAGTCGAATGGCTATGCAATTTTGTAGAGGATATTCCTAAATGGGTAAAGCCTATACCTGTAATATGCATTCATTGTGATAACAAATCTGTTATTGGTAGGGCACAGAGCAATATGTATAATGGTAAGTCTTGACATATATGTCGTAAACATAATACCATTAGACAATTATTCTCAACTGGAGTTATCTTTATTGACTATGTGAAGTTAAAGGATAACATAGTTGATCCCTTAACTAAAGGGTTAAATAGAGAGTTAGTTGATAAGTCATCGAGATAAATGAGACTAAAGCCCATAAATGGATAAGAATTTGCAAAGGAAACCCAACCTATTTGACTAGAGATCCCAAGATCTAGATTCAAAGGGACAACCTAATTGTAAAGACTTAGTGAGATCATTGTAGAGGTTTACCCTCAAGTCCATTCGTATGATGAAAAATAGTGATACCCATAAGATATAGGACAAGTTAAGACTTTTAATGATTCTTATAAAAAGATACCGAGCGGAGTATACGGGTTACTCTTTGAGGATTACTTTTAAAAGATAAGAGATCACCTATGTGAAGGAGGAATGAAGCCACTTCAAAAGAGAATTGTATCTTAATTCTTTAGAGACTCTCACAGAACCAGGCATATGTTCATGGCCAAAATGAACATAACAGTGAGAACTGAATTGTGTCAGGAAATATTCTTGTGTAAAGTATGTCATCGCTTACATAAACGACAGAACAATTCAAGAACATCGCATCTATTGCTCAGTGAGTAAGGTAAATATATTTTCACAAAGAAATGGTCAAAGGGTAACACCTACCTATCCTATGTAGGTTTCGATCTGTTGAACTCTATTTCCATGTCAAAATTTGATTTAAAATATATGTCAATTTTTATTCATGTGGGGGATTGTTAGAAAAATTGAATATAAATTTCAATTTTCAGTTTCAAAATTTTATGTTACCTCCCTCTTGATTTATTCTATTTCTCTTCTTCAATTTCCATTCATTTCTCTTCTTCAATTCTAATCGTTTCTCTTCTTCAATTTGAGTCGTTTCTACCCGTTTCTTTGCATCAACTCTTAGCTTCCGTTTATGAATAATTATTCTATAAATAGAGAAGAAACGACATAGAAGAGAATTTGAGAACGGAAAAGAAAAAAATAGAGAAAAGAGAAGAAGAGGGAGGCGTGAAGAAGAAGAAGGAGAAGAAGAAGAATGAGAAAAAGAAATAGAAAAGGAAAAAAAAAAGGAGAGTCAATAAAGGTAAAAGGAAAGAAAATATTTTTAAGAATAAATTGAGTAAATTAAATTATAGTTGAATGAAGATGATGAAAAAACTATAGAAGCACACTTTGTACAATCATTCTGCATTGGTCTTCTTATACATCCAAGCCACACATCTTGCTACCATATCACTACACTAGGATTGCCACATCAGTTACTTGTCACAAGTATATTTTCTCAATAACCAGCCATTACCATCATCAATTACTTTAATACACTTTCCATCATCCGCGCAAACTCAATAACATAACTATTACACTGAGTTTGGAACGACAAAAACAAATTATGATTGAGAAAGAGGTTTGATGATAATGTGTGCATTTTTCTCAAAGGAAGGCACATAATATATGACAAGCTATCCAAAATGAACCCATTCTCGAATAAAATAAAAATCTAATTTGACATGTTTAGTAAGAGCATGAATAATAGATTTGCAATCAATGCAATATAGCTCATATTGTCACAACAAAGTGTAGAAGGGGGAAAAAGACATAAATAAAGCTCGGGCAACGTTTGCAAGTGCCTGGTATTTAGCTTCAAAGATGGACCTTAAAACAATAGCTTGCTTACGAGAACTCCACAAAATTGGATTTGCCTTATAATAAAAAACAATACCAGATGTTGAGTGACTCTCATCTAGACACGAGGCATAATTAGTATTTATAAACCCTTGAAGAATGAGTTGTGAGCATGGCTTAAACACAACATATATATGGGATGTATAAATTTTAATTGTTTACAATTGCACGAATCACAAGCAGACTAATGATAAGTTTTTCCCGAGTTCAGTATCTAAAGAATTGAAATCTAGTTTTAAAAAGTTAAATTATTTTTAAATTAGTTATAATAAGTAATCTTAAATATTCTAAAAATGATCGATTGAAAGATGATTGTAAATTCTAAATTGATTAAACAAATAGAATAAAGTGAGTAAATTAAATTATAGTTGAATAAAGCTGATGAACAAAGATCGAAAATTAGTTTGCTATCTATTCATGTAATAAATGAATTAAATGATTTAAACAAAAGTTATAATTATTTTTTCCTTTTAAATAAGTGAACCCGTGATGATCATTGTGAGTTCCTATAATTTTTAATTAACCAATAACTTCATGGATTGGACTTGAAACCGATTTATTGGTAAACCTAACGAAAATATATAAATCATCTAATTTAATGCAAATCGATGAAATTAAATTAGACTTTTGTTCATTCATATACAATCAAGCACATATGATGTATCTAATGCTTAGTTCTAAAATATATTTTTTAATTATAAATCAAAATTTGATCAATCATTAATTAATAATTAAAGATATGAAAAACATGAATAATAAATAAATCAATTTTTATTTAATTAAATCATAAGATTGTTATTATAGTCATTGAAAGTAAGACTAGAATCACATGTACAAAAGTTAGCCTATCATAATTAAATTAACCAAAATTAAATAATAATAAAAAAGACACTCAGATTATTTAGAGAAAAAGAAAATCTAACAATAAAAATGCTCATTTTTTATCTGTGATTCCAAATCTCTGAATTGGTTGATCGTTTACTTCAAATCCTTGAAAACTATTTCATAATTGGCAGCTTTTCTCTCCATTTTCTGTGTTATGGATGATGGATTATGGCTATAGGTAGCTAGTAAGTCTAGATATTGTTTAAGAAGGGTCTAGGGTGTATTTATAGGTTAAAGGTTGGTCAAAACACATTTAGTATACATATTAGGTTTTTTGGCCAGTTTTTACACTTGGGTCATGTCATCTTTAATTTGTGTCATGGCACACATTGAATTGTGAATCCACAATTTTAAACCAAGAGGATCGTGCCACAACTTGTAATTTTTTGGTTCGTGATGCGCGTTGAACTCTAGTAAACACAAATGGATCCACAAATGGAACCCAAGAACATCTCTTTGAGCATGAAATATGTCTGGGCCACGAGTGCACCTACTTTTTGGTTTTTGATATTCTGATTCATTCCAACTTGTGTGAGTTGCCATTTATACCCTATTTTTTCAGTCTACAATCTACATTATCCTCAATGTTCAAATAAAAATCAAGAAAAAAGAAGAAAAAGAAAGAAAAGTTACCCATCTTATAATAGTGGTGTGGTTGTTACTCTAGTTGTATCCTTCATCTAATTCAAGTTCTATCACACAGAGAGAATTGATGTATATCTCATATGTATCACATATTACAAAAGAGTTATAAGATTAAAAGTTTCAAATAACATAAACATTGTCCAAAATAATAGAAATACAAATAAAATAAGTACATCAAATAAAAACACAATAAAAATTAACAGGCAAAAAATTAGAGCTTTAGTCCTCCATATCATCGAGTTCTTCTTCATTCTTAGGTTCAAGTAGCCTAAAGATAAATTCATACCTAGGAGGCTCAAGTAATCTCCTAAATTAACTACAGTTCATTCCGAGTTGGGAGAGTTGAAACCTCTACATCTTATGGATAGATTGCATGTACTCAACTTGAAACCACTCCAGTTGCTAGGCTTGGTAATCTTTCATATATTTTTACCTCTTTTTGTAACATGGGAACTTGATCTTTAATTTATGCTTTTGAAAAGAGGTGACTTTTTTACTCGTTTGGGTGACTTTTGTCCTACTAGTGAGGTTTTTCATGTAGTTCAGGGTCAATAAGTCATCATATTGTAACAAAACTTCACCTTTGGGGAACTTCATCCCAACCTTAGTACATAAGGTTGTGATGCGGGGAAAAAATGACTTATTCAGTGATTATTTGCTAATAATCTAATTCCTTGATTTGTTATTGTCCCAACATCCATTATTTTTATGGATTGTATGGCATACATTAATTTGCTCTTTCTTTATCCACTATGCTATAATGAGTGGTTAATGTTAATGTTAATCTATAGCAAAAGTATTGTCAAATCTAAAAGATATTTATTAAGTCATTGGCATCAAATGATTTATATCTCCCATTTAATATATCCCACTTTGTCCCTTTATTGTAAGGTTTGTATTACATCATCATAATCCATATTTTCAAGATAAGCCTCATATTCATCTTAGCCTACATCTATTATGCCATAAAAAAATTATATGAGATGCACCAAATGGGAAAAATAAACCCCTTAGCATAACTTTATTGTCCACAACATCAAGAACATTAGTATAAAATTCTCTTACTATAGACAAAATTGTGACATCTGGCCTCTTAACAAACTATCTCTATCCAAGGACCGTTATCTTATCTGTTACACCAAGGAATGGATTTTCCCAAAATCAAGTCCTCTTTCCACGATAAATTTTTTATTAATCTTAACATCTTTATCAAATCTTAATTTTGCCTACAGACTAACAAATGTGATTCTATTAGATTCTTGCGAAACTATTTGTTGTTTAACCTTCTCATTATTCTTTCTTTTTGGTGTCATATTCTTGCAAGTTCTAAGTATGAAAATAATACCCTCAAAAATTTTCAAAAAACATATCAAATAAATTATTCTCCATTCTCTCTATTCAAATTAAGATTTGTTCACTTAGACCCCAAAAAGTAATCACTTCAAATATCATGAAATAAAAATGAGAATTATTCTGAGAGTATGAGTCACTTACTTTTGATTTTGCCAATCCTCTTTTGAAGAAGATGAAGTTGTATCTCTATCATCATATCATCAATGATTTAGGAATAATATATAAAAAAAATTCAAGTTTGAGATTAATCTCAAATGATAGGTATATTATTTGTAAATATAATTAACATAATTGTTGAATAAACTATAAAAGAAAAATCTTGATGAAAGGAGAGGAAAGCGAGTAAGATCAAACTGAGAATTCTTGAATTTCATTGATATTGCCACTAGGTATATTTTCTCAACAATCAGCCACTACCGACATCAATGACTTTAATAATACCTTTGATAATTATATTCATTAAAAAACTTAATGTATATAGTTGATATATAATAATAGTGATCCTCGTCCTAATTTTGACAAGCATTCAAGTTTTTGTTTGTGACAGTATTTGTCGAGCATTATAAGCTTGAGACTACAGGAGGCTCTGTAAAGAAATTCATAGCACGGATTACTGTTTGGAAATGCTTCAAGCTTTAATGGCATTAAATGGAGTCAATAAAAGAGTTAGCTTTTTCTGTATACCTTGAATTTGCAAATTAAGATGTTTGGCAGTAAAATTTGAGAAACTGAAAATTATAAAAATAGTTTTTAACCTTTTTAGCTTTTGAGTGAATTCATACTCAAATATGAATATGTGTTCAAAAATAAATCTCATTGAAACATATGTTTAAGAGTTGTGATCAGACTCAATACTTATTCTTTGAGATGTAACATGATACTCTAATCATTAGACATTTTTTTGTTGCTAGATTTACCAAATCTTCACTGAGATGAGATCTGTACTTTTAGGATCAAAAATTGAAAGGACCACTTGAGAGAATGTCTTAGATAATAAATATTCCCAAACTTAAAAAAAAAATTAGAAATAAACTGAAAAATATTTTCAATGTTATTTTCAAAGGAACATTATTTTTTAGCACGAGATATTACGTTATTTTTAACGTTCGTTCTAGACGATAAGATTTAGTTATTTAATTTTATAAAAAATTCAAATTTTATAAAAGATTCAATTAAGAATAAATTATATTATTTTAAAAAAAAATTATTTAAATTATTATTATAAAATTCTTAAATATGTCTTCAAGGGAACATTAATTTTTAGGATGGGATATTAAGTTATTTGTAACGTATACTCTCTCTCGTATTAGTAGACTAGTTTTTTTATTTAGAATATTATTATTTTTTATTAAGTAATTAAAACATGTTGAAAATAAAAATAAATATAAAATAGGTTAAGAAAAAAATTAATAATAATAAAAATTTTAAAAAAAATTATTTAAATATATATTTAATTTTTTGAAAACTTAAAAATTAATAAAATATCAAAATAAAATAATGACAATTAACAAATATTAGAAAATAAATATTTTGTAATTTTTTTTTCATATTAATTGTAACTTTATTATTGTTCAAAACTCATACTACAATTACATTTGATCACTTTATAAAAAAAATATAATAAAAAATTATTAAAATAATATAATTTATAATTAATGGATACTTTTCATAAAATTAGAGGAGTAAATAACATAATTTTTAATTAAAAAAAATTAAACGTTACCAATGACCTAAAGGATTTTTATAACATTTTTCTCTATTTTTTATAAACTCCTTAAATGTTATTATAAACTCCTTAAACGTTACCAAGCTTAGTAATTTAGTTTTACATTTGATCACCTTATAAAAAAATAATAATAATATAATACAAAATTAATAAAATAATATAATTTTTAATTAAATTTTTTTTTTTTTATAAACTCCTTAAATGTCCCATTGTAACTAGAATTCAATAAAATAAAATAAAAATTGAACACAATGCATTAATATATTTGTTAATAAAAGGAATCATTATTTTATATTCCTCACTACCATCACTTTAAAACAATGTTGGTCAGTCGTTTAAAAAATACATACTAATAATATGCACGCACAACCAGAAAAATAATAATAAGCAAGCAACCGGTTACAGTTGAAAACAGAGTGAAACTATTATCTTGAATCATTAGTATATATCACAGTCATAATTAATTAATATTTTTTTATTAAATATATAATTATATAAATCAATTTATTTATTTATTAATAATATTGCATTTATATATAATTATATAAATCAATTTACTCTCAGCATTGATATCAGCTCATGACAGCCCATGATTAGCTATCTAAAATCCATTGATCTACCATAACTCATGACAACTAATGATTAATTGCATCTCCCGTATTTCAGCTCTTCTTAATATTTTACTAATGATTAACAGAACTTACACTTTCCACCATAATTTCTTTTACAAAAATAAAACATTAAATTTTATTTTTATTTTAATCCCATATTTAGTCTACAAATCCCTTTTTGAGCTTCATTTTTTCACTATCGATCTTTTAATGGTTTTCAAAATGAATTACACCATCTCTATTAGCCATTGTTTAAAATTGTTTTGTTATCAACGATGTGATTTGGTTTCAAAATCTTTGAAAAATATATTCTTATCGCCATAATATTATAGATCTTTTCTTGCCAAATAAACCCACATTTTATCATATTATTTTAGGACATTTACATATTTATGACAATATTAGCTACCATCTATCAAATGTGCTGGAATGCTGAGAGTAAATTATGGGATTTATATTATGAAAGAATTAAGTAAATAATATTATAATGATGGACTTAGCAAAAATTATGATCATTATATCCATCTTAATTATGTCTTAATTGTATCTATTTAACTTTATATACAGACTAAATATGTAAATTGGAAGTGAAACCACGTACTAAAATGAATCCACTTACTTTAAGAGAGGAAAAAGGAAACCATAGCTACTTATGTAGCTTGAGTGTTAAGCCGGATAATCAAAGGACACAACAGAAACAGAGGAATCCAGTAGGTGAGGGTGCATAAAACCATAGGTACGCAGCACTTGATTATCCGCAAAATTCAAAACCTTCTGCATTCCATCCCAACAAGATTCCCCTGAATACATCTCATTGTGATTCCCACTGCACGGTTGACATCCCGTAAAATGTGTTATAAAAGGTCTCCTCCAATCTTCGTTCTCATTCCCACTCTCCCTAAACGCACCGTATTGCTCACTCACTTTCTCTGCGTGTCTCCTTCTTAACCTTTCATCTCCTCTCTCTATCTCCCTATATCTCTCCGTTATATTATCCAACTTTCCAACTATCTCCACCCAATACCCTTCGAAATAATACCCATTCTCTAAATAAATCTTGTCTGCCCATTTCTCCTTCTCCTTATATAATAGATACGCCAGACCCGTCTGATCATCTGACTCCGGGAAGGATTTGTCTGGAAAAATTGACCGTTGAATCTTACCCCATTTCTCGTAATCTGGACTTTGTGGACCCATTTGGGCCCATACCTCTATGAAGTCTAGTACCCACTGACAGTTCCGGATTAGTAATACACCAGCATTCAGACCTGTCCAACTATGCGTTTCTTGAATCAAATGAGCCCAGCCGTGAACGATAAGGTTGTGATTCTTGTACTTTTCTAAAGGAAGCTTGAACTCCATATCGGTAATGGCAGCGTCTGAGTCTACCCACCAGATCCACTCCGCTTCTGGATGGGCCATCATTGCGGCCCGAACCACTGGGAGTTTAGCCCAATAAGAGCCCATTTTTGGGTGTAGCAATGCGTTATTGTAGAAGATATCGTAGCCGTGGATTCTACAGTAATCCACCTTGTTCTTGAAGAATCTCAGGAGTAAATGATCGCCAATTGGATTCTTGCAAGCCGAAGGTTGAGATCCTGTCACCATTAGAATACGATTTTCTGCTCCGGCAACGAATGATGGGTTATTCTTCAACCACTCTCTCCGTTTGTAATCCCAATTCTTCACTGGATTCCCAATGGAATAGCTTAGCTGTGGGTCATCGTAGAAGGTTTTTGCTGATGAGTTTTGGCTCAGTTTAGCACTATGTATATCTCCATCTCCAGCACAATTTAGCGAACTGGGTAGGTTTGCACGACCTGCCGTTTTTGGTTTAACGACAGTGCGCTCGAGGCTAGGGCTTGGAATAGAGGAAGGAGTAATGAAAGACCAGAGAGTCCAAACTAAGAGAAAAGCAACTAATGCTCCTCCGAAGAATAGGAAAGTGTCGGTAATCCATGAAGAAGTTTTGTACCGAATAGATGGTTTGGCCATTGGAGAACCTTTAGAATGAGGATGAGAAGATTCTGGTGGCAGTACCATGAAAGAAATAGATTGTTAACGTTCTTACTATACTGTCCCCAATTTCAAGTGAAGCTTTTGAAGTGAAAGGAGAGTGAAACGATAACGACACTAACAGAGCATGAGAGTGTAGTTAATCTATAATTAACTGTTCACCTACCTTGTGGTTTGTTTGTTGAGTAATTAGTGTAAAGGTTTATGCTTTAAATGGTTTTGAGAGTTGAGTCGCTAAAGAGCGCATTATATGCTAAAGTGCACCAAAGATGCGTGATATTTGGCTTTGTAATTTTACTGTCTCACGAGTCTTGCTCTATAAATATGACACGTGGAAAATGTACCGACAAGATATGGTTTTGGATAAAGAGTTCTTCAGATGTTTACTTTTGCTTTTTACGCTTTGGTTAAAAAGATTGGATACTAAGTAGGAGGAAGGCGTTATTCGTTAAGTTACATTAATCTTAATTTTATATTACATATTTTTTTAATTTTAAATGTTAAAATTTTATTTTTTAATAATAATTTTAAATTATTATATGTAGTAGATATAAAATAAATATTTAAAATTTAAAAACAGGTACAAATAAATAAATAAATTATTCTAATCATATAATTTTTTCAATTTTTTAAGATATTAAATGATGTATTACTATCTATCTTATAACAGAATGACTTTTTTTCTTAAACTGTGTTTTAAATTATTGGAGAGTAATTCAAACTACATTCTAAAAATAAAAAAATAGACCAATATAATTATAAACAGGGTGATGGGTGCCACCAAAGGAACCAGCCTCTTTGGTCGGGGTCGGGGTCATGGTCATGGTCACCCTCAGTTGTCAATTTTTTTAATGGGACGAATCTCTATATAAATTATTGGATTAAAGGGATAATAAAATAAAATATAAATAGTAGAAAATGAACGTTCGTAATTTAATGAATTATGTTATGGATGGATATTATTTTTAAAAGTATATATTCTATTTAATAAATATATGAATTTATTTATATCTTAAAAAATTTAATTTAATTACATTTAAATAATTATTTTATATTTTATCATTAAGCTATATTTTTATTCTTTTAAAAAAACAATAATTTTTTTTATAAAAATTATTTAAATTTTAAAAATCTAAATCTTATAATTATTTTATTATTATTATTATTATTATTATTATTATTATTTCAACTAGTTTGTTAAGTATCCTATTAATATTATTTAGTATTAAAAGATTGTGTATTTGTGGTTATATGTATTTTATTTTCTTCCTTTTATATAAATATTATTTATTAATTCAATTTTTTTCTCTTTATTATAAAATAGTTATTATTGATTTTTTTTATATAATTTTACATTATTATAAAAAATTTAAATTTTATATTTTTTAAATAATATTTAAAATATCACTTAAATTCTTATTCGTTATTTGAGGGTCTTATTAAGAATTTCCAATCCCACCTAATTTCGTTTTATTCGGTTTATGATATAATATATATAAAAAAAATGAACGAATTTGATATTTTGCTTTGATATATATAATAAAATTAAATAATTTTATTCATACTTATCAATACATTAACTTTTTAATGTATTAGTTTTATATTTGTTTTTAAGTACTTTTTATTGTTAAATTATACGCATTTATGAAATATATAGCATGGTGTATTCAATTCAGATTTTAATATATTTAGAAGGAGTTATAAATTTTAAAAAAAATTAGGAACTTTTAAAGATTGTTTTTAGATTTTCCTAACCCCATTTATATTATAATGAATTTTATTTCATGGAATTTTATGTATTTATATTGATAATAATTAAATTAATAATAGAGAATTTTTAAGAAAAAAGATAATAAAAATAATTTTTAAGAAATCTTTAGAAATTTTTGGAGTTGAATGAATAATAAATTTAGATTTTTTCTACAACCAAACATTTAGTTTTTTTTTTTTTTTTAAATTATTTGAATAAAAAATTTCAACTGAATGGTGAGTACACCCCTTGAGTTTATTTTTGGAATAGGATGCGGTGCAGTCAATTTCTAGAGGGTTAATTGTGGTATTTTATTAATCTTTGTAACTTATATCACGTGTTTTACACGTGACTTTTTAAAGGTCAATTAAATAATTTTATAGATATTTAAATATGTTTTTATTCGTAACATTAGTACATAACACTTTAAATATTATATTTATACATATTCATTATTATTTTTTATCATACAAATCATTTATAACTTTTACATGTATTTTTTAACACGGTTATATAATTTTATTAGGAGTAAATACCAATGATATTTTAAAAGTCTTCTAAATATCAAACAGATCCCCAATAATTTCACTTTATATCAAGTATATATCTTTAATTTTTTTTAATACAAAGACAAGATTGTATTTTCATATTTATTATTTTTATTTTTAATTAAAAAGTATTAAAATGGGATTGATATTATTTTTAAAGTTAAGATTTCTTTTACATTTTTGAATAAAAAAATCTTCTCCTTGTCTCCAAATTTTATAATACATTCCTATTACAACACATATATATTATCTCAAAAATTTAATCTAAGTTTTTAAATTCTTTTTTAAATAATCTTCTTTATCTCCCAATTTTCATAATTCATGACATTTCCTCTTAAAATCTACAAGTAATCATCACTATGTGCTTCGATAAAGAGATCCAAATTGGTTTTCTTCACAAAATGATTATGATAGAGCAATTATATATTACTAGGAGCAATAATACTTGATAGTGCAAACAAAATTGGAGATCTAGATCACTTAAAAAATGAAAAGGGGAAATTTAAAAACAATTTTTCTCTTTCCCTTTTAAAGAAACTTGACATTTGTATAAAAAGTCATTCTTTTTAAAGTAAAGGACAAAAATGTAATTGTGAAACATCAGAGACATAAATATTACAAAACCAAACATTAGGAGCCAAAGAGTCCAATATTATGTCGAAATTATCTATCCCTTCTATATATTAATCATATAGTGACATGTATATTTTTTATAAAAATTAAATCCTAGTTAACACCGTTAACAACTAATGTTAATTTTATAACTGAAATTATATCTCTTTTCAAGGGAGAAAATAGGAAAGAGTATGACTTATATTTATTTTACATTTTTAGCTTTATAATATTTTTATAAAATAGAGTAGTACCTAATTTGTCTGTAAGTTATTTTGTTGAGCTGGTTTATATGTATCGTATTTAATTTTATATTAATATTATTTTTATTGTTATAAATTTTAAGAGTAATATTTTAATTAAATTTTTATTTTTAAATTTAAACAAATATGATTTCTAAGTTCAATGCAAATAAATATTGAAATTAAAATTTACATTTAAATAAAATAAAATGCACTCACCTCATTTGATCTCTTTATTTATTAACTTTTTGTAAAATTATATTATTAATTTTACAATTTGAGCATTTAGTAAAGTCATCGTCAACATAAAAAAATTCAAAGAAATAAATTATTAGGGGATATGTAATCCAAATTAATAATAATTTTATAGGTAAAAAATGTCAAGATATCTTTGCTTTAGTTTAGTTATCTAATTTAAAAATATATATTTTTAAATTCATTTATTTGTTAAAATGTATTTTAAGTGTTATAATTATGAAAAAGGTATAAGACAAGAACAACATTAACTTTTTATTTATCATTATCTAATTATCATATTTTCACGAATATATAAATTTAAAAACATCATTTCCAAGCTAAAAAACTAAATTATACTTGTTGTTTAAACAAAAGAAATAATTCAATTCTCCACCCTAATTTATATAAGTCTAAGGTAAAAAAAATAAGAAACAAAATCAAGCTTGATAGAAGCTTATAAGACTTTCATCTTCTGAAGAATGGAGAACTCTCGGTTGGTAACTCCTTATTACAACTATGGATTACAAGTAGAAGGTTCAACATCCTGAACTTCAAAGAATCCAGGGAGGAGATTTAATGGTTGCTCACTGGTGGGTTCTCTTATACTTATGATTGTGTGATTTCCAAGACCTTTTAATAGATATGGTATAGGGTTTTTAATTGTTGGTTTGTTGTAGCAAAGAGAATGGAGGCAAATGGATAGAGGGAATTGTGGTTGCGAATATTTCACTTGGATTGATCTAGTTGTTGATCCGCTAACAAGTGAACTTATTACAGGCTTGTTGAATCGAATCAATGCTTAGGAAATTGAAGATTGTCCAATTGAAGAAATTTTTGAAGATTATTATTTTCATTTTAGGGTGTCTATTGTTAGTGATTTATGCATATGTAACCTGTTTTGAAGACTTTGGTGACTAGTAGTTAGTTTGAACTTGTTTTGAACAGTTTAGTGGTTAGTGGTTCAATATGTATGTAATGTTAGTGCTATAGTATAGCATAAATGTATTTATTTTGAACTGTATTTGCAAACCTATTTGGTTAAAAAGGGCTATGTTTTGAATATAGATGATAGATGTTTAGTATAACTGATATTTGTAATGTTAATATTATTGCTATTGTTGTGAAATATGTAATGTTAGATGACCTTTTTGTCCAAATTGAACCTTGATTTAATAGTTTATTTTTACAATTCTATGAGATATGCATAATGTTTAGTTGCTATTGGATATGGGATGTTATCTGTCAAACTATTGTCTCCTAATTAAAAAACCATGAAGATTGGAAGCATTAATTAGAAATTATAGTTGGAATTTTTCCACTAAATTGGTTTGAAAAGACAAAAATTACAAGTTGTATCTTGTTAATTATGCATATAGAAATTTCCATTCAACAAACGTCCTAGTGGAATCCCAAAATGCAATCTTGAAAATAACAATATGAGTTGACATTAGAATTGAGATGATTTATAGTAAGTAAAGTTATCTTAGCGCAACACATGCAATGTCCAACAAAGGAATCTTTCAAGTAATGGGTTTAAAAAAAAGTGAGCATTTACATTTTGAGACACGGATGGAGAAGAAAATGAGAGCTGGCAACTTGACTTCTCGATTAGGGTAAGAAGATCTGGTGTTGTAGTTGTCGAAGTGCATGATGACTCCACTAGAGCTTCAGGTTCCACAAAATTTTCTTAAAGATGTGCCTATGTTGCTTAGTGACTCAATTTAAGTTACATGAGTTGATGCTAATGAGCACTTGCAATTCAATGCTTTCTTAACATGCTTCTTCCTTTCATCACACATGAGGCTATGACTACTAGACTTCAAGGTTGATGCCTTCATCCAATCTATCATAGGCTCAGAGCTTCCTCTTCCATTGTTTTAACAAGAATCAACTTTCTCAACTTTCTATACGTTAACTTTGACACCAAAGTTAACTTTTAAATATTTTGATTTTTCATTGAGAAAATCATAAGCTTCACATTAGAGATATTATGTCCAAACTCTTATCTCTGGTTAGTCTCAATATTCCTGCTTTAACTTGCCTAAACATACTAGTTTTATTATTTGACATGTTTTATGCAACAATAATAGATGTAGCAAATGATTTTAGGTTTCAAATATATGTTTTTCATGTCAGGTGTAGCTTTTCTTGGATTTATGTTACATATCCAATGATGTCATAACGAACACAACATGCATATGATTGAATCCAAAAACAAGTAAGATGTTGAGTTATATTTCATCTTCCTAATCAATATAATCTAAAACAAGCAAAGCAACGATTAAAACAAGTTGTATGATTATATTTCATATGCTTTACAAATATGCACATTTACATGTTTACAAAAGTGTTCCAAATGCTATACTAAGTGTAATCCAAAACATATATTTCCCAGTATAATCATCCAAAAAATATAGCACAACTATTCCAAACTATTTACAATCTTTTCACCATAATGGTATTCCAAATAGTTTACAAAAAATATATGAACTGTTCCAAATAGTTGATAACCCTTTCACCATGGTGGTATTCCAAATAGTTTACGAAATATATAATGGACCTATTCTAAGCATTTTCTATTCTGAGCCACCCAAGTCATACTTTACATCACCATGAGCCATCATTTTTGCTTTAGATTTTATCATTTTCCTAATTTCTCCTTGACTTTGCTCCATGTTGATTGAAATTTGAGTGCACAAAAGATTTTCTTATTCATTTTGTACAACCAAATACAGAGAAGTTATCTATGCTACTCATAATAACATAATGGAAAAAATGGACATAAGTAATGCTTATCTCTATTTTTGTTTGAACATGTATGGTTGTTGCTTCCTTTTTATTCTTACATCCCTTTTGATTATGACCAAACTCTTTACAATATCTACACCTTAAAATCACAACCTTCTTTAGCTTATTTGGATTCCCTAAAGCAACTTCAATATTAGTTGGTGTAGTTTTTTTTTTAATTCAAACGTAGATTTGTTTTTAGAATTTTTTTGCCTACCACTTTGTCTTTTATATTCCGGGGGATTGATCAACTTGTTCATTATTTTGTGGCCAAAAATGCCAGCTGAGAAAAAGATTAATAATATAACTACATAAATAGAAAAATCATAACAATGAAGAAATACGAATGATTAATACTAAAACTTACATAACAAAAAAAATACGAATAATTAATAATACATAATATACATTAAAATTAAAAAATAAATTTAAAAAAATTATATAAAAATATAAAATGTAAAATAATTCATAGAAATACTTACAAGAGTGAAACAAGTGACAAAATGAAGTAAAAGAGTGTTTGGTAAGTGAGAAAGTGAGGGAAAATAGGTAAGAAAAAATTGAGTATTATACTAAAAAAATGGTAGATCTGAATAAAAAACTAGAGAGGAAAGAAACCCTACAAATGGCGGGAGCAATGGTGGTTAGAAGTGGCCAAAAATGAAGAAAGAAAATTGAGAATGCACAACTTAGAGTGTGGAAAATAAGGAGACAATGAAACTGTCGACAAATGGGAGAAAGAAGAAGAAAAATGAAGAAAATAAAATGTGTAGTGTCGGTCCTACATGTCAACCAAAGCTACACTTAGAAATTAGCATCGGTTGCACACGTCAACTGACGATACACATAGACTTGCATCGGTTGATGTGTAATCGACGCTATGTCACGTGGACTTGCGTTGGTTAACGTACAATCAACGCTACGGATTGCGTGTAGCATCGGTTGACACGTAGGACTAACGATATTGGTTATACATCGGTTGACATGGCAATCGATGCTACTCGTAAGACGTAGCGTGGTTTTCACATCAACTGATGCAAGTTCACATGACATAACGTTAGTTGTACGTCAATCGACACTATGTTTTGATTTTTTTGCTATTTTTTAAGTTAGTTAATAAGCATACCGACTTAAAATTAGTTAAAATTTGAATTTAAGAAAAAAATTGACTTTAAATAACGACTTAAATACTCTTTATTGTAGTAGTGACTACCACTATTATAGTAGTTTTCTATCAAAATTGATTCTATGAATATCAGGTATAGTGTATCTTTATATCTACATTGTTGGATATGAAATTTTTTATCAATAAGATGTTTATGTGTTTCTATATTACTCTTAATTTTACAAAGATTTAACAAGTTGTATATATTTTATTCAATATTAAGTTTCATTTATACAAAACTTCAAGTAGCCATGATTGGTGGTGAAGATGCCTACAGATGAGTAAGATAAAAAAATCTTATGTTTTCATAGTTCTCTTAATAAAACTATCGTTCTCTATGTGTATGTTTTATGTTTTAGTATTTGAATATATATTAGTAAGTTTCATCTGGTTAGATGATCTTCTTGTAGTATTTTTCATATCTAAGTATTAATGAAATATCTTTCACCTTTTATCCAAAATAACAAAAGAGATGCTTGCTCTAAGTTACACGTATCTCATCTTATGTATTTCACTTTAGAAAAAATAAAATATTCTCTTCATATATAGAGTTTCATTTTAGAAAAATATGTGTTTATTTTTATTATAACGAAAATAAATATATGTTTTTTTAATGTTATAAAAATATTAACATATGTTTTTCTCTTTGTAATGAGAAAGATTAAAAGTCAAATCATTTGAGTAATTAAATCATTTATGAATCGAAATGAAAAAATTACTTATTATTATTCAAGTATCATTCATACAGTGAAATAAATTAAAAAAATAAAGATTGGTTGAGAATATATATTTACAATAGAAACTAATAACATCTCATTTAGAGGTGTCAAATGAGTTGATCAAATTAGTTATATTAGATAAATTATAGCTCAATTCAACTCACTTTAAGTTTTATTTTAAATAATTTCAGCTCATTTTACTTTTAAATAAGTTCACTTAATCAGCAAATGAGCTGGTTTATTTATCATTCTAAAAAATAAAATAAAAATTGTTTCTAATTTTGTTTTAAAAAAAATATTAATAAAATTATTAACTTTTTATTATATTTTTATAAAATATAAAAATAAAAATATTATTTTTTAATTACCATTTTTTATAGTATTATCATTATAAGAATATTATTATTAGCAAAAAAATAATTTAAATGAACTTATGAGCTAATTATTTAATTTCATGAAGCTATTAAAGGTCATTTTATTATATAAGAAAATCATTACTTCATTTTAATTACTTGCTTTTGATGACCAGGTTCTTTATGTGGGGTTGATATATATATTACTCTTTTTTATTATGGATTTTGCTAGTTTGAATGATCTATGTCATATGATTAAGATGTAACTACTATTTGTTGAAAGAGACGGGGATAACATTATGACAAATTTCATTTTCATTTTCTTTAACATGTTGCTTTCATAGCTCAGTTGGTTAGAGCACCCGTTTAACAAGCTAGAGGTCTCGTTTATTCATTTTTATCCTTTCATAGATCAAGAATGAAGCTGAATGTTCAGATATCACACATCGCATCTCCTTTTGGGATATCTTAAATGGTAATCACTTAATATAATATCAAAATTTAAATGTAATTTAAAATGCCCTTATTTCACGATGAAAATTTTCCAAACCATTTACACACCATGCATTTATATTGTGAGTTTCCCCCATCCTATAAGGCCATTTGGATCAGTTCGCTTTTCATTTTCACAAGGATATATGAGAAGCATCCAATCTAAACAACGAAGTGCACAAGTGCATAACAATAGTTATTATTTATTTTTCCACCTAAAAGATAAACAAGTAGATAATATTTGAGCCACAAACTGAATTTAGTTAGATGGGGTTGGAGCCTTGGAGGTTCTCCCCACAATATATCTAAATGTATTTCATTTCTCATTTTGCAACTTGTAAGTAGAAGTAACCAACTCAACAACCATGTAGATCACGCCATTTGAGGTAAACAAGCCCAGCACGGTAATGAGTGTATGCCCCAGCCACCACTAGTACATGAAACAGTTGGTGACTGTGTCCAGCAATGTCAAATTTCCCCGGCATCCATCTTTCAGGAACTCTCATGGCATAAACTAGTGCTCCAATCCCATAAAGGACACCCATCAGAACCTCATATTCTGTTGTGTGGAGTGCCTCAGGTTGATCCCAGAACAAGTAAAGCTTGTGCATGATAGGAGCAACACCAGACACACCCATGCCGAAGAAGAGAGATGCACGAATGCTACGGTATTCTGGATTTTGAAAGACTGGCAATAGAGAAACAACAATAGCTCCAAGTCCTAAGAGAGTTATAATGCCCATGTAGAGGTTGCAGAAGAAAGGGTAACACATGAAGGAGTAGTAAACAGGAGGGTAGAAAGAGGTAGAGATAAGGGCTGCAATTCCTGCATAGTCAAGCCTGAGCATGATGTATGACAATCGTTGAGAGTGGCAGTAGAGAAGGTGGCAGGTGCTGCTGGCCAACAAGCAGAACATGGCTCCTCCCAAGAATGCGAAAAATGGCCATCTTGTGATCGGTCTCATCATGAGTGGAGCTACTATGTTTGTCACATCCTCTTTCATATTTCGCTGCATCAATTAAAAACAAAAGAAACCATTAGCTGGAAATACAATTCAGCATTTCTTATTCTCTTCCCTGTTCCATTCAAACAAATATAAATGCTTGGTGGTGAATTATTAAAAAAAAAATGTATTGTTTGGATCATCAATAATTTGGGAAATATTAAAGTAAACACAAAAAGGGGTTACTTTGGAAAGGGTCGTGTATAATGAGATCAATGGAACATAATTTTTAGAGACAATCTAGCGAGAAGTGTCATCTAATTGTACTCTTTGGAGAATCTATAAATTGTGCAATTGTATCTTCGAAAACTACAAACAAATTTTGAGACGTCAGAGGAGAAAAGGGAATACCAGAACGCAGACATCAGTGGAGTTGCTGTTGAAGAACCTCTCTGGCAAACAATTATATAAAACTTGCATAACATGCCAATTAGAGGGTGATGGAAGTAGATCTAGTGATGGAAATGTACCCTTTAATTCCTTCCTTATTCTTTGTATATCAGGCGTATCAGGTATTGAAGGGAGGCAGGTAGAGAGTTCATGAAACTTCTGCATATCTGCTCGTCTCAGAATGTCGGGAAACCATTGGATAGTTTGAAGATCAACAACCTTTGGAATCTTTGTTGCAGTATATATGGTCAGGGAAAGGAACAGAAAGAACCCAATTAAATGCCTGCATAAAAAATTAAATAAGTCACTTAAAGAAGAACAGTTTACAGTGTGGGAAACATCAGCATCTCAATCAACCAAAAAAAAACCCACAGAGAGACAGTGGAGGCAATTTCGTTTCTGGTAACAAGAAAAACATCAGACATATGTCATACTGTCATTCGAAATCAAGAAAATATTTTTTAAAAAAAATTGTTGCGATTTCAGACAAATTTAATTCAGTCTTCTAATATGTTACTCAAAAAACAGTACCATCTTTACTGCTTTACAAAGCGGACAACAACCAAAAAAAAAACTAAGAATCCCTTGAATCATGTAATTGTTTGAAATGGGTGCGTGTGAAAATGTAAGTTATCCGCAAAAATGATAAGAAAGTCACTGCTGAATGAAAAGAAACCTCTCTTCTGGGTGCTTGCTAAAATGTAATTTATCAGCAAATATGACCAAAAAGTCACTGCTGAATGAAATTAAACCTCTCTTCTAGTTCCCTTCTACTAATTTGACACACTGTAGATGTCTTAAGTGAAGGAAAAGTTACTTGGAAGGCATCTCAATATCCAGTTCAGCTCTTATGCCATATGATATCTCTTATCCCTGCAACATTCATTTCCACTACACTTTATGCAGTATGTAAATTCATACAACTTACTAGATGGAAATCTATTGACCAAACAAAGATTTTACTAATAAATTCAGCCAATTAAAGAACTAGGTCAATTCCTACAACTTCAAAACAGTAGTTGTATACACTATATATATGGAGTTGCTACTTCAAAACAATAATAAGTAATTGTATTTGGATGGATGATGGAGTTGCTACACTAGTGGGAATAATACAAAACTTACGTCCAAACATTTAGCGTCTCATTGTGGATGGTAAAGATGCTAAGCAAGGCCTGCTTCAATGGCCAGTCAGCCCGGTAGTGGCGCAGAATGTACTCATTGTCCTTCAAATACCCTGGCAAAGAGTGATACTCAACAAGTTGATACTTCACCTTTCTCCAGAGCATCTTACCTCTACTCCCACTTGAGGAACAAGTCCTATTAGTTTCTTTGGTCTCAGAAAGCACTTTTTCATCCTCAAAACTCTTATGTTCCGACTCCCTTCCCTTTATGGTTAAATTTTCAGCCTCCATTCTGTTCAAGGAAATATATCAATTTCCTATAGATAACAAAAAAAATAAAAATTGGAAGAATGAGATTTTTAAAGTCTAAAAACGGATCTCGAGCTCTTGAGATTCCTTAGTTTTTTAAGATGTGCACTAGATGTCTCTTATTTATGTTAGATGTGCTCTGAACTTTATTTTAAGTTAATTATTTCAATTAAACAACTATTTAACCATGTAAAAGTCATATAACACCGTACCTTTATTTTAAGTTAATTATTTCAATTAAACAACTATTTAACCATGTAAAAGTCATATAACACCATAAATAAGAGAAAAAATTGTTAATATGAAAATATTTATTTTTCTTCCAAACATCAACTCTTCTTAATTATTTTTATTAATGACAAATTTATATCTTATTTATAGTGACATAGGACTATTAAATGTCTAAATTGTAGCCATATTGATATAATTAACCTAAAATGAACTTATATGAACCTTAAAAATAAGATAAAAGGATGTCAGTCTTGTAACTTACACAAGTGGAGCACATAAATCTTGTAGTTTTTTAGTGAACCATAAAAGTCTTGTTACTTTCATAAAACTAATAAATAAATTAGGTCAAGTTATGTCACATGGTGATCATCTTACCAAATTTGCAGGTGTATTTCTAATCAATTACTATCACCTTAATAAGTACAATAAAATTATTATTTTATAATACCTCACAAATTTACAAATTTGGTAAGATGATAGCAAATGATAAAATCTGTCCTAATTTTTCAATTAACAGTTAAAATAAGATTTTGGTGTTAATTTTAGGAAAATAACAAAACTTAAGTTGTCCACTATAAAGCTACAGAACTTATATGTTACATTTGTATAAGCTACAGGAATGTGGTCCTTCACCCTAAAAATTAGTAAGAGATTTATAGTACAACTTATAAAAAATTAAGATCTAAAGTTCATCTTTTTAAAAGCTACGGGACTTTTAGAGCAATTTTTGCGTCTAAAACCTATAAATTAACAAAAATAACACTCATTTTCTTCAAATGTGCTTCATTGGGAGTAATGACTAATAACAAATTGATCAAAACACGCGAGAAAGAGGAACCTAAATGAAAAGACAAAAGGAAGTTACCTGCAATGGACAACCACGAGCTGAGAACAAAGTACCCAGAAGGATTTTCTTCTTCTTTGTTGATTCCTCCCCTTTTGTTCTGTAAACAATTGATTGAAATAAGACTCAGAATATATATTAAAAAAAAATCGGTGAATGTGATTATCAGAAACAAGGGAATTGCGAAAGGGAAATAAGGGCATATATAGATTGTTCGATTAATGAAAAAATCAAAGAAATTGGAGAGAAGTACTAGGAAAAAGGAGACAATCCAACTCTGATTCCAACCGTTAAAGCTTTAAGAAAGAAATTCTTAAGCTTGGGGGAGGTTGAGAAAAACCCCAATAGAAAATCTGGAAACCCTTTCAACGATTCAACAAGCTCGCGAAACAGATAGAGAATGTATCGGAATTAGATTCGTTTAAGAAATGCGAAGATGCCAAAGCTTGACGTTGATGGCTTCATTCTTGAATGTTTAACAAAAATGCAATTAAAATTATAAACTTGCAGCTTGAACAATATCGAGTAAATACTATCAGATTTTATTTTTGAAGATATTTATTTTGGTTTCGGAGATATTTTTCTGGTTTGTCCATGCGAGTACGTAAAGCCGTTGAGACACTCTCTTCAAATTTGACAGGTAAGCATTTTGTGAGGTTCATTTAACCACAAAACACGAACACGTGTTATTTTTGTTAACGTAATCAAACTGACTTCAAGATTGAATAACCAACAAAAGGTCAAATTATTATCGTAATTATTTCGTATGAACCATAATTTTATTCACTAATAATATAATATAATTAATTTTAAAAACATAATAATAATTTTATATTTTTTTTAAATAATAATTTTATATTTTTAAAAAATAATAAAAATAATTATATTAATATTATTAATTTTTAATTAAGATTTAATTTAAGGGATGTGTTTTATCTATATTTTTATTTAAAATTTCGGATTAATTTAAATGGATAATTTAATTTCGTTACTTAAAATTAAAATATTATATTTTATATATTTATAAAGATAAAAATATTTATAACTTAATATTTATAAAAATAACAAAAAAAATATTAAATATATATAATAAATTATTATTTATAATTTATAATTTTTTTTATTAAATTTAATGTTTTCTAATCAACTTTGGTCAAAAAGACATAAATATTTGACTTTTAGAGATCCAATGTAAAATGCTCAAAATTTATATCCCAATATAATATCATATTTCAATTTTATATAAAATGCGTCAAAACTCTGCATTCCTACCATTTATGTTTCGTAACCAAATATGAATAGAAAAATAAGAAAGAATAAAATTAAAATCAAATATAATTTACATCATTTCGAATAACCAAATATTTTTTTTAATAGTTGAGTTATGATCGGTTCGTGGCAAACTTTAAAATACGAAAATGAAAATAATTATAATTTATATTATATGATATTTTTTCATATAATGAGTCCATTAATTTATGAGAAATTTGTACTATTTCTTAATGCAATTTTTGTCTCATTTCAAAATTAATTAAAATGAATTTATAAAAATATCATTAAATTATAATATTTATTTCATTCATATAATTGAAATATTTTTTATCTTGTTTATATATCCAATTGTTGTATTTACTTTTTTTTATATCATTATGCTATTTTTCGTTTAATGACATCATATATCAATGATAAATTTAAAATAATTTATAAAGTTTGAACAACTCAAATAATTATGTGGTATATTAAGAATAATAATTTGTTCTAAATAAATCAGTTAACTATCTAACATATAATACCATTAGATAAAAAATTAGAGAATATTATAATAGTATAAATGAAATAAATACAATAATTGAGTTGTATAAATGAGATAAAAAATAATTCAATAATATGAATGAAAGAAGTTATAATTAGCCTAAAATGTCTAAATTGTAGCTAAATTAATATAATGAGCCTAAAATAAACTTATATGCACCTTAAAAATAAGATAAAAGATGTTAGAGTCTTATAAGTTACACAAGTGGAGTACATAAGTCTCATAGGATGTCACGGAATAATAATTCAATTTCTTTTAAAAATTATTTTTATTTTATTTCTAGTTTATAACATAACCAAATATAATAAAATAATTCAATTTTTAATCTTATTTCTACCGATCACATATCACCTTATTAAAATTCTTACCAATGGATTGGAATCTTGAGCGTGAATTGAACTAGTTTTTTCTCCTTTTACCCACATCATATCCATCATATTTTTTTATACCTTTAGCAAACGTTTTACTAAGGAAACTAACATCAATGTAAACATACCTAGGTTTTTTTTTACCTTTACCCATATCAATTAGGGGTAAGCAAAATATCCGATTAATCCGAAAAATTCGATCAATCCGATCAAATCCAAAAAAAATGAGTGGTTTCGATCCGAAGTCGGATCAGATTTGGATTGGATTTTATCAATCTGCTCGAATTTGGATTCAGATTCGAATTGAAAATATTCAAATCCGAATAATCCAATCTGATCTGATACATTTATATATTATTTTAAAATAAATATATAATAATTAATAAACCTAATTATCTAACCTAACTTATTAAACCTAGCCGTAAAACTCTTAAGAAACCTAATAATTTTTACAGCTTCCATCTTTCTCTCTGCCTCCATTGCTGGTTTCAAGTTCTACTGCTCTCTGTTCTGCTGTCGTTATTCTGCTACTCTCTGTTTTACTGCTCGCTGCACATTGCTCTCTACACTCTGCACTTTGCTCGCTGCACTCTGCACGCTACTCAATACTCTCTACTCTCTGCACTCTGCTCGCTGCACTCTACTTGTTGCTCGCTGCTCGTCAGTCTTTACTCTACCATCGTTGTTTGTTATTCGGCGTTCGCTCCTGCCACTTTTCATTATTCTTCATCATCCTACACATGAGGTTATATTTGTTTGAACATTTTTCTTTTTCTGAATTTTGATTTTAGATCTAATATTCAAATGCTCTGTTTTGTTTGTTATTGATGTTATTACTTTTGTTTCAAATTGATGTGTGAAGCAAGAAGCTATCTAGAACATATTGTGTGATTTACTGTTTTTTTATAGTAATTTTCAAGAGCTGTGAGATGAAATTACGAGTGTGAGTGGAAATGTGATGGTATTAAAGAACAAAAAATGGGTAACATTATAAGAAAACTTTGAACGATCGTAACTTTATGCTGGGTGGTCGTACAATTAGTCCATACAGGAGTTCATTATCTTCTAAAACTATACAATTTTTGATTTACACTCAAAATTGGATTCGTTCATCTCCAATCATTAATATCCAAGAATCAGTTGATGAAATTGAGGCTCTAGAATCAAGTATATTGCATAAAACTTTCATATATATATTTTGAATATATATAGATTTATTTGTTATCAAATATATATTATTATGTTTATTAAAAAGAGTTATTGTTATTATTAATTTTGGAGAGTGAAGTTAATTTATGTAATTGATATTTAACTTTTTGGAGTTAAATTATGTAATTGATGTTGAATTTTTTCTTTTTGATTATTTTTGTTGAATTATTTTTAATCATGTTGTCTACTTTTTAATTTGTATGAAAAATATTTTTATTTTAGATTTTTTTATTTTATGTAATTTGTCATTTTATATGTGGAAATTATATCAGATTTGGATTTGTTCGGATTGATATTTATAGCGGTTCAGATTAGATTGATATTTCATAATTTGCTTATTTATTTAATTTTTTTAATAGATTTAAATTAAAATTTTGATCATATCCGATCGGATTGGAATTTAAAGTAGATTCAGATTGAATAATTTTTGGATTGGATCGGATTCGGATTGACTTAAAATTGACGGATTTTGATTTGTTCGGATTGGCATGTACAGCGGATCAGATTCGGATTAAATAATTTATAATTTTCTTCGGATCAGAACGGATTCGGATTAACCTAAAACTTACGGTTTCAAACCGATGCTCACCCCTAATATTAGTTATATCAAAATTTTTTGCCATTAGCAAACTTATTAACATGAAAACTACCATCATTCATGTGAGCAAACCTAGGTTATTTTCAACATAATTGTTCCTAATAATGCAAAGAAAGTGATGATAAATCTTTCCAATGCAATTAACAATCACTTTCAAATATTTAAGTGATGCAAACTTACTAAAGTACTTTTCAATAAAGTAAGTGGCATTCTTATCAACATCGCTAGAAATCTTTATGTTTGGACAATTTCAAACTAATTATAATTCAAAATTCAATTCTTGAAATCCTAAAAACTTTCAAATTGATACCGAACCAAACATATTTTAAAGATTTGCAAGGTAAAACATTTTCTTGATAGTATGGAATGGATAAGACATTTGGGCAGGTTAAAAAATATTATGAAACCAAGATTTTAAAACTTTCTCTTGTGTTACTCACGAAGCACACTCTTGCTTAGAGTGATAATAGTGTACGTAACTCACTCTAAAAAGCACATCAAAAGTTAATTTTTATTTTTCTTAAAATAATTAATTTATAGGTAGTAATATAGCTCAAGTAAGGGTCGAATTTGTAAAAGATTGACAACAATTATACTTCTAATTACTAGTTTGTTAGTAAGTTAATTAAAATTTTCAATTGAGGGGTTTGATTTATTGTGAAGAAAACAAAAATAACATAAAACAATAAAGATAAATTGTACAAGAACGATGAAAGACATGTGATCATGAGACTATCCACATCACAAACCTACAATTCAACTAATCATGTCATGAATGAAAATTGATGGCTCTATAAAAATAGAGTTATTAGTACATTTTTTTACTTAATATTTACTTGTTTTATTCAATAAATAGTATTTTTGGGTCAAAAATTTTAAAATATAATTTTTTTAATGAAAAGAAGTGAAAATATAAATTTTTGGGATTTTTATGGATTTTTAACGTCAGATCAATAAGGAGATACCACGTGGCATGCCACGTAGGCAGAAGAGCTGATTGGGCAAGCCACGTAGATGCCACGTAAGTAGTGAAAACAAATCATGTCGCGCCGCATATGAGAAAGACAAAACACGCACCACTTGTCAACATAGTGTTCAATTCGAGTTCAAAAATCGATCAACGCGTCATGCCACATGTCACTAAGCCATTGCTCCACGCGTTCCACCCGTGCGTCACACCATCCATTTTCAAGAATCACATTGCACCATGTGTTGTTGACTTAGTAAGCATTGACTTTGACCAGTCTCCCCTACCACACGTCGCTCCCTGATTCACCCAATGAATTTCCCCTACCACGTATCGCTTTGTGATTGACTGGTGCTGTTAGTTTTGCTTGTTTTGATCGTAGCCCTTGATCTAAAGCTGATTTGGTAGTCTAGATTGCACCAGAGCAATATTTAAGTCCCTAATCACTCCATAAACCCTAAGTGGCCTCCATTAGCATAATTTTGGTCAATTTTTGGAGCTAAAAGAGGGTGTATTGAAATATCAAGTTAAAGCTCAATTATAGTTAAAAAGTGCATGATGAAAAAAAAGCTAAGGTGTGGAAAGAGCCTAAAATGTCTTCATTTATCGACCCCCAACCTAAGCCTTACATTACAACCATGTAAAATCCTTATTAATCTTGAGCTACGTGCGTATTTATATTAATGGAGAGGAATAAAAAATAGACTTATAAGACTTGTTCTAAGATTGAATTGATTAGCATGCTTATAAAGGTTAATTTTATGAGTGCATTAGATGCTATCATATGTAGCACACACACACGAATCAATTTGTCAAAAACCTTGCACATCCTTGTATTGATGGAACATTGATTGATGAATATGTGAACCTCTTTATCATAGAATTGTACGACTTTTGAGAGGGATAATTTTTGTGAAATATGCATGTACTAATAGAAATATACTTATGAATGTAATACCCAAGTTATTTTATTTATTTATACTTGGCTTTACTTGAGCACAAACAAAATGTTAAGTTTAAGGGTATGCATGCATATTTATACTTATGAAATATATATGCATTTTTTTACTTAATATTTACTTATTTTATTCAATAAATAGTATTTTTGGGTCAAAAATATTAAAATATAAACTTTTTAATGAAAATGGGTGAAAATATAATTTTTGGAATTTTTTGGGATTTTTCTGAAATTTTTATGGATTTTTTATGAATTTTTAACGTATGACTAATCAGGAAATTCCATATGGCATGCCATGCATGCAGAGGAGCTGACTGGGCAATCCACGTAGACGCCATGATAGCACAAAAAGTGAATCATGTCGCACCACGTGTGAGGAGGACGAAACACGTGTCACGTGTCAACACGGCATTCAATCCGAGTTTGGAAATCGGTCAACGCATTATGCCATGTGTCGTTACATTATTGCTCCATGTGTTCCAACCGTGGGCCACGTCATCCATTTCCATGAATCACGTGGTGCAACGTGTTGCTAACTCAGCAAGCATTGACTCTGACCGGTCTCCCCTGCCACACGTCGGTCCCTGATTCGCCTAATAAATTTCCCCTACCATGTGTCACACTGTGATTAGCTAAAACTATCAATTTTGATTGTAGCCCTTGATCTGAAGCTGATCGGACGGTCCATATCACACTGAGCTTTATTTAAACCCCTAATCACTCCATAAACCCTAATTGGCCTCCGTTAACATAATTTTGGTTAATTTTTGGAGCTAAAAAGAGAGAAAAATACAAAAAATTCAAAAGAAGACACAATTTTGGTAGAGATTCAAGAAGAGATTAATACTACAATTCAAGAAATTGATTGTATTTTTTTTTTCTAGTCTTTTTTTATCAATTTTATAAATTTCTTTATGAAAAATATGAGCTTTATGAACACAATTATGTGTATTTAATTTATTAATCTAGGGATCTTATGAACCCAATTTTCACCATGTGATGATTTAATATTTTACCCCAAATATAATTATAATTTGATTATATTATTTAATCTGATTTGTATGTTATTAATTGTTTTACCTATAGAGGCAATTAAATAGATTTGAGATAATTATTTAATTATTTGTCTTGATTAAATAACATGCATAGTTTCTAGGTAGAGATGTATAATCTTATGTATGTGATTCATAATTGATGAACTTAATGAGTAGTATGCAATTTAATTGGCATGAGAGTGTGATTAAATTAATTACTATATGATATGTAGTTTACTTGAGAGATGAATATATGTTATGTTAGATTCAATTGATCATATAATTAATTGATAATTATATTGGAGGATTTTAGCGATTCATATATTTAGAAAATTGAGGGATTAAATATTCTTAGATATTTTCTCATATATTTTTTTAGTCACAAAATCTGATTTAATTAATTATTGCTATTTACTTTTAATTATTTTAATTTTGCTTCCTTAAAATATAAAAACACTACAAAAATTGTTTTTTATTATTTTTAGTCTTAAAAATTAGTTTCTAATAAAACAATTTCCGTGAGAATGATATTTACTTATTATTATATTACTTGTTACGATACGTATACTTGCGTATTCATTGCACACACAATTTATGTTGTGACGATCAAGAATTAGTTTCTTAATTTCTAAAATAATTTCATAATATAAAATCCTTCTTGAATTTTTTAAATCTGGCTTCAAAAATCTAAGTACGTTTAAGACTTCCTACCTGTTCTTATTGTATAATTGATTAATAATGTAACTATTAATAAATTAAGCTATTGAACAAGCTAGAATTATGCTTACTAGATTTCATTTAGTCATTGTATTAAGATGTAGAAAGTTAATAACTAAACTAGATAAGATTAAATATGTTGATAACCTTTAGCATAAGCATTCAATTATACTTGTATCAAAAGCCACAAGATGTTACTTCAAAGAAGAACATTAGCAAGTACGAACTAATATCTTAAACTAGCAATAAATACATTAATGTAATAGATCATTTGATCACTCTAATTCATATGTATATAGTTTCAACATTCAAATAAAAATGGAACACATTAAGAATCAATAATTGAATCTAAAATTTATCATAACATTAAATTAATTAAACCATAGTTTAGGGTTTAAAATTTTCCACAATGACATTATTTATTAACTAGTCAAAGATTATACAAGAATCAACATTATAACCATAGAAACTATTACGGAAAATATTATACAAGAATCAACATTATAACCATAGAAACTATTACATAAAAGATTATTAAAAGCTTATAAGTAGTAAAGGATGAAGTTAATGTTACCACAATCTTCAATTTCCAATCTTCTCTTCAAAATCTACTCTAAAATTTGCCCAAGATTGTGCTCTTTGATCTCTCCTATTACTTGTATGAAATTGTGTGTTTTGATGACCTATAACTATGAATATATAGTGTATTTCTATAGCCTACTTTGAGATGGATTATACGTTGCTTGATCCAATGGTTGAGATTAAAAATTGAGCACTTAATTATGATAAGTTTTAGTACATCCAAAATTGATATGACATATAATTATTTACTTAAATAACAAAACCCATTTTTAGCATATAATTAACTACCATATCAGTTGTGGTAATACCATAACTTGTGATAAGTATTTTCTTAAAAGGCACAAGCTTTTCTTAATTATATTTTTATAGTTTTTCATGATTACAATAATGATTCTTGTACAATCTATGTTTAGCTAATTTAATAACATGATTGTTGACAATTTCAACCCATATATTATGGTTTAAATAATTTAATGTTATGATAAATTCTAGTTTCAATTCTTAATTTTTTGTGTATTCAAATCTATTTTTAAATGTCGTAACTCTATATGTATGGATTAGAATGATCAACTAGTTTTTTGCATAAAAATATTTAATTCTTACGTAAGATGTTATTATGTAATTGTAAATATTTCTATTCAAAGTTGTACATCATGGTTGCTGTTACAAATAAGTTTGAACATCTACATTAAATGTTATTAATAATTTTAATCTTACCTAGTTCAGTTATCATATTTTTAAATCTTAATGTATTGAATGAATTAAATCTAGTAAGTAAACATTTGGGTTGTTAAGGATTTAGGTTGGTTTATAATTGTATTATGAATCAATACATGATAAGAAAAGGTGAGAAGCCTTAAGTGGACCTGAAATTTTAAAGTTAAAGTTAAAAATTCAATAATGATTTTAAATTATGAAAGTGTTTTAGAACTTAAGAAACTAACTTATATTTATGATATAGTTAATTAAATTATAGATTACTGGTGAGAATATTTTCATGATCACATATATCTCATAATTATTGCACAACTTAATTTATTATTTTATGTTATTTTCTTCAAAAATAATCAAAACCTTCATTTTGTTAATTTTAATTAATTTACTAAGGAACTAGTAATTAAGAGTAGAATTTGTCACCAATCTTTGAGGGTACAACAATATTTGCTTTTAAATATCAATTGTGTGTGATCATGTATATGTATGTGTGCTCAAGAGTTTTATTATACATAGCATAATTATATTAAATTATTATTTTAGTTTATAACTTAAATATAAATATTAAATCTCTATAATAACTTAATAATTATCCAAAAATAGTTCTTATTCTTTTGATTTTATTAATTATAAATATAAGTAATAAATTTTTATAATGATACACCAATTTAAATGATATATTAATCATATTTTATATATAATTATAATAATTTATAAATAAATTTTAACATCAATATGATATTATTCGATTTGAAAAAATGTAACCTACTTAGATTCAAATTGATTCAAATTAATTACATCATCAGATCAAATTCGTATTGAAAATTTTGAAATTGAATTCGAATCCGGATCCGATTGGTAAAAAAAGATAGTATTTTGAATAAAAATATCTTTATATTTTTTTAAAAGTACATATCTTACCCTCGGTGTTTTATTTTAAGTTTCCAAATAACTAAGCTAAGCACTAAAAAAGCTTTTATAACATAAAAAAAATGCAACTTTTTAATAAATATATTATCATTATATTTTTACTTTTGAAAAATAAATGATGCACAATACAATTTAAAAACTCAAATATTTTAATTAATAATGTTTATTCATTTATGATTTTGGATAAAGAGATTTACACTATCTAGTTGATTCAAAAAATTATGGTATATAATAAATTTACTTTATAAATTAACTTAAATATTTAAGAAATTTTTATTTTTATTTTTTTTATTTTGAATATGTTTTACAAATTAAACAAATAAAAAAATTTAAAAATTAAAATAATTCATATAGAACGCATATATTTTTCACTAGTTTTATAAAAATTGTGAAAAAAATAAAAATCATAATAAGAATAAGAATATTAAAATCCATTTAAAAGAATTTGAAAAAACAAAGAAAAACACTAAAAAATAAGAAACTAAATACAAATAAGAGAAAGTCAACGACAACAACCAAATAAAACTATAACTAAATTACTCTTTATCATGAAAATTCAACAAAAAAAACAAATGCATGAATAAGAACAAATGGAGAACAAGATGTCAAGATCGTGGTGAAGATCTTGCACACACTTACTAAAAAATTTAACTACATCGTGTGCTCCATAGAAGAATCAAAAGACATCAATTGTCTTTCTGTGGATGAACTTTAGAGCTCTCTACTGGTACATGAACAGAAATTTTAAAAGCATTCTGAAGGTGAAGAACATGCCCTAAAAGCTACAATTGAAGTTGGAAACAAAAGAGGAGATGGATGACATGGAAAGAGCACTTATAGAGGAAGACAGAGCTACAAATTTGCCACAATTGAATTCTTCAAATGTCACAAACTTGATCATTACCAATATGAATGTCCATCAATGAGCATAGAAGTAAATTTTACTCAATTTGATGAAAAAGAAGACTTATTGCTCATGTCCAATGTTGAAATGGTGGCTGCACATAACAAAGAAGCTTAGAACTCGACAGATGGTGAAACTCGACAACAACATGAGAATGAATATGCTTGGAAAAGGCAGTATAAGGCTTAATGTAAGTGGAATAAATCGTGTAATACAAGATGTGTTTTATGTGCCTAAACTCAAGAACAACCTCTTAAGTATAGGTCAACTACAGGAAAGGGTTTGGTTGTTTTGATTCAATCAGAAATGTGTAGAATTTACCATCCACTTAAGGGACTGATCATTCAAATAGAAATGACAACAAACAGAATGTTTGTGCTGTTTGCTCGAGCTCAGGAAAAGAAGGAAACATGCTTCCAGGCCACTGCATCGAACCTAGCACATTTGTGGCATTGTAGATATGCTCATCTCAGTCACAAAGGTCTCAAAATACTTTAATCTAAGAGAATGGTTCGAGACCTACCTTAATTGCCAACAACAACAGTTGTGTGTGAGAAATGCATGAAAGACAAGTAGCATCGTGATTCAATTCCTAAGAAAAGTTCGTGGAAGGCTACTCAAAAATTACAAGTGATACATACAGATACACGTGGCCTAATTACTCCAGCTTCAAATAGCCAAAAGAGATACATCCTATATTTTATAGATGATTATTCGAGAAAAGTATGTGTATATTTCTTGTTAGAAAAATCAGAAGCATTTTATTACTTCAAGTGTTTTAAAATGTTAGTTGAGAAATAGAGTAGCCTACCTATTATATGTCTTCATACAAACAGAGGATGGGAGTTCAATTCTGTAGAATTTGATGAATTTTGTAAAATGAGTGGGATAAAAAGGACAATTATCTACGACTTATACCACACAGCAAAATGGGGTAGTCGAATGCAAGAATAAAACTGCTATGAATTTGGTGAGATCAATATTGTATAAGAAAAAGGTTGCTAAAAATTTTTGGCATGAGGTTGTGAAATGGATGATATATGTGTTGAATAGATCTCCTACATTAGCCATAAAGGAAATGACACCAGAAGAAGCATGGAGTGATGAGAAGCCTTTTTTAAAACACTTCAAAATGTTTAGGTATGAGGGCGCGTTCATATCCCATATGCAAGAAGAAAGAAGCTTGATAACAAGAGTGTGAGTTGTGTATTACTTGGATTCAGTGGAGAGTCTAAGGGTTACAAAATGTACGATCTGAATACATAAAAAATCATGATAAGCAGGGATGTTGTGTTCGAAGATAATTTTTTGTGGAATTGGGATGCAAATCACCAAGAAGAAGTGATCATGAACTTGGATTAGGAAGATGAAGAAACTAGTACTAATGAAGAAGAAGAATAAGAAAGTGAAGAAGTAAAGGTTGTTGAAGAAGTTGACATTGGAACAGATAATGAAAAAGTTGACATTATCACAACTCATACTATCAATAGAGAAGCAAAAGAAGGCAGAGTTAGAGCTCCACCAGTATGGATGGAGCATTATGTTTTAAGTGAAGGTCTTTCTGAAGATGAAGAAGCTATGAATATGGAATTTGTGGACTCTAATGACCCTACTAATTTTGAAGAGGCAATAAAGAGTGCAAAATGGAGGCAAGCAATATAAGCCGAGATCAAAGCAATTGAAAAAAATCAAACTTGGAAATTGACTGAATTGCCAATCAATGCAAAGAGAATCAGTGTCAAATGGATTTACAAGACAAAGTTGAATGAGTATGGTGAAGTTGACAAATTCAAAGCACGACTAGCGGTAAAGGGATATTCACAGGAGCATGGGATAAACTATATAGAAGTATTTGCAAGAAGGGTTCGAGAAAAGAAAAAGTAAAGAGACATTTTTCTTCAAAAGGAACGATGGAGGAAAAACATGCATCATCAGTATATATGTTGATGATCTTATTTACATTGGGAATGATGAGATAATGATGATCAACTTTAAAGAGTCAATGCAAAAAGAGTTTGATATGAAAATTTTGGAAAAGATGAGGTTTTTCTTAAGAATTAAAGTATTGCAAAGCCCTATCAAAATTTTTATTTGTCAAAAGAAGTATGCCATGGAAGTTTTAAGATAGTTTGGCATGGAGGATAGTAACTCAATTTGCAATCCTATTGTACTAGGCCACAAATTACATAAAGATGAAGAAGGAGTAAAGTAAACGAAACACAATTCAAACAAATAATTGGTAGTTTGATGTATATTACAACTACTCACCTTGATTTAATGTTCGTGGTGAGTTTAATTGCTCATTTCATGTCAAGTCCAACTGAATTATACTATCAAGCTACGGAGAGGGTTCTCAGGTATTTGAAAGGAACCATCAATTATGGAATTTTGTATAGAAAGGGAAGAGTTGAGAAACTTGTAGGCTTCACTGACAGTGATTATGCTAAGGAATTGGAAAGGAGAAGAAGCATTTCTAGATATGTTTTTGTTATGAATAATGTTGTTGTTGCTTGGTCCTCAAAGAAATAACCAATTGTAACCCTATCCACTATTGAAACTGAATTTATTGCAGCAGCTAGTTGTGCTTATCAAGCAATTTGGATGAGAATAATTTTAAAAGAAATGGGGTATGCACAAGAAGGAGAAACAACTATCATGTGTGATAATAACTTAGCCATAAAACTTGCCAAGAATCCAGTGATGTACAACCGTAACAAGCATATTGATGTGAGGTTTCATTTCTTATGAGATTTGACCAATGAAGGTACAGTTAAAATGATGTTCTATGATACACATGATCAAGTTGCAGATGTGTTAACCAAGCCTTTGAAAGTGGAAGCCTTTCAACGTCTTTGTGAGTAACTAGGTGTATGTGAAACAACTATGATACACTAAACTGTTAAAATAGTATTTAGTTTAAGGAAAAGTTTGTTGAGACTCTCTAATTGAGTTCGTTATGATTAGAATAAAATTCTTGATTTTCAAAACTATTAAGTTAGTCTTTGAATTGTTCTTGTTATTGTTACCACAATCACCTGCGAGTAATAGGTTGTTAGTTTCTATTTTTAAGTTTTGTAAATTGTCTATTAAAAGATTAATGTTTATTCAATAAAAAAACATCAGTTTTTTTTATTATAATTAATTTATGGAGGAAATAATTTAGCATGAATTTGAAAGTAAATTACTTATTTATTTTTTAAAACAATTATACTTTTTTTTATATATTAATTAGATTTGAATTCTATATTTTTTACATATTTAAATGTAATACATGTACTTCCGTTGCAAATGGAGGGGCGGAGATGCGGAGATTTTGTGAAATCAAGAAAACTGTTTGAAGGATAAAAATGCAATCCCTTCTCTTCAGAAAACGACGTAGTACCAAAAACAAAAAGAAATAAATAAAATGCCACGTCAAATGGGCCTCCATTTTAGGTCGATAAATCATCAATTGGATTTAGCTTAAGCTGACGCTGGTTTTAAAAAGTAATGGAGCATTTGATACAGAAATTATGAAATTATGAAATTGCGAAATTGCCCTTTTTTATGTTCGCGTATTATCAACGCTACCAAAAAATATATATAAAAAGGGAAATACGGTCGGTATATTTTACGCGCGCCTTTCCTCTCCTTTCTCAAAACCAGAGACGAGTGGAAAGAAATCAGAGAAGAATGGGTTACGTGAAACAGGTCGTGTTCAGTGCAACCATTCTCTGTCTTCTATCGCTTTCGCTTTCATATTCCTATTCCACAGAGCCATACAATTGTTCTTCTTTAGGTATTTTCTCTTCCTTCACTCGCTAATTAATCTTTCTTTGCGCTTCTTCAACTACTTGAACCTTTTTGGATTCTGGATTTTCTAGGGTTTTACCCCTGTACTCTTAAAGTTATTTTATTTTTTCCGTGGGCAAGATTTTACAGTTTGATATCTTTGTTTTTTCTTATAAAAAGGCCGAGGAAACGAAAATAGTGTCGAAATATTATTTGTACTTGTTTCTGGGATTTTATTTGTGCCCTAGATAATTGATTTTTTTTGAATTTATCGTGTAAAAATCCGTTGCTTAATAAAAATATAGTAAGCTATTACCCTTAGTTGTTTTTCTTGAATATCTTTTTGTGATTTTCGTTTTAAAAAAATGGAATATTTATGTGTTATCAACAAGCCTAAGAAAATAATCTATCGCCTGTTTGATATTATCATAGCTCCTTCATTTAAATATGATTTGACTAGTATACATAGAATCAGGAGATGCCTTTGGTTTTCGCTGATAATTATTTGGAACTGAAAGATTTTTTTACTACTAATGACTAATGTGAGAAATTGTGTTATGGCTACATGCCATACTTCCATAAATGCAATGCCTTTGGTTTTCGCTGATAATTATTTGGAACTGAAAGATTTTTTTACTACTAATGACTAATGTGAGAAATTGTGTTATGGCTACATGCCATACTTCCATAAATGCAAGCTAGTAACGTCTGGTTTTATATATTTGATTTTGCAGTTGTTGGACACTCTGCTGCGACACAGTTGTCTCCTGGAATGCCAGTGAAGAACTCCCCTGGTTCTAAGCCAGGAGCCTCTATTGTATGTGAAAGAGTTATTATCCATGGACTTTCTAGGCTTAAAAATCTGAGGAAGTTCGCCTACTCTGTGAAGGTGAAGGTATCGGGAGGCAATTCAAGCATTCACATGCCAAATGCTGAGGTTTGTTTTCATGGGTGAGTCATATATGCTTCGCACGTTCATGCATGATACTCCACATAAAGGATTACCTTAATGTGAAATGGGTTAAGGGTCTTAGTTGCTTATAATTTGATTTCAACTAATGGAAAAGAAAGGAAATTTTCATGAACATACTATTGAACTTCTTTCAAAGAGTTTACTGGGTCAGTTGAGAAAATGTATACTGTAAAATATCAATATTATTTTTTTGCAACTATTTGATGTTGAGGACTATCATAATGCTTTTGCAGGAATGCATCTCTTGGGATAGGAATGTGTTCTCAGGGCCAGTGGGAGAAAATGTCCAAGGGTTCCTGGGCAAGATTTATGTCTCCCTATGACAAAAAGTTCTTGGATATCCGCACAGCCAGTTCATCATTGGAAAACATTGAGGTGTCTATTGCAGAAGGTGAGTTTTATTTATTTGATTATTAGAGGCATTTCCCTCTTACTGAAACTTGCGTATCATGTCTGATATTCTTCTCTCTTGATGCAGATTTTTTCCTGTATCGAATAATCTTTCTAATATTGGGTGTTATCATGCTGAGCTTGGCTTCCTCTCTGAGCAAGTCATTAACATTCTACTACAGCAGTGCAATGTTACTTGGGGTTAGCCTTGTAATATTGGTAATCCTTTTTCAGGTGATTTGGTTTTCTCACCCACTATTCACAAATGGATATTTTTTTGGAATTCTGAGATCCCCCCCGAAAATAAAAACTATCAATATTTTGATGCAAATTTGTGGGCTCATGTTATCAATTATCATCATTTAACCATGATATCCTACATTCAAAAGAAGCTTGGCGTACTTCAAAGAGTTCGTTGATTTTTCAACACAATCCCATATCCTATTTTTTGTTGTGGTGATAAATAAATGCTTCTAGGCTTAAAATGAGCACATTGCAGCTATGATTAGTGGTTTATTTGTAGGTTGGGATGACTGCCTCCTGCAAGGAGAATAGGATGACTTAAATTGTTGTATTGAATTGCAACTTTGTCTTTTAAAATCTTTGGTAATGTTATGATCTTACAGTACTTTTACTGGTTATTGACAGGGAATGAAACTTCTTCCAACTGGTCGAAAGAGCTCATTTGCAATTTTTCTGTACTCATCCGTGGTAGGTATCACCTTCATATCTTTGTTTGATTTTCTTCATTTACATGATAATGATCCATGTATATTGTACTATTTTAACAGGTTGGTCTTGGATCTTTTCTCCTCCGTTACATACCTGGATTATTGCGTTCATTACTATCAGAGATTGGAATTAGTGAAGACATGTATAATCCTGTATGTAAGTTATCTTGATTTATTTAAAGTTGCCTCTTTCTTTTTTTCTATAAAGCAGGACACATTTATTGTAGGCTACTCTGGTTCTTCTTTTATAAAACTATAGTATGCACGTATGGGTTAGAATTAGTGGTATCTTGTCATCATTGGGGCTGGTTCAATTTTATGCGTATTGGTTACTTTTGTTATCATTTTTTGTGATTTTATTTTTATTTTAAATAGGTTTACTTCAAAATTACATTCTTGTCTCGTCAAATAGAAGAACATTCTTGCTTCTGATGTAATTTTGTCCACAATTTTTTTACAATGTATCAAATTTTTTTTTCTTTGTTGTTTTCGTCCAAGTTAGTAAATGTTGTCCTATTATCATTGTGATTTCACTTGATCTTACGTGATTCATTTGCCATGGTCACGTGTATCTGAATTTTACTGGCTGTAGTTGGCTATACTTCTGTTGGCATTTGTTGTTCTGGCTGGAGCATGGATGGGTTTCTGGGTGGTCCACAAACTTGTCCTAACAGAGGAGGGGTCCGTTGATCTAAGCACATCTCTGTTCGTCGAATGGTCCATCCGTGTCATGGCTGCTGTTCTGATTATTCAGGTTTTTGTGATCTTATTCTTTTTACTTGTCAATTTTTTTAATAAACATTATTTCTTTATGAAATATCTTGCATTGGAGGATCAATTGTGTCATTGACAAAGTTAATATTGTTTCCAGAGCACAGCTGATAATCTTCTCGCAGTAGAAGCTCTAGTATTTGGAATAGTGGTTTCTCAAATACTGAGGAAAATCTTTAGATGGCGATTCATTCGGCGCATCTTTAGGTAATTTTTTTATTTATTTTTAGTTTTTTTATTGATGTTGTTGTTGTTGTTACAGTTCTGGGACTTAATCACTGCCACCCATTATTGTCTTTCTTATAATGCAAGCATGGGTAAAGAGCCCAACTAATAAATAACATGGATGGATCTTCACATGTTTAAATTCTGGTGATCACATAATTTTAAGGATTGCATTGTAGATATAAAATGCAAGAGTTTTATGTAGTTTTAAATCTTTGACACATCTAGTGAAGTTATCAAACTTATCTACTGCATCAAGTGTTACTTTTTTTAGTGCCATGTCTTCTGTGATCGGCAGTATGTGGCATTTATTGAATAAATAATACATTGCAGAAAATTAAAGAAATCACTGAAAGAGGACACCATGAGATCCTACATTCCTGATTCTTTGCCGTTTGAAGATTCTCATGATGATTATGCATACAAGATCAAAGCCAATGAAAATTTCAAGCTCCTGAAGGCTCAATCCAGAATCTCCACGGAACGCTGTAATTTTTCTGACGAAGGTTTTGCTTCTTCTTTCTTCCTCTTTTTGCTAGGATGTTCGAAATTCTTTTTATTGATAGGAAAATGATGAAAAACTCCCTGTTAGCTGGTGAACATCCTTCTTATGGTTGCTTAAATGTGTTTTTAGGTTGCAGCAGAAAATCACCCAGCCAGCCGTTGGGTAGAGAGACATACCCCTCTACTTTCCATACGACACCTAAGAGGAGAAGATTCTCCAAGGATGAGTGGGAAAAATTCACCACAGACAGCACAGAGAAGGCCTTGGAAGAGCTTGTTTCTTCGCCCAACTTTGGCAAGTGGCTTTACAAAAATGCAGATAGAATCACTGTAGAACCCAATACTGCTAGAGCCAAACGTCACCGGAAATGGCTTTTCTGGTCCTCAGACTAGTACCACTTTGCATCTTCCTTTGCAAGGAAGACACGATTAGGACGACCCCTGGCATTCAAGGTGAACTGAAAGCTTAAGTAGAGTAATCATACTGGTGTGGACAAAGCAGGAAGGTCATCAACCTTGTAAATTATGTTTACAAGATAAAAAGTGTTCATCAGGAATTATTTGGTTATTATTGCTTACAACCTGGTCAGAGACTGTCAATGAACTACTGTGAGGTACCTTTAGGCTAAGTAGGAAGATTCTTTGATGATACACATTTTGTTAGTCCGAAGTATCGTAGTTGCTAGCTCAAGCGTGCTCTCTTTGAATTTGTATTGATGTAATTACTAATCTGCCCCATTTCTTTTTGTTCTTGGTGTAACTTAGATGGCTTTTGACTTTTGTTTTGATAGCATCAATGAGGGTACTGCATAATGAGGTATATTGTTACCTTAATTGTAGTAATTGAAAACATCCACTTATTTAACCTGGTGAATTTTCCTCTTTTGAAAGGGGAAAAAAATGCTAATAATTAAATTGTTAATTATTGTTACTATTATTACCTTTTCACTTCTCCCTTTTTTTTTTTTTGAGCTACTGCTGTTGAGCTTGTCAATGTTCATCTTTTAAGGAGGTAAAAAAAATGCTAATAATTAATGCAAGTGACCCTTTTTTTTTCTTAAATGAATAAAAATCCCGTATATTGCACTGTTACCCTTGCAAAAGTTGTTAAATGAGTTGATTTGATTTGTTTAGGGTTAACTCACCTTATACGAATTATTATACAAGTTAAATTTAATTTAATTTAATTCAATTCTAAATTCGTGTGTTGAACAATTCATAAACTCGTTTATTTACTATTTAAAAAAATAAAAATATAGTTAAAAAATAAAAAATATTTATAATTTTATTTATAAATAAAAATCTTAAAATAAGTATTAACGTTTTTATTATAATTTTGTAAAGCAAAGAAATAGGTTTTTTTATTGTAGAATTTTAAAAGTTATTACAAAAATATTATTGAATTTTAATTTGTTATTTTTATATCATTAAGTTTTATAACTGTTATAAAAATATTATCGATTTTTTTTTTGTTATTTTTATACTATTAAACTTCACATATGTTACAAAAATATCATCAATATACATGTAATTTATCTTTAATTGATTAACATTGATGATATTTATGTAACATTTTGTAAAGTTTAATGATATGAAAATAACAAAAAAAAAATTGATAATATTTTTATAATAATTAAATTTTTTAATAGTATGAAAATAATAAATAAAAATAATATGGTATTTTTGTAACAAAATCAAAGTTCGATGATAGAAAAATCGATTTAATCAAAATAAAAGTATTATCTTTTATTGCAATAGTTAATAATGAATTATAAAATATTATCATAGAAATATATTTGTTAAATGAGTTTGGTCATGAGTTAAGTGATGTAACTCATTTGAGTTCATGAATTCAATGATATATTTTAGCATTATTAGATCTAACCCATTAACTCATAGGCTAATTAAATCAATCTTAAATTAACTTAATTGAATTTGACTGAATTGTTCATTTAACGTTATTAGATCTAACCAATTAAATTAAAAAATAATTATTTCAATATTATTAGAATGAGTAAATAATGTCAAAAGTTCAATTTTACATTTTTATAGGAGGTTTCATTTTTAATCCCACATTTGTGTATGCCTATGAAACTTTGTTTTACAAAATTGTATTATATATACAAAACTGTTATGTATGTACCAAGAGAAATAGAGAGAGAAGTGAGAAAATTTTACAAAATAAACATAATTTTGAAGATAATGTATATAAAGAAAGAACTAAAATGATATAATTTAAACTAAAATAATGTATTAAATAAGAGTGCTCAAAAATGAAACTTAATATATGAAAAATGATCATGTAACATACTTAACCAATTGTGCTATAAAAAAAATATGAATCTGTGTTGAATCATTACGGACATGTATCGAGATATATTTTCTTATGTTCAACTAATTTTTTATTTTTTTATTTATTTAGGGAAAAAAACTTATTTTGTAATAAAAAAAAATTCTTTCATTTTCTTTTAAGTCGCATCAAAGAAGAAGTAAAGTTAAATAAGAATAGAAAAAATAAATTTAGATTATGATTTTCAAAGCATATTTTTTTAAGTGCATAATTTCCAAAAAGATTTTCAAAAAATATATCTAAACATATGTATAAGCACATTATACATGCATACCGTGAATACCGTGAATACAGATATGTAAATGGTTTAGAAAATCTTCATTATAAAATAAATATCAACTTAAACCGTATTATAAAATTTTACAAAACTTATTCCTATATTGTAAGTTTTCCCTACAAAATATGGGCTACATTTTAAGATAACATTGGCAGGATTTGAATTCACATTATTTTGGTACCCAACCAGACCCCAAAAATTCAGTATAGAAGTTAGAAATGCAAATTTTAAGAAGGTCTCCATTCCAATCTCTTTTAAGTTACAAGGATGATTGAAGGAACAATTGCTAGGTTTAAAAAAGAAAGTATTGAAAAGAACGAGGCACCAAAAGTTTACTTCAAGATTCAAAATTATTATAATCAGGTTTGCTGGGGACAACAATTGAACCTCCAATATGTGAGGAAGACACTACAAGTCTCGTTCTAGCAAGCACTAAGAAGGAATGAACCAACCAACAAACCCACCAAGAAAGAAGATTCAGTTCACGTAACTAGCATGCACTAGCAGGACCCTTCCACTTAAAGTTGTCGGCATATGCCTTCACCTAACAACACGAAATAGCACATTACCAAAAAACCAACGAACCATCCTCAAATTTTGAAAAAATTCACTTAAACTTCTAAATTCTACATATATGCCTCTAAACTTTTAAATCCTACAATTTTTAAAAGTTCACACATAGGTCATAACTTAGCTACAAAATTACATATTTGTGAATCATATTTTAAAACCTATGCGTAAAGTTTTAAAAATTTGTGATTAAATCGTATGATTTAAAACTTTAAGAATCTATCTGCATTCAGTTCACGTAACTAGCATGCACTAGCAGGACCCTTCCACTTAAAGTTGTCGGCATATGCCTTCACCTAACAACACGAAATAGCACATTACCAAAAAACCAACGAACCATCCTCAAATTTTGAAAAAATTCACTTAAACTTCTAAATTCTACATATATGCCTCTAAACTTTTAAAAGTTCACACATAGGTCATAACTTAGCTACAAAATTACATATTTGTGAATCATATTTTAAAACCTATGAGTAAAGTTTTAAAAATTTGTGATTAAATCGTATGATTTAAAACTTTAAGAATCTATCTACAAAGTTTTAAAACTTTAAAAACCAAATCGTACGTTTTAAAAATTTAGGGAACCTATGTATGAATTTAATTCAAGTTTAGCAACCAATGGTATACTTTAACTAGGGCTGAGCATCGGTTCGAAACCGCACAATTTAGGTCAATCCAAATCCGAAAATTATTTAATTCGAATTTGATCTGATTGGATAAGGTCAATTTTAATTTAAATCTATTAAAAAAATTACATAAATAAGCAAATTATGAAATATTCAATCCAATCCGCTATAAATGTTAATCCGATATAATTTTAACATATAAAAGAAAAATTTGACATCAATTACATAATTTAACTCCAAATATACACATAGTAATAATTTAACTCCAAAAAATTCAATATCAATTACATAATTTAACTCCAAATATACACATAGTAATAATTTAACTCCAAAAAATTCAATATAAATTACATAAATTAACTTCACTCTCCAAACATTAATAATAACAAGAACTCTTTTTGATAATCATTCAAGGTTTAAGTCACCAATATCATCAAAAGCATCTGCATGATGAAAAATTAAAAATATACATAAGTAATGAGCTAATGAACATAATAATATATAAAAAACTTTAATTTTCACATAATATGATAACAAATAAATCTATATATTTGAAAGCTTATGCAATATACCCGATTCTAGAGCCTCGATTTCATCAAGTGACTCTTGGATATTAATGATTGGAGATGAACGAATCCAATTTTAAGTGCAAATTAAGGATTGTACAGTTTTAGAAGATAAGGAACTCCTGTATGGACTAATTGTACGACCACCAATAGAGAATGCAGATTCAGATGCTACAGTAGATACCGGTATGGCCAATACATCTCGAGCTATCAAAGACAAAATCTTAAATCTTGAGGAATGAACATTCCACCAACTTAAAAGATCAAATTTCTCATCATCCATATCAATCAATGCTTCTTATAAGTATTTTTCCACCTTAGATTTGTTTTCCATAGTATGAACTTCTTTTAAATGCTTTCTCTTACGAGAAGCATAAAGTTGAAATGCATCTACTTCTAAACCAAAACCTTATGTACCCAATTCTAAAGGTTGAGAAGATTCTTTTATGCTTGATGGAAAATAAGCTTTATGATACTCCCCATACATATCTTCCAAAGTTTTTTTCATCCTTTTTGAACTCATTGATGCCTCAATCTCATCCCCATTACACAATTCTAGCAAACTAAGATGTAAAGAACACTCTTTATGCCTAGGATCAAGTAAAACAGACACAAATAACATCATATTCATTTTAGCTACTCCTTCCCAATATTTGTCAAATTTTACCTTCATCTCACTAGTCATCTTCATCATAGTGTAATCCTCATATCAAGTTGATCATGAATAAAACAAATTGGATCCAAGAAGAAATTAGAAGTCACGTACAAAGATCCAAAAAACATTAATGTTGCTTCATAAAAAACTTTCAAAAATTGGACAAAATATCTAGCATTATCCCAATCCATTGTAGTTGGAGCTTGTTTAATTTCACCTTGACAAAACTCTTGATAGTACCACAAATCAATGATCTCTAACCTTTTGAAAATACGTTGCAGAATCCAACATCAAATAAGTTGAATTCCACCTTGTCGTAACATCTAAACAAACAAGTTTTTAAGTATAGTTTTTCCATTTCAGTAGCACTCTTAAATTTTTGCCGTCTAATTGGTGATCCTCTCACGTATCTTACAACAAAACGAATCCTATTTATTGATATGTTATACTCTTTCAATCCCTGCTCAACAATTAAATTTAGAATATGTGCACCACATCGCATGTGCAAGTGTTTTGATTCTAAAATTGCATTACCCCAACTATTAACACATTTTTTCAAATAAGTAAGTGCAGTATCATTAGAACTTGCATTATCAATTGTAATACATAATATCCTATCAATGCCCCAATCTAACAAATATGCTTCAATCGCTCTACCAAGTGTATTACCCTTATGATTTAGAACTTGACAAAAGTTCAAGATTCTCTTTTATAAATTCCAACCATTATCAATAAAATGAGCAGTTAAACACATATAACATAAATTCTGACAAAATGTCCATGTATCAGTAGTAAGACATATTCTTTTACTAGTTCTATTCAACAACTTTTTCAATTTTACTCTTTCAGTAACGTACAAATTCAAGCAATCTCTTGCAATAGTCCACCGAGAAGGGATTTTAAAAAAATGTTGTAGCTCTTCAATGAACTTCTTAAATCATTCACCTTCTACGATAATAAATGGCAATTCATCTTTACCAATTTTTCTCTACAACTTTCGGCATTAAAACTGTGAGGTACAAGACTTCCTTTCTTATGGAAAGCTAAAGTTTTTTGTTTCTTAAGAACTCTACCTAGAAACTTATCACATCCAATGGCAATGTGTGCAAGCAAATTTGACGTGCCATATTTGCTTGACACATACTTATATTGTTTCTTACAATATTTGCATATAGCTTTGCGATGTTGCCTTACCTCTTCTATGGTAAAATGAGCCGATGCTTCACTACTAGATCTAGAGGAAACTTTTTTACCTTCTTCTTTAGAAGCAATGCAGAGGTCAGGAATTGGAGTACTTACAGAATCTTCTTCTTGAGTTGGTTGTGTTGCACTTTCATCTTTAGTTACTTCCTTAATCACACAACCAACTCAAGAATAAGATTTTGTAAGTACTACAATTCCTGACCTCTGCATTGCTTCTAAAGAAGAAGGTAAAAAAGTTTCCTCTAGATCTAGTAGTGAAGTATCGGCTCATTTTACCATAGAAGAGATAGGGCAACATCGCAAAACTATATGCAAATATTGTAAGAAACAATATAAGTATGTGTCAAGCAAATATGGCACGTCAAATTTGCTTGCACACATTGCCATTGGATGTGATAAGTTTCTAGGTAGAGTTCTTAAGAAACAAAAAACTTTAGCTTTCCATAAGAAAGAAAGTCTTGTACCTCACAGTTTTAATGCCGAAAGTTGTAGAGAAAAATTGGTAAAAATGAATTGCCATTTATTATCGTAGAAGGTGAATGATTTAAGAAGTTTATTGAAGAGCTACAACATTTTTTTAAAATCCCTTCTCAATAGACTATTGCAAGAGATTGCTTGAATTTGTACGTTACTGAAAGAATAAAATTGAAAAAATTGTTGAATAGAACTAATAAAAGAATGTCTTACTACTGATACATGGACATTTTGTCAGAATTTATGTTATATATGTTTAACTGCTCATTTTATTGATAATGGTTGGAATTTATAAAAGAGAATCTTGAACTTTTGTCAAGTTCTAAATCATAAGGGTGATACACTTGGTAGAGCGATTGAAGCATGTTTGTTAGATTCGGGCATTGATAGGATATTATGTATTACAATTGATAATGCAAGTTCTAATGATATTGCACTTACTTATTTGAAAAAATGTGTTAATGGTTGGGGTAATGCAATTTTAGAATCAAAACACTTGCACATGCGATGTGGTGCACATATTCTAAATTTAATTGTTGAGCAGGGTTTGAAAGAGTATAACATATCAATAAATAGGATTCGTTTTGTTGTAAGATACGTGAGAGGATCACCAATTAGACAGCAAAAATTTAAGAGTGCTGCTGAAATGGAAAAACTCTCTACTCAAAAACTTGTTTGTTTAAATGTTACGACAAGGTAGAATTCAACTTATTTGATGTTGGATTCTGCAACGTATTTTCAAAAGGTTAGAGATCATTGATTTGAGGTACTATCAAGAGTTTTGTCAAGGTGAAATTAAACAAGCTCCAACTACAATGGATTGGGATAATGCTGGATATTTTGTCCAATTTTTGAAAGTTTTTTATGAAGCAACATTAATGTTTTCTGAATCTTTGTACGTGACTTCTAATTTCTTCTTGGATCCAATTTGTTTTATTCATGATCAACTTGATATGTGGAGTAAATATGAGGATTATACTATGATGAAGATGGCTATTGAGTTGAAGGTAAAGTTTGACAAATATTAGGGAGGAGTAGCTAAAATGAATATGATGTTATTTGTGTCTGTTTTACTTGATCCTAGGCATAAAGAGTGTTCTTTACATCTTAGTTTGCTAGAATTGTGTAATGGGGATGAGATTGAGGCATCAATGAGTTCAAAAAGGATGAAAAAAACTTTGGAAGATATGTATGAGAAGTATCATAAAGCTTATTTTCCATCAAGCATAGAAGAATCTTCTCAACCTTTAGAAATGGGTACATAAGGTTTTGGTTTAGAAGCAGATGCATTCCAACTTTATGATTCTCGTAAGAGAAAGCATTTAAAAGAAGTTCATATTATGGAAAACAAATCTGAGGTGGAAAAATACTTACAAGAAGCATTGGTTGATATGGATGATGAGAAATTTGATCTTTTAAGTTGGTGAAATGTTCATTCCTCAAGATTTAAGATTTTGTCTTTGATAGTTCGAGATGTATTGGTCATACCGGTATCTACTGTAGCATCTGAATCTGCATTCTCTACTGGTGGTCGTACAATTAGTCCATACAGGAGTTCCTTATCTTCTAAAATTGTACAATCCTTAATTTGCACTTAAAATTAGATTCGTTCAACTCCAATCATTAATATCCAAGAGTCACTTGATGAAATTGAGGCTCTAGAATCAGGTATATTGCATAAGTTTTCAAATATATAGATTTATTTGTTATCATATTATGTGAAAATTAAAGTTTTTTATATATTATTATGTTCATTAGCTCATAACTTATGTATATTTTTAATTTTTCATCATGCATATGTTCTTGATAGTATTGGTGACTTAAACCTTGAATGATTATCAAAAAGAGTTCTTTTTATTATTAATGTTTGGAGAGTGAAGTTAATTTATGTAATTGATATTGAATTTTTTAGAGTTAAATTATTACTATGTATATTTGGAGTTAAATTATGTAATTGATGTCAAATTTTTTCTTTTATATGTTAAAATTATATCAGATTCGGATTAACATTTATAGCGGATTGGATTGAATATTTCATAATTTGCTTATTTATGTAATTTTTTTAATAGATTTAAATTAAAATTGACCCTATCCAATCAGATCAAATTCATATTTGTTCAGATTGGTATTTAAAGCAGATTTGGATCAGATTCAGATTACCTTAAAATTGACGAATTCGGATTTATTCGGATTGGCATGTACAGCGGAACAGATTCAGATTGAATAATTCATAATTTGATTCGGATCGGATCGGATTCGGATTGACCTAAAATGTGCGGTTTCGAACCGATGGTTGGCCCTACTAAGATATTAGGAAAGCTTCCAATTATTTAATTTTTTTAATACTTAACATCTTAGTCTAAAAAACAAATGGATAAAATTAGGAGGAAGAACAAAGAGGAAATGTTGAAAGATGTCTCACCCTCAATAATGGAGTGTGGCGTATCTTAACCTGCATATTAATTTAAAATTATTGTCAACAAATTATATGCACGTAGAAGAATCCTTGTTTGCTGCAGAGTTAGCGGCAAACAAGTCATGTATGTCACTAATCTGCCTCATGCAACACATCACATGTAAGTACTAAACTGTTTAAATTCCAAAGCAATTTCTATTATGAATTTTGTTTCAACGTCTTAAAGAAACAAAGAACATCTCACGAATTAACCAAACCATCAAATCCCAGACAGGAAGATCAGAAAAACTATGGGACCGTACCTTGTGAGAAAGAATACACAAAACAAATATACGATGATAAATGGTTGTCGAGAAATATCTGAAGCCAAATGTCATGTTAAATAAAAGTATTAAAAAACCATAAATAATAGTATCAACAAAGAACACATACCATATAATCCCAACCATGTTTCTCGGCGAAATCCCTGGCAGCTTCTTCACTGTCAAAATAAAGAGCTGACTCACCAACATTGGCATAAGGATCTCCGGTAGATGTCCAGCCCATCAAAGGATTTTCCCACCTACAAACAAATTTTGGAAAGAATTGCCATTGGAAAACCATAAGCGGAAGAATCATTCAAACAACTAAAGAAGTAGCATATATACCAACATTGTAAAATGGTATTTTGAGGCTCGCCTTGGAGGATTAAAAAAAAATTCTGAGGCTATAGCCTTAGGTGGTAAATTACAACTTAATCCTTTTTTGTTTGAAGCTCACGTCTTGAGGTTTTATGCCTCGAGGTGATTGAGACTTTAACCACAAATGGTTAATTTTTTAAGTTGGTTCATAAGTTACACATAAATCCTGACCCAGTTTTACAAAAGTAAAAAATGTAGAAAGTTATAGATAAGAAAAACAAAAAGGAGAATATTATAATCTCATGAACAAACGTGATTAAGGTTGATTCTTTGACATTCTTCGATTTTCCTTCGCTCATCACCTTTCTTTTCCTTTGTTTCCAACAACTCCAAATTTTTTCAGAGTCAGTAAGTAGTAGCATTGCAAGTCATATTATCCCTCTATTTGACTTAGACTATTTATTTTTGTACTTTTCCTTCTACTCCAAATTGATATTTGAACAATAAAACTATAACTTATATTATTTATTTTGCATACTTTATTGTTATTTTTATGATTAACTTCTTATATTAATATTTTAACATTATTTAAATTTAATATTTATTACTTATTAGATTAAACATTAATTTTATAAACATTTTAAAGTTTTGAAAGTTAAAATTTGAGGCTTATACTTCGAATTGCCTCGAAGCCTAAGCATTGCTCAATTAAAGAAAACGTCTCGGTGCTTAAAATAATCTTTTTACAACATTGTAAACCAAGTTATCAACTACCTATTGAATCATAACACGTTATTAGGGTGTGTTAATCACTAAGCTATTGGAATATTAGGCAATATTGCATTTGTACATTCTAACACTCACATCCAATGCCCAAATGAGAGGGTTTAAACACGTGACCTCCTATAACATTTTAGAGTCTGTTACTCGCTAATAAAGACTCAGTTATTGAGATATGGGCTAGCATTACCAGTCTTGAACATATATAACAAAACTCTTAATATAGTTGAACACATGTTAGAGTCTGTTAGTCTCTCGAAAGCTTAGCTAAATCTATGGCCTACATTACTAGTCTCTCTTACAAACAAATTCTGAACCTATATTACAACACTCACTCTCAGTATACAGAAACAGTTGAGAGTTAAGCGAACATTCTTAATATAGTTGAACACATTGTAGAGTCTGTTAGTCTCTCGAAAGCTTAGCTAAATCTATGGCCTACATTACTAGTCTCTCTTACAAACAGATTCTGAACCTATATTACAACACTCACTCTCAGTATAGAGAAACAGTTGAGAGTTAAGAGAACATACTTCTGGGGGGACATGAAATTGATTTTCCACTTGCCAACTTTACCCGACCCTTGTTGAGTTGCAGTTCTAGCTGGTGAGAAAATCACAACCTGCCATGCATCCTCTTTAAATTATTTATTTATTATTATTATTATTCTTACTATACGAAGAAAATGCCCAGTAAAAAAAAATCCTAAAAATTACATTTTGGGATCAATAAGAGCAAACAAGTTTAAGTTTTAATTCGCCTCAAACAAGCCCAAAATCTTTGAACCCTAGAACACATTCCCTAAGTTTGACAATAATAAAATATTGATTAATTGAATGAAGCGTGATGAAATTGGGAACTGACCCTTCTGCGAAGATGTTCTTCGGGAATTCCAGAGACCATCCCAATCTCGCCAGGCTTGACCTCTACCAGAGCCTCCGAAGAGAATGGCCTCGAACCAACAACGCTTCTGATTGCACCACCATGGCTGAAGCTGAAGATTCGTCGAATAGAAGAGGCCATCGTCGATAAACCACCAAATCTACGGAACAAAACATACGCCTTTGCATTTTAACTATTAATAACAGAACGAGAAAAAATAAAAGGAATAAAGCTCAAATTACAAAAATATTATTTAACTTTAGTTTATTATTTTTATATTATTAAATTTTATAATTATCGTAAAAATATCAACAAATTTTTTTTTATATATAATTAAATATTATAAAAAGTTTTAAAATACCATGAATCATGATAATTTAAATACATGTTACACTTAGGTTAATATTATTTTTGTAATATTTATAAAATCTAATGATATGAAATTTAAAAAAAAATAATATTATTTTTGTAATATTTGTGAAATTTAATGATATAAAAGCGATTATATTTTTTTTAAATTAAGAGGATTTTTGTGATTCACATATTTAAATAAGTGAGAGATTAAGTATTCTGAAATATTTTCGTAACTTCAAATTTTGAGTTAATTAATTACTACTATTTATTTTTTAATTTTAAAATTAGTTTATAATAAGAAAATACCGTTATAATAACATAATCTCCGTGGGAACAATTTTTTATTATTATTATATTCATTATTTGTAATATGTATATTTGCGTAATTATTCTACATAATTTATGTCAATCAAGTTTTTGACGCGAGAATTATAAATATTATAAATTAAATTTTATTCTATTTTATTTTATTTATTTTGAAGACATTATGATGCAAAACTTTATATAAACAAAGAAAAATATGTTATAATAATAATCATTAAAAATAATTTTAAACCAGAATATAAGATCCCAAAAAATCATAACAAATTTCATTATCAGTTTCTCATAAAAAAAATATGTGATTGATAAGTTTATGAAAGTAGAATCATTTGATCACTTTTAAACACTTATATGTCTTAGTTTGTGTTAAAATATAAAAAAAAATATTTAATTTGTGTTTAGTTGTGTCGATGAAACAAGCTAAAAATCAATTATTTTATATTTATTTAAAAAATATTTATTTTTTATATTTTTTAAAGATTTTTTTAGATTTTTATTTTACAGTACTTAGAAATATACGTAGATACACTTAATAGAAAATCGAAAACCAAGCGAGACAACTATTCAACTCTTAATCTCAAATTATGATATGTGGTGCTTTGTAAGATATATATATCCTTCCGACGTGGAAAGCACATAAAGAGTGCATCCCGGTTCTATTTTTTTGCATATTCTTTTTGCATTCTAATCCCAATATAATTTTAAAACAAATCAATTTTTCATTATAAATACAAAACAACACTGTTTCAAATATAAGAAGTATCAAAAAATACAAAATTAAGTGGAAAAAAATACAATAATTGCCAAGAAGAGAGAGAATATATAATTTTATTGGAGATTCAAAAAAAGATGTGTGCAACAATTTAAGAGATTAATTGTATTTATTCTTCTTCTCATTTCTTTGTTAATTTGTATATCTTTCTTATTGAAAAATATGAGATTTATGAACACAAATATATCTAATTAATTTATTAATCTAGGGGTCTTATGAACCCAATTTTCTACATATGATAATATAATATTTTAGCCCATCATGATTTCAATTTTATTATATTATTTAATCTAATTTTTATGCTATTAATTGTTTAGCCACAATTGATCTATAGAGACAATTAAATAGATTTGAGAGAATTATTTAATTGTTTATCTTGATTGAATAACATGCATAATTTTTAGTAAAGATATATGATTCTTATATATGTGATCAATAGTTGATAAACATAATGAGTAGTATGCAATTTAATTGACACGAGAGTGTGATTAGTTTATTATTATATGGGCTAAATTCAATTGATCATGTAATTGATTGGTTATTATATTGAGAAGATTTTAGTGATTCAAATGTTTAATTAATTGAGAGATTAAATATTTCTAAGTATTTTCTCATATTTTTTCTTAACTGTTAATTTTGAGTTAATCAATTAGTGTTATTTATTTTTTAGTTCTTTTAATTTTTCTTTCTTAAAATACAAAAAAAATTGATATTTACTTTTCAATTTTAAAATTAGTTTCTAATAACATAATCTTCAAGGGAACGATATTTTTTTTATCATTATACAAATTATTTGCAATACGTATACTTGCATACTCATTGTACACAATTCGTGTAAATTGAGTTTTTGATGTCGTTATGAGATATTATAAAGATTATAAATTAATTTTACAAAAGAGAAAGATGTAATTATAATAATCATTAAAATTGATTCTAAACTAGAATATAGGATCTCAAAAAATCATATCAAACCAATTTCATTATCACTTTTTCATCAAGAAGGAACATCTGATTGATAACTCTATTAAAACAGAGTTAGTTGATCACTTTTAAACCACTTATTTGTCTTTATTTGTGTTAAAATATCATAAAAATATTTAATTTATATTGAATTATGTCAATATAGGTGAAACGAGCTAAAAATTAGTTATTTTATATTTATTGAAAAAATATTATTTTCATAGATTTTTTAAAAAAATTTGTAGATTTTTTTTTATTTCTATTTTACAAATAGATGTATTTAGAAATACAGGTGATGTATTTAGAAGAAAACTCAACTATTCAACTCTTTACCTCAAATCACCATATGTGGCACTTTGTAATATATATAAATCACTTATATGTATTGGTGTGTGTTAAAATATTAGGAAAAATATTTAATTTGTGTTTAATTATGTTCATATTGTTGTAACAAGTTAAAAATTACTTATTTTTTATTTATTGAAAAAATATTAATTTTTTAAAATTTTTATGATTTTTATTTTACAAATTAACGTATTTAGAAATATATGTAGATGTACTTAGAAGAAATCCCAAAACTAAGCCACACAACTATTCATATTGGTGTGAAAAATGCATACAAAGTGCATTTTTTTGCATTTCCATCCTAATATAATTATAAAACAGATCAATTTCTTCAATATAAATACAAAATAATATGTCATAAAATATAAGAAGTATCAAAAAAACAAAGAAAAAAAACAATAAGTTCTAAGAAGAGAGAGAAGATTAAGAGAAGATAATTTTTTTTGGAGATTTAAAAGAAAATTAGTGTTACAAATTGATTGTATTTATTCTTCTTCTTCTTTCTTTATAAATTTATATATCTTTCTTATTGAAAAATATGATATTTATGAACACAAACATGTCTAGCTAATTAATCTATTAATTTAGGGGTCTTACGAACCTAATTTCTACATATAATGATCTAATATTTTACCCAATCATGATTTCAATTTAATTATATTATTTAATTCAATTTTTATGCTATTATTTGTTTATCCATAATTGATGTATAGAGACAATTAAATTGATTTGAGAGAATTATTTAATTTTTTGTCATGATTAAATAACATGCATAGTTTATAGACAAAGATGTATGATTCTTACATATATGATCCATAATTGATGAACATATTAAGTAGTATCCAGTTTAATTGACATTAGAGTGTGATTACGTTAATTACTATATGATGTGTAGTTTACTTGATACAAGAATACATACTATATTATATTCAATTGATCATATAATTGATTTGTAATTATATTGGGGGGATTTTTGTGATTCAAATGTTTAAAAAATTGGAGAATTAAGTATTCCTAAATGTTTTTTCATGTAGTTTCTTAACTTCTAATTTTGAGTTAATTAATTACTATTATAAATTTTTTAGTTCTCTTAATTTTCTTTTCATTAAATACCAAAAAAAATTGCTATTTACTTTTCAATTTTAAAATTTATTTTCTAATAACATAATCTTTGTGAGAACGATCTTTTATTATTATTATATTACTTGTATGTAATACGTATACTTACAGACTTATTACACATAATTCATATCTATCAAGTTTTTGATGCCGTTATCGAGTATTATAAATATTAGAAATTAATTTTTATTTTATTTTATTTTAGTTATTTTGAAGACATTGTGATGAAAAACTTTGTATAAACAAATAGAAAGATGTTATGATAATAATCCGTAAAAATGATTAAGAACCAGAATAAAGGATCCCAAAAATCATATCAAACCAATTTCATTAATAGTTTTCCATCAAGAAGGAAATCTGAGTGATAACTCTATAAAAGTAGAGTTATTTGATCACTTTTAAACCACTTATATGTCTTGGTTTGTGTTAAAATATTAAAAAAAATATTTAATTTGTGTTTAATTATGTCAATATAAGTGAAACAAGTTAAAAATTAATTATTTTTTATTTATTGAGAAAATATTTTTTTTATATATTTTTTAATGATTTTTATTTTACAAATATATGTACTTAGAAATATAGTGCGTATGCGCTTGCATTTAAAAGAAATCCCAAAATTAAGCCACACAACTATTTAACTCTTAATCTCAAATCATGACCTATGTCGCTTGTAATATATATATATCTTCTCAGAGCGAAAAGCGCGTACAGAGTGCGTTCGGGTTCTGTTTTTTGCATTCTAATCCCAATATAATTCTAAAACATATCAATTTCTTTAATCAAAATACAAAATATCACTCGATAAAATATAAGGAGTATCAAAAATACAAAATTAAGAGGAAAAATACAATAATACCGAGAAAAGAAAGAAGATACAATTTTGTTAGAGATTTAAAAGAAGATTAGTGCTAAAATTCAAGAGATTAGTTGTATTTATTCTTCTTCTCATTTCTTTATTAATTTATATATATATTGTTGAAAAATATGATATTTATGAATGCAAATATGTCTAACTAATTTATTAATTTAAGGGTCTTATGAATATAATTTTCTACATATAATGATATAGTATTTTACCCCAATCATAATTTCAATTTAATTATATTATTTAATTCAATTTTTATGCTATTATTTGTTTAGCCATAATTGATGTATAAAGACAATTAAATAGATTTGAGAGAATTATTTAATTGTCTCTCATGATTAAATAGCATGCATAGTTTATAGGTAGAAATATATGATTCTTACGTATGTGATCCATAATTGATGAATATAATAAGTAGTATCTAGTTTAATTGACATGAGAGTGTGATTAGATTAACTACTATACGGTGTATAATTTACTTGATAGAGAAATACATATTAGGTTAGATTCAATTGATCGTAGAATTGATTGATAATTATATTGATGGGCTTTTTATGATTTATATGTTTAAAAAATTTGGGGATTAAGTATTCCTAAATATTTTCTCGTGAATTTATTGTTTAGTTCTTTTAATTTAGCTTTCTTAAAATAACAAAAAAAAATTATATTTATTTTTCAGTTTTAAAATTAGTTTCTAATAACATAATTCCTGTGTGAAAGATATTGTATTATCATTTTATTACATGTTTACAATACGTATACTTGCGAACTCATTTCACACAATTTATGTCAATCAAGCTTTTAACGTCGTTACTAGGGATTATAAAAATTAAAAAATAATTTATATTTTATTTTAGGTATTTTGAAAACATTACAATGAAAATCTTTGTATAAATAAAGAGAAAGATGTTATGATAATAACTAGTAATACTAATTCTGACCCAAAATATAAGATCCAAAAAAATCATATCAAATCAATTTCATTATCAGTTACTCATAAAGAAGGAACATTTGACTAATGATTCCATAAAAGTAGAGTTATTTAATTATTTTAAAACAACTTATATTAAAATATAAAAAAAAAATAATTTATGTTTAATATGTCAATATTAGTGAAACGAGCTAAAAATTAATTATTTTATAATTATTGAAAAAATATTAATTTTCTAGACTTTTTAAAGATTTTTATAGATTTTTTTTATTTTACAAATGGACGTAATTAGAAATATACCTAGATGAGCTTTGAAGAAATCTCAAAACTAAGTCACGCAATTATTCAATTCTTAACCTCAAATTACGACACGTGGCACTTTATATATATATATATATATATATATATATATATATATATATATATATATATATATAGCTTCTTGGCATTAAAAGCGCGTACAGAGTGTGTCTGTTTTTGTTTTTTTTTTCACTCCAATCTTAATAATATTCCAAAACAAATTAATTTCTTCAATATAAATGCAAAATATCATCCCATAAAATATAAAGAGTATTAAAAAATACAAAATTAAGAGGAAAAATATGGTAACTGCCGAGAAGAGAGAATATCACGAGAATATACAATTTTGTTATATATTCAAAAGAAAATTAGTGCTACAATTCAAGAGATTGATTATATTTATTCTTCTTCTTCTTTCTTTATTAATTTATATATCTTTCTTATTGGAAAATGTGATATTTATGAACACAAACATGTCTAACAAATTTATTAATCTGGGGTCTTATAATTTTCTACATATGATGATCTAATATTTTATTTCAATTATTATTTTAATGTTATTATATTATTTAATCTAATTTTTATGCTATTAATTGTTTAGTCATAATTTATATATAAAGGCAATTAAATAGATTTTAGGAAATTATATTATTTTTTGTGTCAATTAAATAACATGCATAGTTTTTAGGCAGAGATATATGTGATCTATAATTGATAAACATATTTGGAAGTATGCAATGTAATTGACAATAGTGTGATTAGTTTATTACTATATGATGTGTAGTTTACTTGATAGAGGAATACATACTAGGTTAGATTCAATTGATCATGTAATTGATTGGTTATTATATTGAGAGAATTTTAGTAGTTCACATGTTTAATTAATTGAGAGATTAAGTATTTCTAGATATTTTCTCATATTTTTTCTTAACTGTTAATTTTGAGTTAATTAATTAGTACTATTTATTTTTTAGTTCTTTTTATCTTGCTTTCTTAAAATACTATAAATATATATATTTACTTTTTAGTTTTAAATTTAGTTTCTAATAACATAATCTCTATATGAACGACATTTTCTTATCATTATATTACTTGTTTGCAATACGTATACTTACATACTCGTTGCATATAATTCATGTCAACTAAGTTTTTGACGTCGTTATTGAGGATTATAAATATTAGAAATTAATTTTTATTTAATTTAATTTTAGTTATTTTTCTTTATTTATTTTTAATAATTTTAATTAATTTATTTAGTATTTATTTGTAATTTTGTTATTTTAAATTTTGATATCTCCTTTAGTGATATTAGAAATATATTTAGGTCTATTACATGAGCAAACTCTATGAGGGTGAAATTTTGCCTTTAGATTCAAAATCAAACGTACTTTGAGATCATTAAGAAAACAATAGGTTGTCATCCAAGTGAAATAAATGACTAATCCATTAAAAATAAACAACAATGAGCTAAATTTTTACAACCATATAACTTTAATGGATGATAAAGACAAAGCTATGAATGAATATGCATTACTTATGTTGGAAGGACTGAATCCAAGTATTACAAAGCCAAACATTCAAGCTAATCAGTTTGAACTAAAGCTAGTGATGTTTCAAATGTTACAAATAGTTTGACATTTTAGTGGATTACCAATAGAGGATCTTCATTTACATCTCATTTGTTTATTAAAGTTGGAGATTCATTTAAATTTAGTGGTATGATTGAGTAGGTGTTTAGGCTTAGATTATTCTCATATTCTTTAATATACCGTACTCGAGCTTGGCTAAACTATTTACCACATGATTCCATTATAACTACGAATAATTTGGTAGAGAAATTCCTAATTAAATACTTTCACCAACAAAAAATGCCAAGCTTAGGAATGATATTATCTCATACTAATAAATTGAAGTGAAATATTTATATGAAGCATGGAAAATATTCAAAGAATTGCTAAGGAAATGTCCTCATTATAATCCAAATGGAGACTTTGTACAATAGTCTCAATGCTAAAACAATAACCATTATTGATGCATCCACTAATGGAGCTTTCCTAGCTAAATCTTACAATCAAGCTTATGATTTACTTGAGAAAATGGATAGTAATAATTATCAATGGTTAATGGATAAAATGGAAGCCATAAGAAGAGTAGCTGGAATGTATAAGATAAATGATATCACAACACTTACAGCTCAAGTTTCATCTTTAGTGAATCTTTTGAAAGCTTAAAACTTGCTAGCGTGTATAAACCAGGTCCAAGATTCAAAGGTGTCCTATCTTTTGTGGTAGAGCTCATTTGTTTGATGATTGTTCAAATTATCCTGAATTGGCATGCTATGTGGGTGATGTGAACCGTAATAATAATCCATACTTAAACATATATAACCTAGGATGGAGATAACATCCAAATTTTTCTTAGAGTAATAACAAAAATCAAGGTGATAATCAATTCAATAGTCAATCATTTCCACCATCTAGTTTTCAATAATCACAATAGTTACAAGCTAAAGAGAAGAAGCCACCTACTGAGAATAATACAAATACTTGAATAAGGGTATAAAAGACTTCATCCAATCAGTACATACAAAAGTGTCAACTCAAGAGGCTACAATTTGGAATTTGGAGACCCAAATGGGGCAAATTTTCCAAGCCATAAATGGAAGGCCTCAAGGTAACCTCCCAAGTGACACACTTATAAACCCAAGATGAGAAGGTAATGAGCATTGCTAGCCTTAGGAATGGTAAAAACTTTTAGGAGAAATATAAGACTCAAAAGAATGAAGAGGAATAGGAAGCTAAAAATGACGAGGAAGAACAAGTAGATAAACAGAGTATTGGAAATGAAATAATTCAGCCAAAAAGAAACAACCTCTACAAACCCACTATTCATTTCCCTCAAAGACAACAAAAGAAAAAGTTAGATACATAGTTTTTAAAATTTCTCGATGTCTTCAAGAAAATGCACATAAATATAACATTTATAGATGCACATGAAGATATGCCTTCTGATGCCAAATTTTTAAAGGACATCCTATCTAAGAAAATAAGGTTTGGAGATAATGAAACAATAACCTTGATTGAAGGTTATAGTGCCATCCTTGCTAGAAAACTACCTTAAAAATTGAAAGATCTAGGTAGTTTTGACATTCCTTACAAAATTGGGAAAATGAACTTTGAAACAACACTTTATGAATTAGGTTCAAGCATTAACCTTATGCCATTATTGGTATTCAAGAGATTATGGGTTGGTAAAGCCAAACCCACTTTAGTAATATTAGAAAGGGCAGATAGATCAATTAAGCGACCCCGGGGTGTGGTAGAAGATGTGCTTGTAAAAGTAGATAAGTTCATCTTTCTAGCAAATTTCATTATACTAGGCATGGAAGAAGACCGTAACATTCCTATCATACTTAGTTGTCCATTCTTAGCAATTAGAAAGAACTCATTGATATACAAAAATGTGAACTTACAATGAAAGTGCAAGATGAACAGGTAACATTTAAAGTTTTTAAAGTATTTGAATCCCTTGATATTAATAATGTTAATAAATGCTTTAGGATAGATGTTACTGATCATGATGATAACTTAAAAAAATTTGTTGAGTCGCTTACACTTAAGACTATTACAAATGATGTGAACAAAGAAGTAAACTCACTAAGAAACAACTCAATCTATTTTAATTTTGAAAGTATGGAATTTATGATTGATATTGTTGATTGTGTAAACTATTTGAAGGCTACACCTTGTATGTGTATACCTAATGTTGTTATGGAGAGTTTTGAGATAGGATATAAGCTCAAACCATTTATTGAAAGACCACCAAGGTTAGATCTCATACATTACCCTACCATTCTCAATCAAGTGGGTAAGTGAAATAGTCCAATAAAGAGGTGAAAATGATGCTACAAATAATAACTTAGATTAGATATGGTTGAATTCTTATAAGAATGCCAAAAAATACAAAAATAAAACAAAAATATGGCATAATAAGATAATTGAGCACCATTTTTTAAAACTGAAAAATTGAATATTTAAACTCTTTTCAAGCAAACTCAATAGTAAATGGACACAGATGGATATACCTTAGAAGTTGATATGACCGTCTAGTCAAGGACATTAAATGCAATGCTGGTTGGGAGGTAACCTAACTTTATTTTACTTATATTTCCATTTTTTATTTTGTAGGTGAATAAATGTGGAGAACAATGGAGCAATAAGATTGAGCATTTCAATGACAAATGTGGTGTGTCAAAAATAAAGGAGTTTTCTTTCTATTTACTTTTTCATACTTATATATGCACATTGGGGACAATGTCAAAATTTAAGTTTTGAAAGAGGGATCTTCATTCTCTACTTTAATGATTAGTATGCATTTTCAATTTTTAGAAAAAAATTTATTTTTATGATATTTTTAATTATGATTTGGGTAGAAATTGATAAATGAATGGAAACCAAATGCATGTATGCTTGGTATGAACTTGATAAAAATTGGTTTTCATGATTAAGATAAGAAATGTAACATGCTTGTTAAGATACTTACATTAATCTTATGATATGCTTGCTAGTTTTGATTTGATTGATTCAAATTTTTATGCACATGTTCATGATTGATTTTGGTGTTCTTATTTAGAGAAAATTTATAGTGAGTTATGCCAGTTGATGAGATCTACTATGTTTTAAAATCTATTTGATCATCCCTTAAGGCAAAATTCTAAATAGTATTTTGTAAGAGAGATGATTTAGACCTTATTTGAATTAATTGAGCCTTTCAAGCTAGTCATTGTTAATATATTTAGTCACTCATTTGAGCCCAATTAAGAATTTTTCATATCTTTAAGCCACATTTCATGCCCAATCAATAAGTATTACTTTTACCCTTACATCTTTAGCTTGTATCAAAAGAGAAAAATGTAATCATGTGTTATGTTATAGAGTAAGGTGAAATGTAATACACCCTATAAAAAAGAAAAAAGAAAAAAAGGAAAACTCAAAATACAATGACCTCTTTCTAAACATAAAGGAAAAAAAATAAGTTTAAAGGTGTTGTGAAGTTAGGAAAAAAATGTAGAATAAAAGAATATGAAAAGAATGATAACATAGGGTCACCCTAGAAAAAAAGCAAGTAAAAGTTAAATTTTAGTTAAATATTACATGATGAATAAAAATGAAGCTAAGGTGTGGAAAAAGCCTAAATGTCTTAATTTATCTGTCTCTATTTAAGCCTTACATTGCAAGCATGTAAAACCCTTATTGTTCTAAAATGTGAAAATAGACTTATGCGACTTGTTCTAAGATTGAATTGATTGGCATACTTATATAGGTTGATTTCATGAGTGCATTGGATGATATCATGTGAAAAACACACATGAATCAATTCATCAAAAACCTTGCATATTATTATATTGATGGAACGTTGATTGATGAATATGTGAACTTTCTTATCGTAGAATTGTATGACATTTGAGGGGGATAGTTTTCACTAAATATGCATGTTTATTTGTTGGGCAATGCTTCAAAGGATATGGAATGCAATATGGTGATTTAAATAGTTCACTTCTTCCAACTGACTTTACATTATTTTCTCAAACATTTTCAACTGCATTGGTAGTTGTAAGAAGAAATATAATTATGAGAGGCAAGATTAAAATAGTGTCAAACAAGTAGGTCTAAGTTTCAGTTTTAATTTTTTTCCCCAAAATAAATTGAATCGATACAATTCCGGTTGTTAGTGTTGGTGCGATACTTTTCTTGTTCCAACAGTTGGTTGGAATCAATGTTGTTGTATATTATTCTATTTTTGTCTTCTACAGTGGTGGAATTTCCTCTTATGTCACAACAAGTGCTCTTGTCGAGACAACAAATACCTTTGGTTAGCTGTTTTAAAAAAAATCTTTTCATTTTTGCATAACATGTTTAATAAGGCCATTGTTAAATTTATTGTACGCATAACTATTGAATCTTTCTTGATGGATAGACAAGGCAAAAAAATATGCTACTTACAAGCTTTATAGGAATGGTATATGCTTATAGTATACAACTTTTGTGATTGTAGATGATTGTAGTTCATGATTATTCTAATATAGTGTGTATTAATCATGAATTTACATAGATGTATATCTATATATTTACATGTTAGAATTTATATGATCGCACTATGTTAGACTTAATATAAGGGTTTATTCTTGCTTAGAGAAGCCTCTTATAGCATATAAATTTAAGAGAAAAAATGAAGAAAAAAGAAAAGGAATCGTAAGTGAAATTTGAAGTGAGATCAATAGTTCCAATAGTGTTGATGTTCTTTGTTGATAGCTTAGTGGCATTTGAAGGACTTAAGAATTTTCCCTTAAGAAGCATGATATGTGTTGAGACTCAGTATCTTATAGAGAGAGATTAGAGAGAGATGAAAGTAAAGGGCTGAATGTGTGGATTCTCATGAGTGATCCATCTATTTATGACACATTTATGGGTACAGGTGTCAGCTATACAATGTGTATATGTAACTACGTGTTAGGAGGATATAATTAGCCTAAAGTATAATGTGTCAGAGATCCAGGTCGAGTTTTACTCGTGCTATCCATGAGCTTGTGCTATACTCGAGCTCGTGATGTCATTGGGCTCGGTCTTACTAAGGCTCGATTTTCCATTGGGCTCGGTCTGTCCCATGAGTAGGATGCCTAGGGTACTTCACTCGAGATCATGTTGTTATTGGGCTCAGTCTTATTAAGGTTCGAGCTTGCCATTGGGCTTGGTCTATCCCATGAGTGGGATATCTAGGGTACTTCATCTTCTGTCTTGGGTTAGACTTGGCTTGGGTAGGTTACAAGGTCCGGTCTTTGGGTTAGTCCAGCAGTCCAAACATCAAGTCCCTCACTCTTTCAGCTCGAGCTTCGGTCTGAGGTGGAAGAGTGAATACTGGGAACAGGATAGGAATCGTTCGACTCTCACAATAAATGTGTGTTAGTTGATTGGAGAGAGAAATTCAATACCCCTATATAAAAGGGGTGCTTGGGTTGGGACTTATCATTATTTACCTACAAAATTGAGAAATAGTGAGGGAAAATGCTCTTTCATTTCTTCTTGAGTGGTGAAAGATTTTTAGTTCGGTGGTAAGAATTTAACTCGCACTATAATATTCTCTATTCGACTTTTTAGAACTTAAGCGTTGAGAACCTAATGATTTGTTACTTTCTTTTCAGGTTGGTTTTAAAAGGACCAATTTCTTTTACTTTCAAGTCATCTTTAGGTAATCTCTTTTCCTCGTACTTTACCAGCTACTATTATTTTGTCTTTATTTTTTTTGTAGCTTTTATCAAAATGCAAAGAGAAGAGACATCGGCTTCTGACTCGGGCTTATGGGAGAGTCCCCAGTATTCTAGTACAAGTGGAAACACTCAGGGTCTTCTAGCTCAAGTTCTTCTAATGAAATGAGTTAGTCTTTACCACAGTCATCTACCTCTACCCCTACCCCCAGACCATGCCTACTATGAAGTTGAGCGTGCCTCAAACTCAAATTTCAGTGTCTAGGATATGAAGGAGAAAAAATAAGAATATAGGATCTGATGAGCCGACATTTCACATTAGGGGCTGGGTGGTTGTTCCTAAAACTTGTGGGTTGTTACCCCAGGTCTGGAATGTCAAAAACTCGAGGTTAATTTAGAGATGGTCGAGTTTAATGAGGCATATGTTCTGAAACAAAACCCCACAGACCCGAGGAGGGTGTATATGTAGGTTAATCAGGATCGTGGGGTGAACGTGTCCCTCCGTGAAAATGAGAAAAATTGGAAAGAGTACTTTTTCTACATTTCATGTCGGTAAGAGTCCTCCACAAGTGATACAAGATTGGTAAGGTGTGTCTGGAATGATACTAAGGTCATGATTAGGAATATGGCTTCTTTGATCACGAAGTAGAGGTTGGTTGATATCCAAAACTATCTTCTTGAGAAAATGAACTAGATGACTCTTTTGAACACTCCATGTTTTGTTGCATGTGGGTTAATGAGGCACGGTGCCGTGGACCCTCCTCTTAGGTTGATGATGAGCGAAAACCGACATCGCCGATTCTACCAATACTTTGGTTTTATATTTGTAAAACTCTCGCAAGTGCACGAATCATTTCGTAGAAAATGATAAGTATACTCCCAAGGTCGATCTAAGGAAGGAATGTATATGGTTTTTAATTTATTATTCAAACTTTTAAAAACGAAATTAAATCCTAAACATCCTATCACGATATTTTGGGGTTTTGTGTTTTTAATCCACTTACATAAAATTAAACATAGATTCAATAAACATTTATGGAAATTTTATCTTTCATAATAGTGGAGTATTTATGGATATAATAACTAAGTTAATTATACTTGCTCATATTATTTAGGTTATTAAATATATGAATTGATATTTATTGATTTTCTCTTTTTTGTATGAATACCACATTTGGTGGGGTTAGATATTCTTTGTTAACTAAACAAATCAATTAACATCTATAGGTGGGGTTGATAACTAATTTGGTTAATTAAATTAATTCCTTTTTCTAAGAGATTGAAAATGAACCATTTAAATGCTACCTTTGGTGGGGTTAGATAGTTTAAACTTTATTCAAGGTGTCCAAATTAAACCTAAGAATTTAATTATCCGAGTACTAACTTTCAAGTTTTAAAACCATTACTGAAAACATGTTGTCAATACATTTTCAGATAATAATTCTTATAAAAACTTTTGAAATAGAGCTTCATTCTAACTACCGGGCGATTGTACTAACAAATAAAAGAGCACTACTCTAAATCAGATCGGATAACTAAACCTTAAAATCTAATTTTCATATTTAAGTTTGTAATGAAAAATAATATATTTCTCTCTAACATCCTTAATATAAAATCTTGAATAAAAATAAAATGAATTCATTTTAGAGATTTTCACCTATTTAATATTTCGTAAGCATAACAACGTTATTATTATATCATGTTTACAAATAGCCAGCACAGTTAAATTTAATCACAAACAAATTAAATATAACATGTAAGAATAAAGCATAAAAAATAACTATAAAGAAAATAAAATCCTTACAGAACTTCGATGTTATTCTCGTTGCTGGAAAACCTCCAAACGGAATTTACACTCCCATTTATTGAATAAAAAAACAAATAAATTACAAAAACATAGCTAGTTCTTCTCAAAAAGAGAAAAACTCTAAAACTAATAAAAACTAACTAAAAATTAAGAAAAACTAAAAAACAAAACTAAAAACTAAGAAATGGAGAGAAAGAAAGAGGAGAGAAGGGGTGTATTTATAGGTGAGGATAGAGAGAAAAAGTGGGTGAAAAAATGTTAAAAAATGGTGAAAACGCGAAGTGGTGATTACTGACATCATTGATGGTGTCAGCATGACGTGGGGGGTGGATGCACGCGAAAATGTGGCAAAATGGCAGCGGCATGCACGGAGGGCAGCTGGGGCACTGGCACGCACGGGCTGGGCAGCTTGGCGGCACGATTTCCTCTTTTTTGACATTTTTTACCTTTTTGACCCATTTTGTCCAATTTTTCCATATTTGTTGACCTTTCCTCATTTAGTTATTAATATATTTGTGATATATTGCCTCCAGTATTCATCTTTGAGTCTTTAAGTTACGTTTTTAAGCAAAAATACCTGAAAAACAATAAAAATACATGTGATTCCGAAAAAGACAAATTATATAAATATATGATAAAATCATATAAATAGATATATTTTAAATCAATTAATGTGCATAAAATCATGGTAATTTTAGTGCTTATTGAGCACTCATCACAACCCCCAACCAGCTTCTTGTTAGTCCCTTAGCAAGAGAAGCGATAAAAACTAAAAATTAAACTATCCTAAATCACTTCCATGGATTGACACGGTTGCATTTAGCTTATGCAACAAGCCTTTAAACCCCTAGGTTGCCCTAGTGGACGAGTTTGAGGTTCGTGAGGGTTTTCAGTAATGATACCCACAAACATTGAACTAAATGTAAAAATCAAAAGAAACAATAAAAACAATCAACTCAAAAACTAAAATTACAACAAAATCAAAAATTAATTTTTAAGAATAAAAGAAAACAACATATCACAAAAATGTCTCATGCTTTTTAATCTCCTTTAATATCATAATTAAAAACTCAAGCATAAGTTATTTTAATCTCTTTAAACAATCATGATTTATTATAATAATTAGTCAAAAATCATTTTTATATTTCATATAAAAAATGTATCAATTTAATTTCACCTAATTTCAGTGTCATGAATCTGAATTCGCTTCGACTCTATTCCTCACAAGTCAATACTCTCAAAACACTAAATCCTATATGTTCAAACACTCATACTATTTTATATGTAAAAGAGTTGATGTATAGAAATGAACTAATATGTTCGCATATGTATAAAGAATAAAGGCTCAAAGTGTTATTTTAACATTGATCTCATAAAAGGAATCAAATGTATAAATTATAAAGATATCATATATAAAAATTATTTTCATGCATAAATCAAACTCATTAAGAGATAATTTCAAGATATATGCCTTTTACAAATGAATAAATTGCAATGACTTTTTTTAGGGAATTACTTCCTATATCTTTCTTTTGTAATTAACCTGTACTCACAACTTTGTAGGCAATGTGAGTCATAGTATGTAGATTATACTATATATTCTTTACCTCTCTATTTTTTTAGAGAGTCAACCCATGTACAAATTGTACATTTTTTTTAGGATTTTTGTGAGTGGTTAATTTTGTGGCTTTTTTGTTTGATCTTGGTTTAGGTAACCCCAGATGTCTTTTTTTTTTGTAGCAGTCATACATGAATGAGATATAAGCATATACTATCAATTTCTACTCAAATCATTTAATCTAAGCAAAAATTAAAAAAAAATATACGACACTCTATTTAAGATGAGAAAAAAATCATACATTCAATACTAATACCTATAGAGATCATCTAAAAATTTGAAGAAATAAGAAATGTGTTAATTTGGAGTAGAAAAAATATATATTTCACTTTGAATAAAGGAAATTAGGCTCAAATTATATCTCACAAAAGTAGTCTCCACTAAAAAAAATTCATAAACACTAATTTTGGGTTTAATATAATTTCTACATCTTATCAAGAAATACTAGTCATGACAAAAACTAACAAATTACCAAAAATAATTACAAAATATTTCATGATATGTTCTCAAAAATTAATCTAACAGTACAAAAGACTTAACTATTTACTTAAATTTGATTTAAAGAAATGAGAAATTTTTATGAGAAATTTTTTTTATTTTTTATTTTTTTAAATTTCAAAAATTACTAAATCACACAAAACAAAAATAAAACCAAACACAAAAAATGAAAACGTGAAAACAAAAAAAATATTATTATTTTTTATTATTTTTAAATTGTTAAATCTTTTTTTAATTAAGAATGATAACTTTTCACCACCCTCAACCTAGAACTTACATTGTCCTCAATGTAACAACTGTAAATTAAAGATAAAGAGAAAAGAGAAGAAAAATTACCTATTTCTTGAGAATGTGCAAATAGTAATGGAGAAATGCAGATACATCCATCATATTTATCATTAAAGTGTATACAGATATATCGCTGTGAACTTCTAACATCTCAACAAATATTTTCAGTTTTAACAATTTAAAAATTATTCATATGTAATTAAACTAAAATAAACAATAGAAATTAAATAAATAAAACAAAAAAACAGGAAATTACCTAAAATGATAGGTTGCCTCTCATCCAACACTTAGTTTAACGTCTTAGCAAGACGTAACTTGGGGATTGGATTTTAAGTAAACTCAATGTCCCCTCATCATTGAGTCAATCAAACCTACAAGTAAGACAAGGTTGTCTAACTATACTGTTTCAAACATGCCCTATTGATTTTCAAATTTTTTTTGTACTTAAAACTAGGAGCATACTTGAGGGTTTTAGATAACCCACATCTAGGTGCAAATCAAATAATTAAGGCATCAAAACACAATTGTACCCTAGATCAAACAAAGCAACTAACTCCTTATATTTTAATTAAAACTATAAAATTTTGGAGATAGTTTCAGAATTTTTTTTTTTTTAATTTTTTGTAATTTTTTTTAAAGTTAAAATAACATAATCAATATTAACCAAGAGTGCTCCCAGGAAAGAATGGTGGGGCAAAGGCTCCTTAAAAACCATCCTCCTAGACAGAGCAACGTTCCTAGAAAAGACTAATGGCACAAAGGCTTCCAAGAACTAGTCTCATAGACAGAACTCCCTTAGATCTTTACTTTTCATGCTATTAAAATTAAGTTAATTAAGTTCAGTTAAGTAAAAATCTAAGTTAATTAAGTTAATGAAAATCTAAGTTAATTAAGTTAAGTGAAGTAAAAAATCTAAGTTAATTAAGTTAAGTGAAGTAAAAATCTAAGTTAATTAAGTTAAATGAAGTAAGAATCTAAGTTAATTAAGTTAAGTGTTAATTAAGTTAATGAGAAATTTAAGTTAATTAAGTTAATGAAAGTAAAAATCTAAGTTAATTAAGTTAAGTTAATTAGAAATCTAAGTTAATTAAGTTAAGTGAAGTAAAAAAAACAAAGTTAATTAAGTTAATGAAAACCTAATTCAATTAAAAATCTAAGTTAATTAAGTTAAGTTAATTAAAAATCTAAGTTAATTAATTTAGTAAAAACCTAAGTTAATTAAGTTAAATGAAAATTAAGAATATATATATATATATAGTTAAAGAAAGAAAAAAATAATAAAATCAAAATAAAATCAAATCAAATAAAATAAAATTGAAAAAGGTAAAAGAAAATAAAATAAAAATAAAAACTGAAATTGTTTTTTTTATATATTTTTTATTTAAAAAAAATTAAGATTAAGTTTTATTTTTATTTTTTTTAATTGTATAATTTTTTTTAAAATTTATTTAAGTTTTATTTTATTTTATTTTATTTTATTTTTAAAATATTTTTTTTACTATTTAACGCTATCATTTTTATTTATTTTTTTTAACTTAAAATTTTTTTTTTTACTATTCATGAACGGTAATTTTTTATTTCAAATTTCAAATTTATAAATTATTTTACTATTAACGCTATAATTATTATTATTATTATTTTTAATTTAAATTTTTTTCTATTTCTTATGAAATTTGATTATTATTATTTTTACTAAAACAAAAAAATCACAATTATTTACAGCATACAAATGTTTTTAAAATTTTGATAAATAATTTAAAAATGCTATTCCTTCCCCGACAACGACGCCAAAAACTTGATGAGCATAAACCGGGATCGCCGATTCTGGCAATACTTCGGTTTTATATTTGTAAAACTCTCGCAAGTGCACGAATTATTTCGTAAAAAATGATAAGTATACTCCCAAGGTCGATCTAAGGAAGGAATGTATGTGGTTTTTAATTTATTATTCAAACTTTTAAAAACGAAATTAAATCCTAAACATCCTTTCATGATATTTTGAGGTTTTGTGTTTTTAATCTACTTACATAAAATTAAACATAGATTCAATAAACATTTATGTAAATTTTATCTTTTATAATAGTGGAGTATTTATGGATATAATAACTAAGTTAAGTATGCTTGCTCATATTATTTAGGTTATTAAAGATATGAATTGATATTTATTGATTCTCTCTTTTTTGTATGAATACCACCTTTGGTGGGGTTAGATATTTTTTGTTAACTAAACAAATCAATTAACACATATGGGTGGGGTTAATAACTAATTTGGTTAATTAAATTAATTCTTTTTTCTAAGAGATTGAAAATGAATCATTTAAATGCCACCTTTGGTGGGGTTAGACAGTTTAAACTTTATTCAAGGTGTCCAAATTAAACCTAAGAATTTAATTATCCGAGTACTAACTTTCAAGTTTTAAAACCATTACTGAAAACATGTTGTAAATACATTTTTGGATAATAATTCTTATAAAAACTTTTGCAATAGAGCTTCACTCTAACTACCGGGCGATTGTACCAACAAATAAAAGAACACTACTCTAAATCAGATCGGATAACTAAACCTTAAAATCTAATTTTCATATTTAAGTATGTAATGAAAAATAATATATTTCTCTCTAACATCCTTAATATAAAATCTTGAATAAAAATAAAATCAATTCATTTTAGAGATTTTTACCTATTTAATATTTCGCAAGTATAATAACGTTATTATTATATCATGTTTACAAATAGCCAGCATAGTTAAATTTAATCACACACAAATTAAATATAACATGTAAGAATAAAGCATAAAAAATAAATGTAAAGAAAATAAAATCCTTACAGAACTTCGATGTTATTCCTGTTGCTAGAAAACCGCCAAACGAAATTTGCATTCCCATTTATTGAATAAAAAAACAAATAAATTACAAAAACATAGCTAGTTCTTCTCAAAAAGAGAAGAACTCTAAAACTAATAAAAACTAACTAAAAACTAAAAAAAACTAAAAACTAAGAAATGGAGAGAAAGAAAGAGGAGATAAGTGTGTTTTGAGGTGTGGTATGAAGTGAAGAGAGGGGTGTGGTATGAAGTAAAGAGAGGGGTGTATTTATAGGTGAGGATGAAGAGAAAAAGAGGGTGACAAAATGTTAAAAAATGGTGAAAACGCGGAGTGGTGATTGCTGACGTCAGCATGACGTGAGGGAGGCGGCTGCGCGCGAAAATGGGGCGAAATGGCAGCGGCGCGCATGGGTTGGGCGGCGCGATTTTCCTCCTTTTTGACATTTTTGACCTTTTTCACCCATTTTGTCCAATTTTTCCATATTTGTTGACCTTTCCTCATTTATTTATTAATATATTTGTGATGTATTGCCTCTAGTATTCATCTTTGAGTCTTTAAGTTACGTTTTTAAGCAAAAATATCTGAAAAATTATAAAAATACCCGTGATTCCGAAAAAGAAAAATTTATATAAATATATGAAAAATCATATAAATAGATATATTTTAAATCAATTAATGTGCATAAAATCATGGTAATTTTAGTGTTTTTTGAGCACTCATCAGTTGACTCGCAAACCTCAAGCTTTTTCTAATGCCCGGGCTTCTATTAAATGTAGAACTCCTCCTACAAATTTTGGGGGACAATTCGAGGTGGTGCCGGAAGATTGTGACCATTAGTCTCTCTTTGTTGTTACCTTATAATATTTTCACCCCTGTTTTTATACTTTAAATATATATACATTTTTTTTGAGGTGTTCAACCTATATTCTTTTTCTATTTTGCAGTTCCTATGGATTTGACCATTGCCCAACTCTTTGCTCGAATGAAGAGTAAGGTGACATCGCTAGGAATTGGTTCACCGACTGATGCATGTCCTACTCTTGGGAAAGGCTCATTGCTGGGTAAAAAGAGGGGGAAATCTTCTAATGAAGGTCATACTTCTTCTCTTAAGAAGAAAAATAAGAAGGTTAGTGTTGATGAACCCGCCTGTGACCCCGATCCTTTGAGTGTTTATCCTTCTTTGCCAGAGCATCCTGGGTCCTCAACTCGCGGCACTAGCTCCAAAGAATCCAACAATCCTCTAAGGGATTTAAAAAGGGGGAAGGCTATTATTGAGGACCTTACCGCCGGTGCTGATTTGTGACTTTGATCGAGCTAACAATGTGGGCTATTTAAAGTCCAAGATGGTGAAGGAGAAGTTGGCTCATAAGTCATTGCACTCGAAATACATCGCTCTGTTGGCAAGAGCAGCAAAGTGGGAAAGCTAGATAATTGATAAGGAGGAGAAGCTGACGAGGGTTGTATCTGAGCTTAATGCGTGTGTTTGGCGCATGACCGAGCTAGTGGAGGGGGCAAGGGAAGTGTAGAGACAAGTTGAGGCCTCTATCGAGGAAGTGTGACGTCAAGCAAAAGTTGATGTGGATGCTATAGCACAGAAGCTTGAGTCTAATGTCGAGCAGACATAGAAAGAAAGATTTGGGCGAGTACTACTATCGCATTTTGGATATCCCTGTTACGCCGATCTATAATCATGCCCCTTCAGTTGAGGAAGAGGGGGAAAGATTGGGCTCTTTTGGTGGTGAGGATGGCCTTGAGGTTCTCGGGGAAGGGAAAACTGATGCTTGAGTGATTTGTTTTATTATTTAATTTATTATTATTATTATTATTTGAAAGCTCGATGCCATTTTGGTTTGTATGGTCGCGAACTGTTACTTTATTTCGTACTTATGAACGTTTTTGAATAAATAAAGTAATTTTCCTATTTATTGTGTATTTATGATGTTGACCTACCTTTTGTCATTTGTTGTGGAATAATAATTTTTTTAGTTTTCCTTTCCTATAAAAATGGTTTCAGAACACTAGTTTGATTCATGTGTTTGAGAATATTTTCCATTTAAGTAGAGCTTGGGAAGCATGCTGGTACCTTTAACCTTTTTGCTCACGCATTATGGATTCTGATCGAACAAATAGGCACTTAGTTCAGACTTTTAGTATTACAAATGGTAGGCTTGAGGATGATGTTAGTTTGCTTAAAGTTGAGGTCATGAAACTTGAATGTAATGCTAAAGAGACAGTTTGAGCTCATTGCTTGTAGAGAGCAATTCATCCAAACTCAATCTCGAGAAAAGAGGACCCTGGCTAGTATGGCCGCTCTTGTTGATAGATAATCATATTGGGCAAGTTTTTATATGAAGCTATTTGAAAGCTCTTTTTTAAGGTTATAGAGGTTACCAAAGATCTAGAATGGGGGTTGCTTTCTATGATGACAACGCACCCTGAACATGTGATTTATGTTCGTGAGAAGTTTGTCGAGATTTAGGTCGAGCTATTACCTTTGGTTGAGGAAAATGGTGATCCAGATACTGGTTGTGTGTCCAAGCGCTTGAAGAGTTTTTAGCATTATGTGCATAGTTTATGAATTTTAAATAAAGGACAATATGAGCAGTGTGTAATGATTAATTTTTTAATAATGAATAATTAGAGCGACATGTGTTTATGTATAACGACTATTTGGTATATTGTAATTTTAAGCTATTTAGCACGATCTAGGTGACTAACCTTTGGTCTTGATTGTCAGAGTGCCGACATGGTTCCTAAACGAGGTACTCGTATATATTTTTTTAATTGTCAAAGCGTCGACTCGGTTTCTGACCGAGGTGGGCCGCTCGACCTCTTCAACTGTTAGGGTGCCCTACCTAATTTATTAATCTAGGTGCGCAGCCCTAGATACCCATTATAAGGGAAAGAGCTTGAATAAATGATCAGCTCTAAAAAATTTTATTTGATAGATACACTTTGTGCGTCATTGGTACAAAAAAAAGGTAGGTTAATACATATGTTTTTAGAAATAGTATTTTTTTAAGTGTTTGGCATTCCAACTTGTGCCTTCCTCCTTGCCTTTGATGCTTTTCAATAAATAGGCCCCTTATGGTGTTATCTCAATTATTTGATAAGGTCCCTCCCAATTGGCACCCATTTTACCAGCAATCCACTCCCTTTTGTTAGGGAAAGCCTTTCTGAGAACCCAATCACCCCTGGAAAATGTTTTGAAGTGCACAATTTTGTTGTAGTATTATGATATTGTTCTTTTTTGTTCTATCACCCTTCTTAAAGCTTCGTCCTTTTTTTCCTCTACTAAGGTGAGCTCGGCTACTTTTCTTACCTCATTTTGTTCTTCTGCTAGGATTGATCTGGGGGTAACGATTGTTACTTCGGTTGGTATGACTGCCTCGGTTCCATGTACTAGGGAGAATGAGGTCTCATTTGTGCTTCCTTGGGGGTTTATTCTAACAGCCCATAACGCTCCTAGTAACTCCTCAACCCATCTCCCTTTGGCCTTTTCCAACTTTTTCTTCAATAGATTGATGAGTAGCTTATTAGAGGACTCTGCTTGACCATTGGCCTGGGGGGTATTAGGGTGTTGAGTGACCCATCTTAATATTGTATTTGAGAGCGAATGCTTTGATGTTTCGACTAGTGAATTACTGCCCATTATCTATAACGAGCTCTTTTCGGAGACTGAATCGACAAATTATGGATCTCCATATGAACCTAATCACCTCCTCCTCTCAAATTCTTGCTAGGGCTTCTGATTTGATCCATTTTGAAAAATAATCAATCGTAACAAGGAGAAACTTTTTCTAGCATGTGTCTATGGGTAAGGGTCATACTATATGGAGTCCACACTTGTATAAAGGCCAAGGACTTACTACTCCCACTATAGCATTGAAGGGTGTGGGTTAAGGGGATAAATCTTAGGTATTTTTCACATCTTTGAGCATATTTAATGTAATCGTTCAGCATAGTGGGCCAAAAATAACCATGTCTCATAATTTGTTGGCATAATCTTCTACCACCAGAATGAAAACTGCAATCTTCCTCATATGCTTCACACATTATTCTTTCAACTCCTTCTACGGCTATGCATAGGAGGCCAAGGCTGAGTGGGGTTTTGCGGTGTAGTTTACCTACCTCAATAATGTATCGGCCTACTTTAGCTTCAAGTTGCTTCGCGATCGTGTAGTCTCTGAGTAGGTCCCCTTTATCTAAGAAATTATAGATCATAGTGTACCATGTGGTAGAGGGGGTGTCTACGCATCCGATTTCATCCTCTTCTAGAGACACCTATACCAGCACCGTTATTAATATTACCCGATCTTGCTTGGTCTCCCTTATTAACGCCAAGGTTGCTAAGGCATCGGTGTGATTGTTCTCATTTTGTGCTATTTATTCAATCTTGAACTCTAAGAATTTGGAGCACTCATGTTTTAGTCTCTCCAAGTACTTCTTCATTTTTCTGTCCCTTGCTTCAAACATTCCTAAAAACTGATTGACCACGTGCCTGAAGTCACTATGTAGGGTAATTCTATCTACCCCTAACTTTTTTGCGGTCATGAATCCAAATATGGTAGCTGCATACTCTATGATGTTATTGGTTTCCTGAAAACCAAGCTTGATTGTATATTCAAAGCAATTTTCATCCTTATATATTATAACCACCCCTAGTCCTTTGCCATTAAAGTTGTGTGCTCAATTTACAAATACCTACCAGGTTGGTGCATTTGTTCGGTCTACTATGCATACCTTTGTAGTCTCTATTATGTTAATGACCTCGGGACCATTAGTGAACTCGGCCACAAATTCAGCCACAACCTACCCTTTGATGGCTACTCTAGCCATGTATTTGATGTCATACTCTCCCAGTTCTATGGCTATCTATGTCAGTCTTCCTACAATCTTTGGTTTCGTTAGTACATTTTTGAGAGGGTGTGAAGTGAGTACTATGATTGTGTGCGAGCTAAAATAATTCCTGAGTTTTTGTGCGGTAATTTTGAGAGCAAAGGCAAGTTTGTATGTGGTGGGATATTTGCTTTAAACCTCTGTTAAAATTTGGCTGACATAGTAGATGGGGTGTTGAATTTTGTTCATTTCTGTTATCAGTAAGACATTGTATGTCTGGTGTGTGACAGCCAAATATATATAAAGAATCTCCCTTGGTAGTGGGTTGACTAGGATATGAGGATTACTAAGGTATTTTTTTATTTCTTCAAAGGTCGTGCTGCAGTCCTCGTTCCAAAAGCCAGTTGTGTTCTTTCTCAGCATTTTGAAGAAGGGTATACATTTGTCCGTGCATTTAGCAACGAATCTGCTTAATGCCCATATCCTTCCATTCAATTGTTGTATACCCCTGAGACTACTAGGTGGTTTCATGTTCACCAGTGCCTATATTTTTTAAGGATTGGCCTCAACACCCCTTGTTGATACGAGGTACCCTAGGAATTTTCCTGCAGTCATACCAAAAATGCATTTTTTGGGGTTAAGTTTCATTCCATACCTCCGTATCACCTTGAATATCTCTTATAGGTCTTTGATATAGTTCAGGGGTTGGGTTGACTTAACCACCATGTCGTTAATGTATGTTTCCAGGTTCCTGCCCAACTACCTTTCGAACATTTTTTCAATGAGGCGTTAATATGTTGCGCCTGCATTTTTCAATCTGAATGGCATTCTCATGTAGCAGAATGTTCCTTCTTCTGTTATGAAAGAATTTTTTTCTTCATATTTAGGATGCATTTTGATTTGATGATACCTAGAATATGCATCTAAAAAGCTCATCAACCCAAACCTAGAAAAGGCATCTACCATCTGATCGATGCTTGGGAGAGGGAAGCAATCTTTGGGCTTGCTTCGTTTAGATCAATAAAGGCTACACACATGTGAGATGCTCTGTATGCCTTTTTTACCAGTACCACATTTGAGAGCCATGGGGGATACTTGACTTCCCTAGTGACCCCCGCATCTTTGAGGGCAGCTACATGTTGTTTGATTACCTCATTTTTCTCTCTAGGGAACTTTCTTTTCGGCTATTGAATGGGTCTAGCTTCTATGTCGACATTTATTCAATGGGTTATGACTCGTGAATCAATTCATGATATGTCTTTAAGGGTCCATGCAAAGATGTTTACATTGGCTTTTAGAAATAATGAGAGCTCCTCCTCGAGCTCTGTTGTTAAGTCATCACCAATTTTCACCCGGTGGCCCTTTCCCTTCTCATCAGTTAGGAAGTCTTTTACCTTATTCAAAAAAATTGACCTCGTTATGCTTTTATTCTTTGTTTGCTTTGGAGGGAGGCCTCTCGGTGATTTCCCTTCATTGTGGCATTATAACAACGCCTGGAATTCTCTTGATCTCCTCTCATCGCTTCGGGGACTTCAATCGTAGGGAATTTGATTACCTGGTGGAAGATGGATGGGACTACTTTCATGTTGTGTATCCAGGGTCTTTCGAGGATTGCATTGTAATGTGTCGGGGCATTGATGATGAAAAAATTGGTTATTATTATCACCCATTTTGCCATGATAGGTAGGATCACCATTCCTCTTGCATAAGTGGTGTTGTCGTTGAATCCTACTAGAGGAAGCTCTGTTTTAATGATGTTTGTGCCTCTTAGCTCGAGGGCCCAGGAAGTTGTTAGGAAAAGAAAGTCTACTAAACTCCCAGTGTCAATCATTACTCGTCGGATGTCACAAGACTTGATCCTCAAGGTTATCATCAGAGGGTCCTCGTGATGGGATGCAGTCTCATCCTTCTCCGTGAAAGTTATTTTCGTAGGGGGTCTTGCTTTATCCAAAGCGTATACATGGGGTGCGTTATGCAGCTCCCTTGCAAATCTTTTGCGAGCATTGTTAGAGACCCCGCTGACTCTTGGCCCTCCATGTATGGTGTGGATGGTTTTAATGTTGGACCCCCCACGAGGCTCTTTCCATTGCTTGATGAGTATGTTGGTCAAAACATTCTTCGTTCGCCTTGGTAGCCTCTTCTTCTATCTTTATTCATTGTGACGAGGACTTTGCAAAATCCTATAGCCAACAATGCCTCCAATTCTCTTTTGAAGTTTCTACAATCTCTCATCTCGTGGCCTATATCTTTGTAAAAAGCGCACCATTTTGACACTTATCTCCCTATAGTATTCATCTTAGGTGGCCACTTAGTCTCGGACTCCCTTTCCATTCTTTGTACAATCTGGGTTAAATAAACTTTTAAAGGAGGACCCCTGAAGAGGGATAATGCTTTTCCCCAGATTTCCCTGTTTTCCAGCCAACTTTTATTTACCGCCCAATTTCTGTTTGTTGACCATTGTTCTGCTTGCCTGCTGCCCATGACAAATCATTTGTTTTTATAAGTTTTGTGTGTTTGGTTTGGGCACGTTATCCTTTTTTTCTTTGTTTAGGGGCTGGGATCAACTCTCCTCCCATTCGATGATCCTTGGCTAGGCTAAGCTCCCTTTATAAGTTGATGAACTTTCTAGCCTCCCCATATGCTTCCTCCAAGGTACATGGTACAATTTTAGTTAATTCCATGAACATGTCAAAATTTTTTAGCACGCCTCTATAGTAATAGAACTAGGGCAGTTAGTGATTTCCAATTTTTCTTCTCTAAATCGCTTCATGTACCTTTCGATGGGTTCCTTTTCCCTTTGTATAATTGAAAAGAGGTGATGGGATTCTTTTCTTAAGGGTTTATTACAAGCATAGTTAGTGATAAATAATTTGGCAAACTGTGGGAAGGAGGCTATGGACCTGGGAGGTAGATTATTGAACCATTTCTATGCGCTATCGTAAAGGGTGACAGTGAACAGCTTACACATCATCGCGTCTATCTTTTCTTGGGTGAGACTCATGGGTGTCATGGATGTTTTGAAATTTTGAACGTGCATTATTGGATCCTTCGTTCCAAAATAGTTAGGGCATTTAGGAACATTGAATTTGGGCGGAGATTCTTCATTTTTGATTGCATCCGAGAAGGGGGAGATGTACAATTGTTCACAATCTCTGTCCACATCGTATGGGGTTTTTCCCTTTTCTGATTTCTCACTTGCTTCTTTCAAGGCCTTCTTTTGCCTCTTGTTGTTCTCTTCTAAGGCTTGAAGCCGTGTTTCCCAACTCCTTTTTTCTTGGAGCTATTGTTCCTCATCGAGACAAGCCGAGCTGGAGAGGGGATTTCTTAAAGTCTAGCTATTAAGTTGTGAGGTTATACCTTTTTTTTGTTTTATTTTGGGGAAACATACTGAATAACCATTTAGTTAATCATCACTTAACTAACAACTTTTTTGTTGTTGCTTGTTAAGGCTACTTCCATGTTGATGCTTTATACTAAGGTCGCTCATCAACTTTTTTGGAAAATTTGTTGGAATTGTATAGATTAAAGTGCAGGGTCAATTGAAATGCGTAATTAGTTTTATTTATCCGGTGAATCTCACCATAGTATTAATTTTATTTTATATAGTTTGAATTTTGATTTCAATTTTTTATTTATCAAAATAGGTGATTAACAATAATTTAAAATATGTGTAAATTGTAGCTTAATCATAAAGGAACTTACATCGATGGTCAAATTGATGAAATGCGGAATGAGTGGGCAGAGTTTACAAATCGATTCTTACAACGATACCTAGCTAGTTAGATCATCTATGGGTTTTGAATTACTTTTTTGTTAGATTGATTTAGATTGTGGATAATATGACTAGTATTGTTATTGAAAAATTTTAAGCATGTATTTAATATTTTAGAATACTTTAATTAGTTAGTAATGTTAATTATGTTTTGGTGCATAAAATCTCAAATATAATTGCACTCTTTATTGGAATATAATATTGACTCAATGATATGTCTGGTCACGGTCTTTCAAATATTGTGACCAAATGATGTCTATGGTTATGGTCTTTCATAAGCCGGTGACCAAATTGTATGTTTATGGTTACAATGAAAAATCAAGATCATATGTAATAGTCTATGATCTCTCCTATTTATACCTCGATTTTATAACCATGATCATAGATCTACAGTCACGGTTAAAAATTGAGGTTATATATTAATATTGTAGTAGTGTGAAATGTGTACCAAAGGAACCCTAGAACCCGAGAGAACTTGAGAAAGAGAGACAAAATGAACAGTGTAAGCCCTAGGGAGGAAATGAGAGGTTTAAACAATCATCAATCAAATTACCATAGTGCCCTTCATAAAGCCTATAATTCATGCGGGATTCAATGGCCATGTATCCAACCTATGTCTAGTGTATATAGGAAGCCCAATCAAGTCACAAGTTTTAGGCCCAATGAGGCATATATAATAATATGAAGTTATTATTATACCCTCTTCATGCTCAATTTATAATTTATCCATGCATATTTTAATAACCACAACTCAGATTGCACAAATTAACGAAAATTTAAAAATTTAAGCCTAGACTGTCTACCTCTACTATAGCATCCTGCCATCTCCCTTTGTTGCAAAGACAGCAAGCTAGTTCATACTATACAATGCTTGCTCCCATTATTCCCATGATTCCCCTTTTCTTCATATTACACTTCCCCTCAACCCCAAAAAGCTTTTGACAAGAAGTGAAGATTGTTGGGTTTTTTCCTCTTATTTGGAGGAGCCCAAGTATAGCCCATGTGGCTTAAAAGCATATGGAGTAAGAAGGGTAAATTGTGTCATTTCATTGCTTCCTTAATAAACCCATTTAGGGTTTGCTATGAGTAAAATTAAGCAGAGAGAAAAAAATGAGAGCAGCAAATGCAGAAAAACTGAGAGCAGTTTTTCAGTTTCTCCTTCTCCAGCAAGTCTTCATCAAGTGCTCCGATGGAAGGTCTTTTGTGGTTCGATTGAGATTAAATTTTTCAGGAAGGTCCATGACTCAAGACTCTTTAATCTGTACGGTGGGATTTGGATTTGACTCACCGGTTTGGGAAAATCTGGGCTGTGAACAGTGACTATAAAATTGGATTAGATTTCTCTATTTTTTTTTGAAATAATTGTTAGTTTCCAAGAAGTTGTATTCTTGATGATTTTGTTGATTGTATGCCTCTAGTTTTACCTAGAGAGAACTTTTGTACAATTATTTCTTGATAGTGGAAGTTTTGAGAGATGAGCGTCGTGGTTGTTTTCTTCCTACACCGGGAAGGTTTTTCCACGTAAATTGATTGTGTTGATTTTGTGTATGTTTTCATTTTGAGCTCTATTTATTTGTTTCCTAAAATATTCACACAAAGAAGGAGAATATGTTTTCATTCCACTGTTTAGAACTCGATTAACTTCAAATTGTTATTGTGATTCTCCTAACAAAGTGATATCAGAGCTGTGGTTATTATTGTTGAATTTCTTGTGTTGAATAATGGAAGAAAATTTAAGTAGAATGATTAATTTTAATGGTTCTAATTATCATACTTGAAAAGGAAAAAATGGAAGATCTCTTTTATGTCAAATAGTTTCATTTATCGGTATTTGCCTCTAAGAAGCTAGAAAAGTTATCTGAAGAAGAATGGACTTTGTTATATCGACAAGTCTGTGGGTATATAAGGAAGTGGGTAGATGATAATGTTTTGAATCATATTAGTGGGGAAATATATGCATGTTCACTCTGGAATAAAGTTGAGGAGTTTTATACTCGGAAAACATAAAATAATAAAATGTTTCTCATAAAGCAATTGATGGCTTTAAGGAACCAAGATGAAACTTTGTTGATAGATCACTTGAATACGTTCCAAGGAATAATGAATCAGTTAGCTGGAATGGGTATCAAGTTTGATGATGAGATTAAGGGGTTATGTTTATTGGGTACGTTGCCAGACTCTTGGGAAACATTTTGAATGTCATTAAGTAACTCAGCTCCAAATGGTGTAATTAACATGGATCTGGCTAAGAGTAGTGTTTTGAATGAAGAAATGAGAAGAAAATCACATGGATCTTCTCAACAGTCAGAGATTTTGGTTACAGAAAGAAGAGGGAAGAGTAAAAGCAGAGGTTTTAAAAGCAAAGAAAAAGGAAGAAGCAAGTCCAATAGGTTTTCTAATGTTGAGTGTCATTACTATGGTATGAAAGGGCACAACAAGAAATATTATAGACAGTTGAAGCGGGATAATAAGAAGAAAGACAAAGAGCAAGAGGGTGATGTTGGCAAGGAAAATGATCGAGTTGCCACCGCTAGTTCAGAATATTTTCTCGTTGTTTATAATGAAGATGTTGTCAATGTTGCATGTCACAGATCAGTTGGGTTATTGATAGTGGAGCCTTCATTCATGCTACGTCTCAAGAGGTGAATAATGGCATGAGGCTACTTCTTAGAGGGGTAAAGCATATTCCTGAAAATCGTTTGAACTTAATCTTTGCAAGTAAACTTAATGATGAAGGATATTGCAATACCTTTAGTAATGGTCAATGGAAACTTACTAAAGGTGTTATGGTTGTTACTTGTGGGAATAAGCATTCTAGTTTGTATATACTGCAAGCAAGACTCTTCAAAGGCGTTATTAATGTTGTGACAGATGAGCTCACAATAGAATTGTGGCATAATAGACTTGCTCACATGAGTGAGAAAGGCTTGGTAGTATTGACTAAAAGAATCTTCTTTCTAGAATGAATGATGTTTGTTTAAGAATATGTACTCACTGTTTGGTAGGGAAGCAAAATAGAGTTTCCTTCAAGAGTTCCCCTCCTTCAAGAAAACAATACATACTTGATTTGGTATATTCAGATGTATGTGGTCCTATGAAGACAAAAACTTTGGGTGGTGCCAGTTATTTTGTGACCTTCGTATATAATTGTTTAAGAAAGTTATGGGTGTAACTTTGAAGAGCAAAGATCAAGTATTAGATGTGTTTAAACAGTTTCAAGCCTTAGTGGAGAGACAGATTGGGAATAATTTGTGGTGCATCAGAACAGATAATGGGGGAGAGTATTCAGGTCCTTTTGACCAGTATTGTAGGCATCAGGGCATTCGACATCAAAAAACACCTCCAAAGACTCCTCAGTTAAATGGGTTGGTTGAGATAATGAACATGACATTGGTTGAAAGAGTAAGATGTCTTCTTTTGCAGACTTAGTTGCCAAGATCTTTCTAGGGTGAGGTTTTGAATACAGTTGTACATGTTCTTAATCTCACACCATGTGTTCCTTTTCTGTTTAATGTACCAAACAGAGTTTGGACTGGCAAAGATGTTTCTTATGATCATCTCCGCGTTTTTGGTTGTAAGGCATTTGTGCATATACCAAAAGATGAGAGATCTAGGCTTGATGGTAAGACACGATAATGTATCTTTGTTGGTGGTCTGGATGGATTTAGCTACAGATTTTATGATCCAGTTGAGAAGAAATTGGTAAGGAGTCGTGATGTTGTATTTATAGAAGATCAAACTATACAAGATGTTGAGAAGATAGAAAAAAGAGTCCATCAGTATAGCGATGATTTGATTGACTTAGATCTGGTTCCTTTATCAGTAAAGATGGAACAAAATGTTCAAGATGACCAACATGGTTCAGATGATGCAGATATGCAAGCTAAAACAGATCACCAAACTATTGATCAATTTCCAGAACCAAAAATTCCACCCAAGAGGTTTACCATAGACCGACGTCCTTCCACACGGTATGATACATATGAGTATGTGTTATTGACAGATGAAGAAGAACCTCAATGTTATGCATAAGTGATGGAAGATGGAAACAAAACACAATGGGTTGGTGCTATGGAAGATGAGATGCAATCACTATATGACAATCACATGTTTGAGCTGGTAAAGTTGCTTAAGGGTAAGAGAGCTTTGAAAAACAAGTGGGTCTACAAGGTGAAGTAATAAGAACACAATTCACAACCACGATACAAGGCTAGACTAGTCGTTAAGGGATTTAGTCAGAGAAAAGGTATTGATTTTGATGATATTTTCTCTCCTGTTGTGAAGATGTATTCTATACGTGTTGTTCTAGGTCTAGCAACAAGCTTGGATTTAGAAATTGAGCAAATGGATGTGAAAAATTCCTTTCTTCATGGTGAGTTGGAGGAAGATATTTATATGGAACATCTAGAGAGTTTTTAGGTTAAAGGAAAAGAGGATTATGTATGCCGGTTAAAGAAAATCCTCTACGGGTTGAAGCAAGCACATGGACAATGGTATAAGAAGTTTGAGTCATTTATGGGGGAGCATCGTTACAAGAAGACTACTTTTGATCATTGTGTTTTTGTGCAGAAATTCTCTGATGATAACTTATCATTTTATTACTCTATGTTGATGACATGTTGATTGTTGGCATAAATTCTTCAAGGATTGATAATTTGAAGAAATAGTTGAGTAAGTCCTTTTCTATGAAGGACTTGGGGCCAGCAAAACAAATTCTTGGTATTGAAAATTTTCGAGACAAGAAAAGAAAGAAGTTGTACATGTCAGGAATGGTATATCAACAAGGTACTTGAAAGGTTTCATATGGATAAAGCTAAAGTGGTTTCTTCTCCTTTATCTAACCATTTTAAGTTGAGGTCGAGTCAAGGCCCCTCAATAGATAAAGAGAAGGAAGATACGAAAAAGGTTCCATATGCCTTAGTAGTAGGAAACTTAATGTATGCAATGGTGTGTACGAGGCCAGACATAGCTCATGCAGTTGGACTTGTTAATCGTTTTCTTTCGAATCTAGGAAGAGAGCATTGGGATGCAGTAAAGTGGATTATGAGATATCTTCGAGGTACTTCCAAGTTAACACTTAGCTTTGAAAGTGGAAAACCAGTGTTAGTTGGATACACTATTTCAGATTTGGCAAGAGATGAAGATTCTTGTAAGTCTACTTCAGGTTATCTAATTACTTTCTCTGGTGGAACATTTTCTTGGCAGTCAAGATTGCAAAAGTGTGTTGCACTTTCTACAACAGAGGTGAAGTTTATTGCAGCAACGGAAGCTTGTAAGGAGTTGTTGTGGATGAAATAGTTCTTGAGAGAACTTGGTTTCAAGTAGCAGAAATATGTGTTGTTTTGCGATAATTAGAGTTTTATTCACCTAGCGAAGAACTCGGTGTTTCACTCAAGATCAAAGCATATTGATGTGATGTATCATTGGATAAGGATACTCTTAATAATAAGTTCCTCTTATTTGGAAGAGCCCAAGTATAGCCCATCTGGCTTAAAAGCCCATGGAGTAAGAAGGGGCAATTGTGTCATTTAATTGCTTCATTAATAAACCCATTTAGGGTTTTTTGTGAGTGAAATTTAGCAGAGAGAAAAAAACGATAACAGTAAATGCAGAGAAAAACTGATAGCAGTTTTTCAGTTTCTCCTTCTCCAGCAAGTCTTCATCAAGTGCTCCGATGAAAGATTTTTTGTGGTCCGATTGAGATTAAATTTTTCAGGTAGGTTCACGACTCAAGACTCTTTAATCTGTACGGTGGGATTTGGATTTGACTCACCATTTTGGGAAAATCTGGGCTGTGAACAATGATTACAAAATTGGGTTATATTTCTCCATTTTCTTGAAATAATTGTTAGTTTCCAAGAAGTTGTATTCTTGATGATGTTGTTGATTATATGCCTCTAGTTTTACCTAGAGAGAACTTTTGTACAATTATTTCTTGATAGTGGAAGTTTTGAGAGAGGAGTGTCATGGTTGGTTTCTTCCTACACTAGGAAGGTTTTTCTACGTAAATTGATTGTGTTGATTTTGTGCATGTTTTCATTTTGAGCTCTATTTATTTGTTTCCTAAAAGATTCACACAAAGAAGGATAATAGGTTTTCATTCCGCTGTTTAAAACTTGATTAAGTTCGAATTGTTATTGTGATCCTCCTAACAAAAAACACATGTAAATGATGCCTTATTGACTAAATTAACATCCAAAAAATTTCGAAAAAGGTGCACATATTAGTATTACCTTTATTTTATACATAGAGCTTCCCCACTCTTTTTCATTTTCTCGAATATTTCATGAACAAAGTCGAACTTTCTTGACTACCTTTTAAGTTTCGACGATCATGAGTTATATAATTCTTAAAACCTCGAACCAAACTATTTTTCTAGAGTAAATTCAGAATTTGGATCATTTTTTTAAATCATAATTTTGAAATAAAAAAATATAAATGTAACAGTTGGATTTTTGTAAAAACACAAAAAAAATATTTGAAATAAAAAAGAAAACTGTAATGTAAAAATGCAAATTTGTGTTTTGGAAAAATACAGAAAGAAAAAAGAAAAAACAATTGATATTCTAAAAAATAAATGTGTATCCTTTTTTCTATTTGTCTCCTTTCGATATGAATTTAATTGTTTTTAAATCTATTTTTTATTATTATTTTTCAAAATTATGATTTTTTTTGTAATTTTGAACTTTTTTTTCAAAATTTTAAGTTACTCTCGAAAAAAGTTCATTTAGAGTTGATTATTAAACTACATATGTATATCTTTTTTTTAAGTATTAAAGTATATTTTTGATTAAATAAAAGAAATATTATATAGATAGTATTCGAACCTAAGTTCTGGGGAGTGAATAGTCATACCACTTCGATTACATGTGTATATCTTAACATATAGATGACTAAAGTATACTCGATAAATTACTAAATAGTAAGAGAAAAATATCTTCACGGTTTTTTACTTATTGTAAAAATGATACTTAAATCTTGTATATATTTTTTTATAACAATTTAGTCCTATTGTTATGAAAAAGTGACAGCACAAAGACAAAAGTAATTTTTATTTATTTTATTTTTTAATTTTTTTAATTATATTAGATAAAGACTGTTAAAACCTAAATAAATTGTAATTGAAAAAATTGAAGAAAAATAAAATAAAAATAAAAAATAAATAAAAAAATAAAATATATATATATGTCTTTATGCAGTCCTTTTTTTCATAACAATAGGATTAAACTATTACAAAAAATAAGCACAAGATGATCGATATGAATTGTGTGCAATAGGTAGGCAAGTATACGTATCACAAATAAGTAATATAATGATAAGAAAACATCGTTAATACATAGATTATGTTATTAGAAATTAATTTTTAAGACTAAAAAGTAAAGATCAATTTTATGCGTTTTGAGAAAATAAAATTAAAAGAACTAAAAATAAATAGCAGTAGTTAATTAACTCACAATTAGTAGCTAAGAAGATATATGAGAAAATATCTAGGAATATTTAATCTCTCAAATTTCTAAGCATGTGAATCACTAAAATTCTCCCAATATAATTACCAATCAATTAGATGATCAATTGAATCTAACTTAGCATGTATTCATCTCTTAAGTAAACTATACATCATATAGTAATTAACCTAATTACACTCTCATGTCAATTAAATTATATACTGCTCATTAAGTTCATCAATTATGAATCACATACATAAGAATCATATATCTCTATCTAGAGACTATACATGTTATTTAATTAAGACAAACAATTTAATAATTCTCATGAATTGTTTGCCAAACAATTAATAAATAAAAATAAGAATAAATAATATAATTGAAATGAAATCATAATTGAGAAAAAATATTAGATCATCACATGTAAAAAATTAGGTTCGTAAAATCCCTAAATTAATAAATTAGCCAGACATGATTGTGTCCATAAATATCATATTTTTTCGATTATAATAACATAGGAATTAATAAAGAAAGGAGAAGAAGAATAAATAGAATCAATCTCTTGAATTGTAGCACCAATCTCCTCTAGAATCTCCATTAAATTGTATTTATCTTGAATTTCTCTCTCTTTTTGGCATCAAAAACTGATGTAAAAATTATAAGATTTGGCTTATAGGGTTTTTTCAATAATTAGGGAGTTAAATTAGGCTTCGATGAAATCTGAACCATCAGATCAACTTCATATCAAAGGCTAAAATGAAAAAAAGGAATTAAAGAGCAATAACCAATGGGATCATAACATGTGGCAGATGAGAGACACGGTATAAATCAATGTGCGCTGTGTGGCAGGAAGGACTAGTTCTAGTCATCGAGGGTTGAATTAGTGACAGGTGGCGCGTTGTGATTTACTGATTCGAATTGCATGGTACCCCAGTGGAATGAATGGGTGAATCTCATTATGACGCGTGACGTACTCATTAACTACTCGGTAAATCAAAGTGAACATCGTGGCAATACCTACGTTAGTTGGTACACACGATTTGCTTTGATTGGCTTCACCTTGCTTGCATTCCATCAACGTGGCAACGAATCTTCAATTGATACATGTGGCACACTTTGATTTGCTTCCTTTCACTTGCAGGTATTGATGTGTCCTATTCTAATTGGTCCTACATTAAAAAATTCATAAAAATCCATAAAAAATCTAAAAACAAATTGAAAAGTATATATTTATCCCATTTCACTAGGAAGTTCATATTTTAATATTTTTAACCACAAAAGCACTACTTATTGAATAAAATAAACAAATATTAAGCAAAAAAGTGCAATGATAACTATACTTTCATAGAGTTATCACACGATATGTTGATATTGATTTTTGTCAACACCAAGTAGGACTATTCTCTGCATAATCTGCAAGATGAACAAACTTTTAGAATGTTGGATGACTTTGTGAGGGGTAGCCTTTGACCTTACGATCCTTAAGCTAGTAACTGTAAAATGTAGGATAGAGAATATCTTAATCTCACTCTAGTAATTATATGAAAATAAAGTGTTGCTACAATTCTCTGTTATGAGAAGTATGATATTTTATATTGATTATAAGATATGAAATTATGTTATGCATGTACGACTATATATAAGGGAAAGAATAAACCTGATAGCTTATCCTTATCTGATTAGGATTAAGCTATTATAGTATTATAGATAATTATCTATTGTAGATAGTTATCTTATTATATAATTATCTATTGTAGAGATCAATTATCTATAAAATCTAGACAGTGATTCATTTCTTGAGAGAATCTAGCTCAAAAGATGTTCCTAAAAATCTAAGGCTACATGCAAGTGTGGGGCTTCTAAGAGGAAGAGAGCCCCAAGCTTTAGAGTGACCATTGCTATGCCAAGTCCTAGAAGGTTTAAGTCCCCTCCCACACCTACTGACATTCTATCTGATCTTGTGGCGGATAAGTCTAGTCCCAAACCTAATGTCTTGGATAAGGAAGTTATGGGTCCATTTGAACCTTTTATTATCCCAAACATTTCAAAACCTACTAGGTTCACAGATGATGATTTACATGCTTTGGTAAGAAGATCATGGTAGTTCATTAAGGATCTTGAGTGGGCTATCATGGAACGCCATGATTTTAAGATACGTCTAGTAATCGTTGAAGAGGTACTTAGTAGGGAAATTGGTGTTAGAAACGTTATTAAGGTTACTCATCATGAGTTGAAGACTCAGTTAGGGGAGTCAAGGGTAGAGCTTGATGTAGCCAATAAGATACAAGCAAAAATTGAGGAGGCCCTGGTGGCAGCAAATGAAGAAGTCAAACTTATGACAACTTTCTTGATAGAAGAGCTAGCCAATTAGGCCAAGGAGAAGAAGCGTGCTAAGGATATATTTAAGGAACTCTGCTTAGTACGTAAATAGTTGTAGAGGGATATTGTAGAGTTAGTCCCAGCCAAAATCTAGACCATGGTAGAGTATCATGATTCTAACAGATTTTTCAAAGATACTTTGGATGCTTGGGCTCATTATTTCTAGATTGTGAGGAGGTGTTAGGAATGTATCCTTAATAAGAATATTTTCCCATTTTTAGAGAGATGTGCTTTTAGGTATAATGTAGCCACCTCTGTGTGGAAGGAGGATGGTTCTGGCAGTTCTAACAACCCAGGTAGTTTTGACGACTTTGATGATTCTAAGAAGATAAAAGATGTTATTGTGGATGGTGTTGCATCCCACAATGCTGCCAAGCGCATACATTAGTTTTTGTTAGCCATTTACTTCTTTAAGTCTTAGGATAGTCTAGATTTCATTTATTTCCTCACTAAAGTGGGTTTACTTTTACTTTTAGACGTATCTTTTTGTATAGACTTTTATAGGCATGACTATGTCTTTTATATTGCATTGGATTTTATGTTACCTTACACTTTTTGTCTCTTTTACATTTATTACGTATTTGTACTTTCAATCATTATTTCTAGACCTCACCATCGCCCATAAATTTGTGAGAGGATGTATTGGCATAAAACAAAATGTAGATCTTGGACTAGAGTTGTGCGTAGATGGGGAACGATTTCTCGATCACGACTCGACCTAATCTAGCTAGATGAATGCATGTGAAAACTCCCCCTAGCAAGCCATACCATGGGTAGCAATTTCCTAGCTAGTGATGAAACTCCTAGATGGTCACACCCCTGGTAGGCCACATTATTGGCCGATCTTGATCTTGGTCGGCCACACTCTTAATCGTCTCAACTTTGGCCAGCCACCCTCTTGGAAAGTCTTAACTCTAGTTGGTCACTTGCCTAGTAGGCCGATTATATTTATGTCTGGTCATACCTCCTGGTCCTAAGCAATTTGACTAGGTGCTAGTTTCATCTTTGGACCAAGCATTGACTCCATTGGGAGATCGGTAGCTTTAAAGTTTAGGTGACATTTGAATTGTACCTATGGTTTTACTTTTCTATTCAATCCTTGTTGTGTTTGTTTGAAATTTTTCTAAGCTAAGGAGTACTTGAACATGTTCAAGCGGTCCATGAATGAGATAGTTCTTAAGTTACGAATTTTTTAGTTATTGCTTTATTGGAGACTTTTCATCTCCCTTATTGATGCCTTATAGGCCTAAGTATAGTGCATCAATTTAAATATAGTTCATGGATCAAAGGTGTTGTGGCTTATAAGTCATGTCTCTTTTTTCAAGGTCTATGGCTAGCTCTAGTGTGATAGGAAACCTAATGGGTTTTTCTTGGTATTAACTATGGCTTGGACCACATAGCTAAAATGTCGATCTTCTAAAACAATATTCATGGCCTGGGCCTGAAAGTGCAGAGCTCACACTTTAGGATACTTCTTATTCACTGCCTTGGTAGGGGTGTATGCCATGGTTGGATACTGATGCTTTTATTGTACTCAGTTCCACTATGTAGTAGTCTAGGAAATAGGATGTGGGACTCATATATTGGGATGGTTCTTCACATTATCTTTGACCTAGATGATAATTCTTGTGATCAGGTTGCGTCCTTCAGGGTTACTAAACGTGCTCAGCTTCCGTTGATCTTCTAGTGGTCTAAACCCTAAGGCATAATACTCACATGTAGTGTACTGAGAGTTTTGGACTCTTTAAGTCTAGAGGTAGCTTAAGCTCATTCATAGGGTTGTTTCTTATTCATTACCTATTGGTAGGGGTACATTCTCAATGAGATACTGAGGGCTACTTAGTACCAAAATGGCACGACTCTCGAGCCACGACCGCTTTTTAAGGTCTAAGGTCGATTAAGTGACCATTAGACCACGTTAAGCTATTTTTCATGTAAGCTTGGACCTAGATGATACTACCTGGGAGCAAGGTGCATTTTTCAGGGTTACTTAGTCATGCCCAACTCGTACAGTCTGTTTGGTGGTCTGGGCCCTAAGATGTAGTACTCACTTGCAAGATTTCTTTTTATTTACTACCTATGGCAGGGGTCCAAGCCTTGGTTAGGTACAAGGAATTGAGGGTTTTGAAATTTTTCAGGTCCAGGTAGCTTAAGCTCACTCTTCATCTCATTGTAGACTTTTTCTCCTGTTAAATCTTCTAAGTGTGGCTATACGTGGCATAGGTACTTACATACACAATTTTATTCAAAACAAAAAGTGTTGATAAAGCATTATCTATCCTTCTGTTATAGTAGGGTGTTATTTCTAGCTGATACACAAATTTTATATATGATAAATAACACTCAAGTGCATGAATAATTTTGAAAAAAGTGATAAGTATACCTCTACGGTCAGTCTAAAAAGGAACTACAACATTTTAAATAATTCAAAAAAAATCTTAAAAATGAAAAATAAACAAAAACATTCTATGACAATTGTTTGTATTTGAAATGTCTAATCTATTAGTTAATTAATTATACTTGCTCAGCATTAATTAGTTAGTAAAAATATAAATTAATATTACCAATTTTCTCTTTTTGTATGAAAATATCCTAAGACGGGAATAAAATTCTTTGTTAATAAGAATCTATTAATATATGAAGGTGGGGATCACCAATTGATTAATACTAAATTATTTTTTTAAGGAAATAACAAACCATCTAAATCATTACTTAAGGCGAAGCATATAATTTCGACTCTCATTCAAGGTGTGAAAGTTAAATTTAGGATTAATGTATATGAGAATTAACTTTTAGATTTTAAATATATTATGAAAAATATGTTTTCAATGATAAATCTTATAAAAATACTTGAAATAGAATATAAATTCTAAATTAGTTCTAGATAATCAAATTCTAAATCTAACTTTCATATTTTAAATCTACTACGAAAAATATATCATTAATATATTTTTCTATAATAAGCTTTGTAAAAATCTTGAATGAAGAAATAAAAATATATTTATTTTATAAAATATCTATCTAAATTAATATTTCATGAGCATAACAACGTAACTAATATTCTATAGTAATATCCAACCAGACATACTCAATATAATAAATGTAAGTATATTAAAAATAACAATCATAACAATATATAAAATTAATTTTAAAAATAAAAGAATAAATTTAAGATTTATACTTCAAAAGTATCCTTCAGAATATAGAATTTTAGTATCTGTGTTTGAAAAATCTCCTAATAGATCTGCCTATATTGTTTATTGAATCAAAAATTACTATATTAAACTAAGAAAAATATACCTAAAAACTAATACAAATTTTTAGAGAAAATTTGTTACTTATAAACTAAGGTATTAGCAACTGTGGGACGATTATAAAAGACGTGAGTGATCCTTTATATAGGTGAGAGAAATGAGATAAAATGGGACAAACTAGTGGATTGTGAGAAGATTATATATAACTGCACACTGCGACACACTTTTTTCACCAACATGGCCCGCATCTATTCTAGTACATATTCAATTACAATCCAAGAAGATCGCGCCATGGAATACATATATCTATGTCGCAGCTCATATTAAACTGTATTTCTCTATTTTTCTTTTGGTTTCACCCTCTTACATTTGGCTGGTACATATGTAAGGCTTACATATGTTATTATTTTTATTTTTTTATGTTGCAATTTGAGACCTTTAAGTGAAATTCTTCAAGTGTATATTAATTGAATCATTTTGAAGCCAAAAATACCTGAAAAGCAACAAAACATACTCGTGATTCCAAAAACATAGATTTTCTAAATAATGATAAAATTTTACAAATATAAATCTATTTTCAACATTAAAGTACAAATAAATAACGTAATATTCAGTGCTTTTCAAACACTCATCATTGACCTATATAGATTCTTCATTCATAGCATCATATGCTACTTTTTATCCTTCTAAGTCTACCATAAATTTGGAGTCTTAGGATGAGATAATATGTAAGGGCGACAGCCTTGGCTGGCTATGTATATAAATAACCTTTCTGAATTTTTGTTATGGGGCCTTCCTGACCTATGTTCACCTTTTATGTGTATGTTTTCTAGGCTCTTGTGATTCTTCATAACCCACGAGGAGTTGGAACACATTCTGGACTTCTGGGAATTTATGGATCTCAACAGTCCAAGAGTAGTTGGAACATATCCTGGACTTGATGTATCTTCCCTACCCAAATTCTCTTATAAAGGACTTGGGTAAATCTCTATATTCGCTCATGGGGTACTCTCACATACCTCTTTTGGAAATATTTCCTAAGAAGGTGTGTCCTTAGCTAATATGTTATGGTTGGCACCTTCTGGCAGGTCAAAATTCAATTTGTTAGATGATACTCTCACTTAGAGTTGCAGAATTTATCTCTTGCATATACATTTTGGACATATAAACATATATCATTGGCCTTTATTCAGGCACTCATTTACTAAGGTTGCACTAACAATTGTTTTTTAGGCTATTAGGTACAGGGTAAGGACATCACCTAGTTTTGAACTAACCAATAGGTACGGATAACTCAAATATTTCTTTAACTCTTTGAATTCTTTATCATAGTTTTGGTCCTAGGAAAAATTAGATTTCCCATGCAATACTTTGAAGAAAGGTACACACTTGTCAATTACCTATGTGATGAAACAGTTAAGAGGATCCACTTACCCTATCAATCTTTGGACTTGCTTAATAATCCTAGGGGTTCAATATCTATCAATGTTTTTATTTTCTTAATGTTGGCCTCAATTCCTATTGGATTGACCACGAACCCTAAGAACTTTCCTGAACTTACTTCGAATATACACTTGTTTGGGTTTAGTTTTATTTCATATTTTCTCTGATATATGGCACCATCATTTTTCAAGCCAAATGGCGTATCTTTGTAGCAAAATAGCCCCTGGTAGGTCATGAAACTTGTCTTTTCCTAATCAAGGCTATACATCCAGATTTGAATATACCTGGAGTAAGCATCTATGAAATAGAATGTAGCATGTCCTACGATGGCATCTACAATCTAGTCTATACGTGGCAATAGAAAGTTGTCTTTTGAACAGGCCTTATTTAGGTCAGTGAAATCTACACACATTCTTCACTACACATTGGCTTTTTAAACCAAGATACCATTAGCTAGCCAATCAGGATAGTATAGTATTGTTATATATCCAACTTTCAAGAGTTTTTCAACTTTGACTTTCATGTCAGAGTATCTTTCTTGATTATATGATCTTCTCTTTTGCTTGATAAGTTCAAATTTGGGGTCCATATTGACGTGGTATGCTATGATTTTTGGATCTATGCTAGGCATATCCCCATGGGACAATGCGAACACATCTTTATTTTTTCTTAGGAACTCATCTAACTTTTCTTGTTCATTTGGTGAAAATAATATACCCATGCGGACGGTCTTGTGAGGCTTATCTTTAGACAAGACCAGGAGATGTGTTTGTTTTGTTGGTGAAGATGTAGGAATGTGCCCCTCGTAAGGACCAAGTTTCTGGTTAATTATAATGATGGACAAAATGTTGTGGGTCGAAAGGAACTTGGGTTCATCTTACATAACCAGATGATGGTTGACGGGGGAGGGTTGTATGATAAAGGTCGACCTGGAAATTAGTTCCAAATGGATCATAACCTAGTCTATGATATTTATCTCGAAGAACTCCCCTTGGTTAGAAATGTTCTAGCATGTAGTACTAGTCCTAGACAATAATATCTAGCCGATTAAACCTAAACGGCCAAATTCTAAGAGGCCAAATCTTGAGTGGCCAAATTTTGGGTAGCCAAGCCCTAGGCGGCAACACTGGGCTTAGGACTTGGATCTTATCTTTGATGGTCATTTTCCCAACTAAGCTCTGAGTGGCTATGGGTTTGACCTTGTGCACTTTGGGCATTGGAGGATGCCACAGGGAGGTTCTTTGGGTTGATGACTGGTCTAGGAGCCAATGTCTTTGATAGGTGCTCTAGTGTCGTCTAGAGTTCATTTTCCACCATCTCTAGGTGGGCTTGGGTTCGAGCTCGCCTTAACTTTATGGTAGGCTACGATGGAGCTAGAAGAATAGCCTATTGGTTGGCAGGTTGGACCACCTGACTAGTTGTCATGGTCTAAGAGGTACATGTAACTGTCTAGTCCATGAATCATTTTGCAAGTTCGGAAAAGATGAAAAATAGTAGATTAGAAGATTTTGGGGTTCTTTTTCTAGAAAACACTTCTGCTAAGGTCCATGGTATCTTTTTTTATATTTCTTTTATTTCTTAGCAGATCAAGGACTTGGAGAGCTTTTTTGAAAGTCTTAAAATTTTGTAATTTTTTCAACCAAATAGAACATTTTTTTCCCATAAACGATGTCAAAGATTGATACTAATTTTCGTCAACACTAGTTAGAATTGTCCTTCATAGAATCTACAAGATGAACAAACTATTAGGACCTTGGACCACCTTGTGGGGGTGTTCTTTGGCCCTAGGATTCTTAAGTCGATTACTTTAAGATGAAGGGTAATGAGATCTCAATCTTGCTCTAATAATTTTATAGAAAGAGAGTATTTAGCTGTAATTCTTTGTTACAAAAAGTATTATGATATTGATTCTAAGATATAAAATTATATTATGCATATGTGATTATATATAGGAAAAAGAATAAATTTGATAGCTTATTTCTGTCTGAATATAATTAAGCTATTGTAGTATTGTAGATAACTATATATTATAGAGATCCATTATCAATAGACATTTATCCTTTATTATCTACTTGATTATCCCTTCAAATATATAAAGATAATCTTTTGGTTTTTATTCCTTTAGGATAACTCAGGATAATTATTGAGCTTTTATCCCTTAGGATAATTATTGAGCTTTTATGGAAATTAAAGTTTGATCAACTACTATGAGAGAAGAAAAAAAATGACAATGACACAAATAAATCTTCTTATAAAATAAGTATGAGCTCTATGATGTTACCAAATGACACTTGATAGTTCACAATAATCATGCCGCTCTGTTAACAAAATTTTTAAATTTTATTAGAAATGTCAGGCATCAATTCTTCTAAAAGCTCAAGCTTGTTGAAAGTGTGTTTAACAACTTGTTTATACCTTTTAACATTCCTCTAAGTATGTGCTTCTTTAGATTTGCAAAGATCTATTACTTCAATTTTTTTCAAGAGTAAATTTTCTATCTTTTTAAAAGGTTCATCAAACTTAAAATTTTAATTCACATTGGGATGCCCATAGAAATTCAATTTCAAGATCTTACTACTCTTATATCATGTTAAAAATTGTTAAAAACCAACTCTTTCTCAAAAGCTTAAGCTTATGAAAAATATAACTAACAACTCATTTATACTTCAAAAAATAATAATCTAAAACCTATAGTCTTCGTGCTTTATTTTTGCAAGTCTTTTTAAATTAAGATGTGTTCTCAACTTAAGTGCCATAATGCAATAAGATAAAACAAATACTCACTTTTGACATCCAATTATCTTATGGTAGCTAAGTTGTGAATGCTTTCAAATTGAGATGAATATAAGTGTTCTTGCACACTATTGCAGGGTAATGATAAGAACACCTCCTTATGAGGTGCACAAGTTAAGGTTAGTAGTGTATGAATTTTGTAATGTTATTTCCAAAAAAAAAATTGTTCTTCCTCTTTTTCAATTTTAATATCCCTATAAATGTCCTTTCCGCGAATCAAAACGAATAGATATTAAACGATTGGATAAGCTGAGAGTCATTCTCTTAGAGAATAAATGGTTTGTTTGAGCACATTCGGTCTTCTCAAGATTAAGCTATTCCGAGGCATTAAAGAAAAAAAAATCTATTTATCATAAGTTGTGGTATTAATACAACTGATATGTCATATCAGTTGTGATTGTATCACACCTTATAAAGAAATGCTATTAATGTACCTATAACTTCCCAATAATTTACAACGCATAAAGATGTATACATGAATCTCTCTGTCAATCAGGGTCGGAGAGAAACCAGAGTCCTCAGTTAGACATGAAAGTAACAATAATAATGTACAAAGCACCCCAAAAGGGAAAATAAGATGCATAAGCAACCAATTAGATAAACAAAACCCACCATCAAAAACCCAGAAATGAAATCCTTTGAAAAAATTGACACACAGCAGGAAAGAGTGATAAGCTAAGCTAAGCTCAGTTCTTTGATTTGGAATGCTTTACAAGCCAGTCAATAACTGAGTCAATGTTGGAAGAGTTTTTGCACGAGATCATGAAACAACAAACTTCCCTGTCAGTAACTGACTTCAGTCCCCTGCAAGGTGCAACATCATTAGTACAACCATAACACATACATTTCATCAATTACACACTAATGTAAGATATCCAATTCCAAGAAACAATAGTTTTAACAAAAAATGATATTTAAAAGGACTCTTAAATTCTATTAAAAAATTTAAAAAATTAGACTTTAAACAGCATATATTAAATATAAAAAGGTTTCCTAGTCTTTTTTTGGACTGTAATCCAAAATATATATCAATGGCAACAATGTTTTCCTTTCTTTGATGAATTTCTTCTGACAATAAGTCGCATATTGTACCAGGGATAACAGAAAACAGCCTGTTCTGATATAGAGAAACAGTGTCGAGTCCTTACTAACCAGAACCGATATATACCCAAGAAAAAAAATAGTAAAAATGCTGAAAAAGTGTTCGCGGCAGAAATCAAATCTCTTACATTTGATCAGTCAAATCCTGTTTAGACAGAGCTCCAGGCTTGTCAATCTTGTTCCCTAACACCAGCAATGGGATTCCACTCAAGGATGGTTTGCTCAGCAAGTCATGAAGTTCTCTTCTTGATATGCTTAAGTTATCAGGGTCAGCAGCATCGACAACATACCTGCAAAATGGCAAAGTTGTAACGACTTATTAGTTTCCATATAATTATCACCACACCACTTGTGCACATAATTTCGATTCTACATCCTTGACTCAAGCATTATGCTTACAACATGACTGGCAATCATTGGTAAAGAGCACAGAGCACAGAGCACAAAAATCATGTGAAAACCATTTCTCAATCAACATTTGTAATGTATTAACTGAACAAATTGAGAGGATTGGATGACAATTGCATTTACATCCTATGCTAAGTTCAAAAGCATCTGTTAGTAGCATGAGATTTACAAAGAGAAAAGGAAGAATGGGCCTTATGGCTGAATAAGAAAAAAGACCAAGACCGTTACATTAGCCAAAAATAAAAAAGACAAAAGGTCATTAAGTTGAATATATTCACATTCATGTGATAGTTTTCCCCTTTGGATAGATGTCACATAAGAACTGGATATCATCCTTTGAGGAGAAATCCAATCAGTAAGAATGGACCTCTTGTGGAAGGGTCTCATCTTAGGAAAGATAAAAACCCCATCCCCAATGGGTGCAATGAAGTCGTTTATAGAAGTTATTTAGCAAAGAAAAAGATTGTGCCAAAAATCAATGTAGTAACTAGTTGTCCACAAATACGAAGTAAAATGAAATGGGAAATGTTTTCCGTACACTATTGCAGAAACTGCACGACAGTATCGTTCCCACATGCTCCGAAATCTAGGTTGGCCACCAAGATCCCACAATTTTATTGTAACATTCCCTTTTGTCACTTTCCTCATATTAAATCCTACCTGAAAACAGAAGATATGCCACATTGCCCTATTTAGTTTAATTTATCGGTAGAAAGAAATAACAAGAGCACATAATTAGATAAGACTACAAACATATGGTGAAAGACACTCCTTTACTAGAAAAAGTTACCGTAGGAATCATGTCTTCACTGTATCCACCAGTCTGATAACACACCCACCAGATCAGTTTTCAGTACACTGGACCAAGAAGCAGACAAAACGAAACGAAACACTATTACATAGCCAGATATTAATTTACTTACTGCCACAACATTTACAAGGGATGTCTTTCCAGCATTATGAAGTCCTATCAATGATAGCTCCATTTCCTGCTTAAAAAAGAGGCTGAAATCGTACATAATATATAGTTAGCAAATGGATTTCGCATAGCTGATTTGTTATACAAAAAAATTCCATAACAAAATACATGATTTAATGAACGCTTGTCATGTAATAAAATGCATGACATAATATAATGGACAATTGCTACAGTAACAACAGGTGTTAGGTACAGAGGAAGAGACAGAATGGGGCAAGCATACAAACCTCCTTAAGAATCACTTTCCATTTGAACTAAGCCGTAAGAATTTGCCCAAATTCCAAAACTAAATTTCAAAATTTAGAAAATAGAAATTGGAAATGACTTATCAAATATAAATTTAAATTTGAAAATTTGTACAATTTAAATTTGAAAATTTGTAAAATTTAAAGATTTAAATTTGAAATTATGAATTGAAATGGTTATCAAACGAGCCTTTATCAAGCAACAACTAATCCCCAGCAACATATTAAAACTAGCTTGATACTAATAATGGGATACAAGTAACAGTTTTGAATATAACTGAACATATAATGCATGACCTTCGTATACCCTTGAAGGATGCATATGGAACTAAAAAGAAAAAATATTTTAGCATGGCATTCTTAGAATTATCTCTTTTTTAATAGAATAAGCTCCATCAAATGGCATCTATGGACTGCTAATAACCTATTAAGAATTTCAAGCAAATACCACAGCACGTTAAATCTACAAGGATTTCCACTAATTTCTTCTTCTTCATTTTCTAACATTAGCCTGTTCTGCACCATTACTTGTGTATGGGTTTTAGCCGTCCAAATATAAATCAAATAATTGTTGGCATAATAAAGACAACAACATAGAGCAGCATCAAATTTCAAAATCTTGTTTACAAACATGAAACAACTGATGTTGTCTAAATTAAAATAATGACTAAAAATATGTATAAATTATCACTTATCACCAACATATTTTTCTCAATAAATTCAATTAAAAAAACAGAAAAAGGAAAGGGAAAAAAAGAGAGGGAAAAAGGGAGTGGGAACTCGATCACTATCATAATAGCGGGAATTTCCGACACTAAAACAATAAATTCGCAATTCGATGCTTGGTTATTTCAGAACAAAAACAAATTGACCAATTTACATATTATCAATAAGAAAGCCATTCCATCTTTAGGGACTAAGCTAGCTTATGTATTTCTAAATCTCCAAAAGAACCAAAAAGCAACTTCAGCGAGGCACTATCCCAAATCCAAAATATTGATTCTGATAGCAAACTCTACTTTTAATCGAAATTGTCAAATACAAGCTAAAAAATTATGACGAAAAAGAAATCTCAAAATGCATACATCAAATTAAGAAACGGCCATTAAACAAAAAATCGAAAACTATGACCAAGAGACACATAAACTAACCTTCGTAGCCAATTGAGAAAAGCTTCCCACAAACCCATTGATGATCACAGAAGAAGATAGAGATCTCCAAAATCAAATCTTAGAATTTTATTTTCTCGCGAGAAAGAAAGAGGGGGAGATCTTGTGTCTATCACTCTCTGACCCTTAATCAATCTCTAGAGGAAGCAGAGTCGCAGCAGATTTCCGTACCGTATCTTACTACTAATGATAGATAGCTTTTGGTATGTCTACGGTTTTATCCGTATATCTACGATCCGAAACTCTCTGGCAATTCCGGCCAAATTACAAAAATATTTCGTAGGCCGAATTTTTTTTTAATATCAATATCACCCCAAGTTTTTGCGAAGTAATATTATAAATATTCTTAATTTTTTTAAAATATTATAACTTTTAAACTTAAATAAGTTAAGGGAAATAAATAATAATATTTTATGTATAAAAATAATAGAAAATCAAATTTTAGAATTTTATTTTCTCACGAGAAAGAAAGAGGGAGAGATCTGTCCCTAACACTCTCTGACCCTTAATCAATCTCGAGAGGAAGCAAAGCTGCGGAAATTTCCGTATCTTACTGCTAATGATAGATAGCTTTTGGTATGTCTACGGTTTTATCCGTATATCTACTAATGGAAACTCTCTATCGGTAATAAAAAATCAAAAAATAATAAAAATATAAATACAAGATATCTTATAAGAATAATTAGAAAGAAAAAAAGTTTGAAAAAATACAAAATGCAAGAAATAATAATGTATCAAAATTTATGTTTATAGATTAGGAAGAAACCTCTAATAAAAAAATAAAATTGATAGATCTAAAATAAGAAATTAAAATAATAAAAACATTTGTACATGTATAATATTATGAAGAAAATGATATCATTATTATCTTAATAATGTTCAAAAATAAACTACAGGTTATAGAATTAGATTTTAATAGAAACATAACAACAATATCAAAAAACCAAATAATAATAATGAAAGCTTTAATTATTTTATTAAAAAAAATGAATATAACATAAAAATCAAATGTCAAGTCATTATAAGGTAAAAATAAAACACAAAATGAACTCCTAAATAAAATAAGAGAATATAGTTATAATAAGAATTATAACATTATATACATAAGAAATTTATATAACTAAAAAAAGATGTAAATAGAAACAATAAAATTATAGGTTGTAAATTTGATATATTTATAGGATTAAAATGAAGAAATATATTTAAGATCAGATGTATTGATATCTATGAACGAGGAAAAACCCAAAGATAAAGAAGAAACTATAATTCTAATTTAATAAAATATAGAAAAGAATTAGAAGAGCAGAGGTATTGATATCTATGAATGAGGAAAAACCCAAAGATAAAGAAGAAACTATAATTCTAGTTTAATGAAATATAGAAAAAAATTAAAAGAACAGTTTATGAATCATGAGAGTAGAAACATAAAAAATTAATTAGTTTATTAACCCTAATAGATGAAGAATTAGGAAAATATTACGATGAAAAACTTTGTACAAACTAAGAGGAATATGATATGATAATAACCAGTGAAACTAATTCTAAACCAAAACATATGATTCAAAAAATCATATAAAATCAATTTATTTACTAGTTCCTTATCAAGAAGAAATATTTGACCCACATAGAGAAGAAATAAATAAACAAAGATTAGAAAAACCTGATCTTCCTTATAGAAGAAAACAACGACCCAAGATGAAAGAAGAATTACATTGAGGAACTAAAGGTAGTATCCTATAAGAATTCAAAGAAAATTATAGATTCGCCAAAAGAAATGTCAAACTTTTATTGAATTGAATTTACAACTATTATATTAACTAAAATTTATTAAACTCTCAATTGAGAGAAGAACTTTAAACTAAGAAAAAAAACTAGAAAACTAAATAAATGAGAGGAATGAGAAGAATGAGGGATGAGTGATAAGGAATCATTAATACAATGAAATAGGAGTCCTATTTATAGGTTCAAAAATCTACTCATATAGGTTGGCATCATGGCACATAATAATCCACAATGTGGATAAAACATAATTGACACAATGTACATACAAGATCCGAACATATCGCGTTGCAGCCCACGAAGGTTTAGGGACAAGTGTATTGAATCCAAAAGCACCACACTATGGCACACAACAATTCCATACTATGGCACATACTATTTTTGTTGAATTTGTTCCCTTATGTTCTTGTATCATTTTTTATTGGTTTGGACATTGCAATGGATGGTCTCAAATGAATTCTTCAAGTATTGATGAATGTCATCCTTTTAAGCTAAAATACCTGAAATATATATATATATATATAATTTCGAAAAAGAAAAGTTGTATAAAGTAATAATAAAATTAAGTAAATAAAAATCTTTTTAATCATAATCATGCATAAAATCATGATATATTGAGTGCTTTTGAGCACTCATCATAACTCTCAACTAGCTCCTGGTTAGTTTCTTAGCAAAAATAATGAAAAATTGAAAACAAAAACTAAAAAAAATAAATTAAACTATCATAATTATTTCCATAGATTGACTCAATTATAATTAGTGTATATAATAAGCCTTTTAAAATCCTAGATCACCCTAGTGGATGAGTTTAAGTCTCGTGAGCATTTTCAGAAATTATACCCACAAACATAAATTTAAAGGCAAAAAATTTAAAAAAATAACAAAAAACAAATAAACAACATATAAAATCTTAGCAAGACGTATCATTATGATGCTATGGCTTATTCAGCCACTTGCAATCAATTTCGGCAGTGTATTGTGGTCCTTCTAAATAAGGCTTCATAGATGCCCATTGACTTTGAATATTATTTGTGTCTTGGAATCTAATAGTTCTACTACTCTATGAGCAAATACTTAGACTATTTTGAATGGTTCATCCCATCTTGATCTCAGTTTTCTTAGAAATAATCTCAGACAAGAGTTAAATAAAAGAACCTTTATTCCAGGGTAAAGAGTCTTAGGAACTAGCCTCTTGTCATTATAGCGCTTAGTACGTTCTTTGTACAATTTGATATTCTCATAGGCTTCGTTCCTAATTTATTCCAACTCATTAAGATGGAGTAATCGTTTTTCTCTTTCTTTATCTAAGTCCATGTTTAACTCTTTAATTACCTAGTAAGCCTTATGTTCGAGTTCAACGAGAAGGTGGCATACTTTTCCAAAGATTAACCAGTAAGGGCTCATCTCAATGGGTGTTTTTTAAGCTGTGTGGTATGCCCATAAGGCATCATTCAACTTAAATTCCTAGTCTTTCCTTAAAGGATGCACAATGCATTCCAGGATTCCCTTGATTTTTCTATTACTTACCTTAACTAAACCAGAAGTTTGAGAATGATATGGAGTAGCGACTCTATGTGTGATGTTGTACTTTTTCAATAGCTCTAGGCATTATGAACTTGTTAAATATTGAATCCTTTAAGAAATTTACAACAACATTAGAATAATTGGTTTTAGTGGGGATAACTTCTACCCACTTGGATACATAATTCACAACAACCAAAATATATTGAAAACCATTGGATGGAGGAAAAAGACCCATAAAGTTAATCACATATACATCAAAAGGTTCAACAACTAAATTAGATGTCAAAGGAATTTCTCTTTTGCTTATATTGCCTATTCTTTGACATTTATCACATTGTGTACAAAACATATGAGAATCTTTAAAAAGAGTAGGCCAAAAGAATACAAACTATAATATCTTATGGGATGTCTTTTCGCCACTAAAATGACCCCCACAATGAAGTTTATGACAAAAAGTCAGAATGCTCTTATGTTCTTCTGAAGGTACACATCTTCGGATTACTTGATCTTGACTAATCTTGTATAAATAAGGGTCATATGAAGTGTTAGGTCTTAGAACATCAGTGGCAAGATAGTTTACAATATCAGCATACCATGGGTTTAGACCCATTGAAAATAACTGTTCATCAAGAAAGGTTTAAACTATATCTTTATTACTCTTACCCTTAAGAGAATTGAAGTCAGAAATCAACCTAGACAAGTGGTCAGCTACTAAGTTTTCACTACCTTTCTTATCCTTGATTTCTAGGTCAAATTATTGTAAGAGTAAGACCCACCTGATAATCTTAGCTTGGCATTCAGTTTACTTAATAGGTATCTTAAAGCAACATGGTCAGAATGCATAATCACTTTGGATTCTACTAAATAAGACCTGAATTTTTCCAAAGAAAACACTATAGCTAAGAATTCCTTTTCAGTGGTGGTATAATTCATTTGGCCATCATTGAGTTTTTTTCTAGCATAATAGATGACATGCAAATGCTTATCCACTCTCTGTCCCAAGACTGATCCGATAGCATAATCGGAAGCGTCACACATTATTTCAAAGGGTAAAGACCAATTTGGTGCCATAATAATAGGGGCAAATGTTAGTTTCTCTTTGAAGGTATTAAAGGAAATAAGGGAGTCATTATTGAATTCAAAATAAACATCTTTTGATAATAGGTTACTTAAGGGATGACTTATTTTAGAGAAATCTTTAATAAATCATCTTTAAAATCCTTCATGTCCTAAGAAGCTTCTTATCCCCTTAACAGATGTAGGGGAGGTGATTTGGAAATTAGATCAACTTTTTCCTTATCAACTTCAATATATTTGTTTGAAATGATATGTCCTAACACTATCCCTTATTGAACCATAAAAATGATTTTTCTCCCAAATAAGGGTTAGATTGCATTCAATGTATCTTTCTAAAACCTCAATGAATTTTTCCACCATATCCGAAAAGATAGACATTATACGTCTCTGGAATGTGGCAGGGGCATTGCATAACCTAGATGACATTCTTCGAAAAGAAAATGTCCCAAAAGAACATATAAATATGGTCTTTTCTGATCTTCTAGTGCTATATGTACTTGATAATATCCAGACAATCCATCTAGAAAACAATAAAATTCGTGGCCAGCTAATCTTTCCAACATTTGATCAATGAATGGAAGAGGAAAGTTTCCTGAAATCTATACACATCCTTCATCCAGTGATTATTCTAGTAGGCACTAATTCACTTTTGCCATTTTTAACAATTGTTATCCCAAATTTCTTAGGTACCACATGCATTGGACTAACCCACCTACTATCGAAAATAGGGTAGATAATTCCTTCTTCCAATAATTTAAGAATTTCTTTCTTAACTACCTCTTGCATATTTATGTTTAGTCTTCTTTGGGCCTCTCATACGGGTTTATCACCATCCTCCAAGTTGATCTTATGCATACATATGGTAGGACTAATGCCTTTTATATCTTCAATACTCTAACCTATGGCTTTCTTAAACATCTTAAGCCTTTTTATAAGTTTCTTTTCTTAGGTTTTGGTCAATGTTGCAAAAATTATCGCTAGATAAGTTTCTCCTTCTCCCAAAAACACGTATTGTAAGTGCTTAGGAAAGTATTTGAGTTCAAGTTTAGGTGGATTAGCCTCTTTACTAGATGGGGAATTGGGTAGATTTAAGAGTGTATTAGATTTTGTCATTAGTTCATCACTATCTAATTGTTCAAGGTACCTATTGGTTTCCTCATCTAAATCTTATTCAACCTCTTCAAGTGTAAGAAAAATTTCAAGCTTTTCTTCTATTCTAGTTCGAGAAAATGTTCTTTGGACAAGATTATCTAAAGGGTCAATATCGAATATTTCATTAATGGTAGAAATAGAAGAAAAAGGTGAAGAATCAAAGATTTTTAAAATGAACAGTTTATCCTAAGGCTGTCATTGTCAAATTTCCATATTGGACATCAATAATAGTCTTGGTAGTTGCCATAAATGGTCTACCAAGAAGTATTGTGTGCTTTTTATCCAAGGCTAGATTTTCTTGCATATCAAGAACCACAAAGTCAATAGATATTATCAGTTTGTCTACCTATATTAGAAAATCCTCAACTATTCCCTTTGGATACTTAAGAGATCTATCTACAAGTTGAAAGGACATAGTTGTGGGTTTTAAATCTCCTAAATCAAGCTGTAAGAATATAGAGTAGGGCATCAAGTTTATACTAGCACCTAAATCAAACATTGCTTTAGCGACATTCCTATCCCCTATAGTTATGTTTTGATAAAACTTCCAGGGTCTTTCAACTTAGGGGGAAGTCGGTACTAAAGTACTACACTAGAAATTTCTGATACCACTACTCACTCATTATGTTCATACCTTATTTTCTTAGTATTTAACTCTTTGAAAAACTTCGCATAGAAGGGAACATTCATTATCACTTCTAATAATGGTAAATTGATATTTACTTTAGAAAGCATATTAAAAAGATCATAGAATTGATTATCTTATTTGGATTCTTTCAACCGGTGTGGAAAAGGTACTTGTAGCTAGTGTGGTTCTGTTTTCTTTTGAATTTTAGGGATGTCAGATGACTCCCTGATGAGTTTTTTTGAAGGTTTGTCAAGTTTAGCACTTGTCTCTTCTTTTTGCGAGACTATAATTTCACCTTCTTTGTTACCTTAACTATAAGGTAGATCTTTAGAGATTTCAAGTAAACTAGTATTGAATACCTTACCACTTTGAAGGGTTCTTACATCCTTCACTTGTTCGGGTTGACTGGGCAACTTTCCTAGTTCTTTCCTTTGCATAATTTCTACAAGCTGCCCAGCATTAGTTTCAATCCTTTTAATCTTTTAATATTACAATTAAAATCTACAACGTAAATTATTTTAATATTCTAAACATCCATAGTTTACTATAATAATTAGTTAAAAATCACTTTCATATTTTAATAAAAAATGTATCAATATTAAAATTACCCAATTTTAGTGTAAGGAATCTGAATTCGCTTTAACTCTAACCTCATAAAACATACTCTTAAATACATTGATCTTATTAGTTCAAGCACTCATTCAAAGGTGTATGCAAATGGAGTTTATGCATAAAAATGAACTAATAGTTTGCATATGTTCAAAAAAGTTAAGACTCAAAGATAGTGTATAATATTGATCTCATGAAAGGATTTTACAAGGAAACCAGATATCATTTTTATAAATCAATTAAATTCATCAAATAAAAATGTCAAGTAATATGCCTTTTAAGAGATAAATAAAATGAAAATGACCTATTGGGGAATTATTTCCTATATTTGTTTTTTGTATTTAGCCAATTCTCATTACTTTGAAGAATATTGGGTTATAAAATGTAGTTTATACTATTTTTTCCTTTTTTCTTTATCTTTTTTATTTTATTTTAGGGATTTTGTTTTTTTAAATGACCCTTGTACAAATTGTACATATATTGAATGATGGGATGAGTGACTAATTTGTAGCTTTTCTTTTGCATTAGTTTAGATAACCCCATAAATGTTTCTTTTTAGAAGTCATGCATGAATGGAGAAAAAGAAATATATTTTAAATTTTTACTTAACTTATTCAATTTAAGCAATAAAAATTAATATATAACACTCTATTAGATGTAAACACCCTATATTCAATGCAAAGACATATAGAAATCATCTAACAATTTAAAATTTATAAGAAGAGTATTTAAAAGAGAAGAAAAATATCATCACTTATAATAGGAAGATAAAAGCAAACTATATTCTCACAAGGTGGTCTCCAATATTTGATTCCTAAACACTCATTTTGGGTTCATTGTAATTTTCACATTTTATTATAAAATATTAATTATGATAAAAACGAATTAATTATCACATTACTCCAAAAAAAAATTGAAATTAATATAACAATACAATGGCTTGATCATTTTTTAAAAAATTTAACTAAAAGACATGATAATTTTGTAAGAAATTTTTTAAAATTATCCTAAACGTTCCTAAAATAATATAATTAAATTAGAGCAAACAAAGCAAATTAAAAAATAAAATAAAAGTTCTCAATATAAAATAAAATAAAAACATAAAATTATATATCACAATTCAGAGTTGGTCCTCCATGTCATATGGCCCTTGTTCTTCACGTTGGTTTAATGATTGTTGTAGAGGTACAAAATTAAAACCATAGTGTCAATACTCATTTTTGGTAAGTGACTTATATCCATCCTGAGATGACTCAATTGTAAGTGATTCATTTCATACATTAATTTGTTGTGTTCCACTTGATCAAAATATTGTTTGTTTAAGAATGCAACTTGTTGGGTGAAATAAGCATCTTGATACTCTTTTGTATAGCTCAATCTCTCCTTAAGATTATAAAGTTGATCTTTTTAAGAAGTTGTGAAGGAGGGATGTCTTTTCATTCTCTTTGGACGATGTTCATACCAGAGGTGAGTTCATTGTAGTATGATAAGTCCAATAGTTCACAGGGTTGTAAAATCATTTCACTCTTTAAGTGAGATACCCTCGCATTTTTAGATAAATGTGTTATTAGTTGGAAGAATAAGTAACTCAAATGTTGGTTGTTAGCAGACAATTTAACCCTATTATAAATTATGATCCCTACATATATGGATATCTTAGATGTAATTGCATATAGTAAAATGGCTCTCTTTATCAACTGTACTACAGTGTCTGATGGGCATCAGTCTTGAGCATACAAAGTATTTCCAAATTCTAGCAATTTTTTCCAACTAATTTGCCTCAAAACCTTTAGATTTGTCACTAGTGTAAATCCATTCAGTACTATGAATAGTCAAAGCATCAACTACCATATTATAATCTACATTATTGAGATAATGTTCATAAACTCCCTTTCTAATATTCCCCAATAAGTAGTGAGGATTAATGTTATTTGGCCAAAATGGGACAAATACATTCCTTACTTTATCCATGTTATCAACAACATTGGGAAAGTTTACATAAAATTTATGAACTAAAGGCTCGATAGTAGCCTTAGGTTCTTTTACGAACATTTTCCATCCTAAGAATGCTATGATATCAGAAAGACCCTTAGGTTCTGCATTAAATTCTATCCCCTTTTTTAGGATAAATCCTTTATTTATTTCTACCACTTTCTCATAGCAAACGTTTGTTAGGTGCCATTTTTCAAAAACAAATCACAAATATCAAAACTAAAGGTTCACAAGAAAATAATTCAACAATACATTAATATCCAAATTTTTCCTAACTCATTATTTATCCTAAATAGAGTTTTGGACTCTTAAATTTATAATATTTCAAAAATTAAGAGAATTAAGAATCGGAATCGGAATGAGAATGAAATGGAAAGAAAATAATGTTGTTTGGCTTGACTACTGGAATTAAAGAAGAAATTAGTATTATAGTGTTTAGTTTTCCACTGAAATGGAATGGAAAAACTATAAATTACCTTAATACCCCTATATTCAGTAAAGTTTAAATAATATCATTTAATTATTATTTTTTCGTCAAACGAAATACATTATTGAAATCATTATTTTTCTAAATAATTATTACTTAAAAAATATATATATTATTAAAATTATTATTTTTCTAAATAGGGTTTACGGTTTTGAGGTTTGAGATTTAGGGATTTAGTGTTTAGGGATTTAAGATTTGATATTTGGGGTTTATGGTTATATTTATGGGTTAAGGTTTAAGGTTAAAATTATTATTTTTTTAAATAGGATTTAGGGTTTTAGGATTTGGGATTTGAGATTTAAGGTTTAGGGTTTTAGGATTTGGGATTTGGGGTTTAGGGTTTTGAGATTTAGGATTTGAGGATTAGGGTTTTAGGATTTAGGATTTGGGGTTTAGGGTTTTGATATTTGGGATTTAAGGTTTAGGGTTTAGGAATTTGGAATTTAGGGTTTAAGGTTTTGGGATTTAGGATTTGGGATTTGGGATTTTGAGTTTTTGGATTTAGGGTTTAGGGTTTTTGGATTTGGGGTTTAAGGTTTAGGGTTTTGGGATTTGATATTTGGGATTTTGGGTTTGGGGTTTAGGGATTTAGGGTTTGGGGTTTTGAGATTTGGGGTTTGGGGTTTGGGATTTGAGTTTAGGGTTATATTTGGGGTTGGGGTAAAATTGGAAAAAAATTGAGATAGGAATGGAATCATGATTCCTAAATGGGGGAGAATGAATTGTGATTCCTTCTCCTTTAGGAATCGATTTCATTTCTGACTCATTTTTCAGCTCAACCAAACACACAAAGGAAAGGAATCAATTCTTCCATTCTATCCAACCAAACACAGCATAAAGACTTTATATTTCAAAAATTATTAATACTTACTATTTTTTGTTGAGGATTTAAGACTATAAAGAAAACCCATTTGTGAAGATGAAGATCATTGAAAGAAAGTTTTAGAAATTTGAAAATTTCTTGGTAGATTGGAGAAATTGGGTAGGAATTTGATTTCTAGAAAGAATCTTTGAAAATGGATTAAAGAAATATGGGATTTGTGAGGGATTATATATGTTAAGGGGAAGAAAACTGAAGATTCAAGAGAAAAGGTAAAAAAGTAGAGAGAAAATAGCTTGAAAATTTGCGTTAGGGTGGTTTAATTCTAGAAAATCATCTCTCATCGTGGCACAAGAAAAATCATGCCACGACATGAACGCAAATCCTTGTTTCAAATTTAAACAATTTCACTTATGCCGTAATGCGAATGTTCTATCTTCACTTTTTGTTTTATTTCAGAGGCACCTATGCCGCAATGCAAAACAATTCATGCCATGACACATGTTAAACTTCTCTTTTATATTGAATTAAATAAGAACTAAACACACATAAAACAAAAATAAAATAACCATACAAAATAAAAATAAAATAAAATAACAAATTCAAAAGAAGTAAAATAAATATAAAGTAAATGGTAGGACTAATTTTATCATCTTTAGAGAGACGTTGCCCGGGGGATTTCATCTTCTACTAACCCCAATATCCTCATGTTATTGAGTTTTGTTGCTTTTATTTTGACCTTTTTATAGCTACTCTTTACCTTGTTTCTGCAAGTGCTCAATCAACTGCTCTACCTAAACTTCCATTTTTTAATTTAGACTTCTATAGAGTCCAACTTTTAATTTGTTCATGCTTGGTTGACTTTCCTTACTTGAATAAATGAATTCAAGTTTTCCTCTAGATTGGGCTTGTTGGTAGGATTATAAGTATTAGCATTGGAGTCATACCTGGGTCTTGGTTCTTATCCCCTTAATGCATTAACTTATTCAGATCTAGTACTAGCATCTTCTTGATAGGGACATGTTTCAACACCATGTCCTACACACAACACATTATTCTATGTTTGACGTGGCATGTGTTATAAGGAGTGCAACTTGCCTGGATAGTTGGGCAAGTTGCAATTAAATTTCAATAACAAAGTCTTCTTCATGAATTCCAACTCTTTTTACCTTGAAGCTCTTTTATTGGGAATTAGCACCCTAGATCTCAAAGAGATTATAAGTCTCTAAGGTTTTTTTCTTTCCCATAGCTCCTCCTATAACATTATCAACAATAAATTGACATAATTGTGTCAATTCATCATAAAAAAGTTGGTTTCACAACTACAAAGGATAATTAAGATAAAGGCACTGAGTGATAAAAAGTTTGAACTTATCCCACACTTCATGGAAAGGTTTTCCCTCCATCTTAGAGAAATTTGCTATTTTAAGTCTCAATTCTGACATCTTTTTATAAGAATAGAATTTTCTCATAAACTTGTTATAAACATACTCCCAAAACATCAGGGGACCTGGAGGAAGTGGCATTAGCCAATCTTTGGCCATATCTATTAAGATGTAGGGGGAGCACCTCATTCTCAATTGATCTTAAGTTAGTAAACCGAGAGAGAAAGTTTGGATTGTGGAGTATAAATCCCTAATAAAAGATAGTGAGTCTTTATTGGGTAGTCTGTGAAAAGAAGATACCATGAAAAAAATGAATATTTCACAATTCATAATTCCTAGTAGCCTCACCCCAGTTGAAATGAGGTAGTTGCAGTGCCAATTACTATCCTTACAAATTCTTTCATAATGATTCCCCCATGTGGTGGATTGACCCCTATAATTAATAGTTCAAGTAATGGGTCAAGGTTTGGTTCACTGATATGCTCCACAAAAGACTGGGAAAAGGAATAGCTTTCAATGTAGGAACCGTCATTCAAGATGAATGTGAATCAAGCTTAGGTTATAAACATGAAGATTAGACTTCCCTATGGTTGCCTCATAACCCAATTGATTCTTACTGTGGGTGTTTCACCCATAAAATATTTTGAAACCACTCTCTATATGGATGATATTGGGAAGTCAATAATTTCAAGATCCTCTACCCAAACCTCAAAGAGATAGAGATACACTGATGTTGGAACTAGTGATGAAACACGATGATGTTTAAACCAGTGGTGGAGTAGCTGATGATGTTTTGGAGATGATGAAATAGAAAACACACCTTCTTTTAAACCTTCTTATTATGACTTATTTGAGGATGAAATGAGAATGAGAGTGGAAGCATTATTAACTCAAATGGAAGGCCTCTAACAAAAAGTGACTACCATGGATGAACGCCAAAAGGCCATGTATTCAATGGTTAGTGATATGCACTCCCAGTTTAGATTTCAAGGAAATCAACCTCTAGAACAATGATCATTTTCTTTTCATGTGTTTATTTGCATTGTATTGTTTCTTTAGTTATTGGAAATCATTTTATTCTTATGCATTTTGTTTTCTGTTTTGAGTGCAATTGAACTTTATATGCATATTTACTTTGCTTCGATCATTCAATACATTGTATGCTTGTTTAACCTATTTGTCATTGCTTCATGTTATATTACTTTTTTGTATGACAGAAAGGGGGTGAGGAGGGGAGAAAGTTAATAGAAGAAATATTTAAATGGGAGAGATGAGATTGCACATAGGGAAGAACACGTTGAGTGTTCTATTATATTCAATTCAATATGTCACATAAAAGAGTAATACTTAAATGTTCTATCTATTATTATCCACTACTTATGACTTTTTCTTAGCTTTTTTTTGTTATATACACTAAACTGATAAATAATCAATCTTTTGAGGAAAACTTATATGTCATTTGGTTTTGTTTTTCAATGTACACATGAGCTATTAAAATTTAAGTGAATATGGTTCTATCATATCATAGGATAGTTCTACTATGTAAAATTTTCTTTTCCTATAAGGGTGATATAGTGAGATAAAGGTTTTGTCACATGAATATGCAAAAAGGGAAGATTATAAAATTTATGAGTTTTGCCGATATTTATGAACAAAATGTTTAAATATAATTTAGTTTTTAGGCCATTTTCAATATCACTATTCAAGATGAAAAATATTTCAAGCTTCAAGTAAACATGTTTCAAGTATATTCGTATTCTTAAACATGTTAAAATTCATATTAGACACATAGAAACATTTAGTGTATAAGTTGCTTGATCGATCGAGCAATATCTAGATCGATTGAAGAGATAGATAGATCGAGAATGGATCATGTACAAACTAAGTCTTCTAAGGTTGATTTTAAAATTGGGGGTAGATCGATCAAAGTTGGGTTCGATTGATCAAGGATAGATCATATTTGATTTACTTGGTCTCGGTTTTTTATTTATTTATTGTAGTCTAGGTCAATCAAAAATGGTTTAGATCGATCAATTAACTTTTTGTCATTGTTGGATCGACCGAAAAGAGTTTTGAATGATTGAGTTAACTTTAACCTAATTGTTTACTTGTGCCAAACTTTTCAATTACCATTTTGTCCTTATTATTTACTACTTTATAAGTTATTTTTTGGATAGATTGGTAATTGGCCTTTGACTTAGCATTAAAGCTTCAATATTTTCTATTTAAACAAACTTAATGCTTCATATTCTCTTAACCACGTTTATTCTATTCATCTTGTGCTTTATCTCTCAAAATGTTTTGCAAAAAATGAATCATTTTCTGTTAGGCTTTTCTTCTTTAATTAATCCATCAAACATTGTGTAGTTATATTTGATTGATTAATAAGCCTATTTATTTTATAATCGTGTTCTTGATCTTCTATTCTAGAGTTTGCTACTTGATTTTGTTTCATCTAATATTTTCTTAAATCATCTAGCTAGATTTTTTTATTATTGAATTTACTTTAGGACATACTTTGCACTTGTGATTTTGTGCTAACTTTTCAAGTGCCAACTAAATGTGTTCTATAACTTGTGTGACTCAAGTTTATCGAAATGTTAGTTTGGATTCATACACCTTTCTTGTGGAGACTATGAAAAAAATAGTGGCTTGTAAGTAGATTACTTAGGGGCATTATCTATAATTTGTAGTTTTAATCCTAGCTTTGTAATTGAACGTTATTTTCATAGTGGATAGTTAGGTGGTCCATGGACCAGTGATCTTCATTTTAGGTCATTATTATGACCTAGGTTGTTTATACCTAAAATACAGTGTGTAAATCTTTATTCATTTCTGTATTGTTTTATTTACACAAGATTACATATATTTACGGCTTGTAAAATTTTAATTTGGCATAATTCTATTAATTAAATATTCATCATCTTCTAGTTAATTAGATTTGTATCTAAAAAACTTTCACACTTCAATTAGAATTTCAATTCGAGAGCCAATAGATCGTACATGATTGACCAACACACACACACACACACACACATATATATATGTATCATATTTTCTATATGTGTAAATTTAATTTTAACATGTTAAGTAAGGAATATATACCTGAAAAACATTAACTTGAAGCTCTAAAGTTTCTTCGACTTAAATAATGAACATGAAAATACACCTAGAAACTTATTTATATTTAAATGTTTTATTTACAAATATTGTTAATACTCATAAACATTATACTTACACTCACTCAAATGACATTTGTTTGACCCAGTATATAGATATGTATGTGTATATATATATATACATACATACATACATCGGTATATATATATATAAATATATGTATGCATATCTATATACATATATATATGTATGTTTGTTTGTGCATGTGGAAGGGTGAGTGTGTGTAATTGTTATTAAAAAACTTCATAAAAGTTAACCTAACTTTTAAGAAACAAAGTTAGGTAATTTTCTTATCTCTTCTCTTTTTTGTGAAGTTTTCAACAATTTAATTTGTTTTCAACCATGGAAGGATTTCCGTCTACGTGATCCCATCCCATCTCCAATAGATTTATTTTACTTATCTTCCTTTAATCTTATTAGTTATTTTTAATTAAAAACACATTTGTATTTCTTTGCCTATATTTTACCGTATGATGATTTTTATTTCTTCTAGATATTCATTCAAGATGACATATGTCATATTTATACTTGTTAAATTCATGTTTAATTCTCAATCATAATCTTTATTTGGATCCTATGTGTCAAAGATTCTTAAAATTATAATATGTTTTCAATATTTTATTTTCATGAAAAATGATCAATATATCAATTGATATGACCAAACAATCAATTAGAGAATTTTATAAAAAGACAAAAGATCCATGAGCTTAAGAAAGCTTTTATTTTTAGTTTACCCATTCATTTTGAGTATTATTGTATTTAGATGGATGATTTTTTTATTTAGATTATACATTTTAATCTTTTTTTAATAATAACTTAGAAAGATTTCATTGAAGAAATATATGTACAAAGAACATTAAAGTAGATTTTTCCAAAAGGTGTTGGACATTATAAGTCCTCTAATTATTTAATTTAAATGTTTAATTTTATAATTATTGTGTTAGGTGATAGAGATTCTATAATTTTTCAAAATGAACATTTTATTTCTATAAATTTTGAGTTAGACACCTATAATCTCATTATTTATGAAAATTAGAGAATATAGGTTCTCATTTTTATATTTTTGATAGACTAAAAGTGTTTATTTTAATAAATTATAGCAACTAAAAGTACTTAATTTTCATAATAACAAAACTAATAGTGGTGAATTCATAAATTACGTGAATAAAATGCTAATTTTTGAAAAATTATAAGAACTATAGTGTCTAACTTAATAATTACGAGACCAATGTGCTAATTTGATAATAATTACATAACCTATAGAATTTTTTTTCTCTTTTTCTAAATACATCAAAGTTTCAAAGAAAATATCAAGACTCTATAGAGTTTTTGCTATACAAATTAAGAGATGATACTTTTAAATGTTTTTTGTTTACTTTGTATTCTTCTTTACTTTAACACTTAACTGAACCAATTTGTACTATAATACTTTAGAAAACATGAAGTAAATTTATATATTTGTAATCGTTTGGATAATAAACCATAAATCTTTCTCACCTAGCAATTTATTTATGAAAAAAAATCATTTCTAGACTATGTCCATCATTATCGGTATATAAGTTAGGGATTCATTAACAAAAGACAATAACCTGATACGAGCATAATTTGCTCAACGTTGTTAAGCGCTCGAGTATAGGCAGACGAGGAGCAGAGAAGGTTGCAGTGGGCACAGAGCAATGGACGCACGAGGCACAAAATTGGTGGGCGAAGAGGCACGTTGAACGCGTGAGTAGAGGGGATCATTACAAATTCAGTTAGGAATGTTAGAATCAATTATCAGGATTCCCTGTAATTCCAAATGCACGTAAGGCTATATATAGCCCTAGTTAATCGAGGAATAAATATCAAAAATTATATGAAACAACTCCTCGTACCTCTGTCTTCTTCTTCCCTCAACCTCTGAGAAATTTTGTTCCTATCAATGGTATCAAAGTCGATTCCAACCATGGTCATCCGAAACCTATCCAACATAGAAACCTTTGATGAGGAATCCAATTTCTTTGCGTGATCTAGGTCTAGATTAGAGCGATTCAACGCTATTTTACAGGCGGTTAAAGTAGAGTTGAGAGCTCTTCGCAACCTCCACCGCTTACCAGAACCACACCTTCGTGTACCATTTGAGACTTTCGAGAAACCTAAATCCCCTCCTTCTGATTCCTTCGTGATGAGTGAATTACAAACCTCATAACTCAGAACGAACAATAATTGTGTTTCTGGGTTACAAGGAGAAGGAACGAGGGCTAACCCAAGTCGAGGCTCTATGGATCGCTAGCGTTTGGGCTCCCAGAGTTGGCCCATGAGCCAACCCAAGAAGCCAACCTACCTCTTATGGGTAGTCTGTCTCCCTCAGTTGAACGGCCTCACAATGGGCTTGAATTCGGCTAATCATTTGGCCATATAGCCTCTACACACACAGAAACCCAGGATCACCTAGGTTCTTCTTCGTCCAGCTCTATGAAAGAAATCAGAGCAATGGATTAGTTAGTCAACCGAGATGCACACGAGTAGAGAAGAAAGAAATTATGTCACTATGGCGATCAGAGAGTCATCATCGGCCATCACGACATGCGACCAAAGCCACTTCACGAGGATGAGGGTTCAATCAGAGAATCCTGAGACACTTACATGAGGAAGCTTCATCGGGATAATCATCTCTTCGAACGCACTCCTCTACCGATTTCTGACAACCAGATAGGAATTTCCCTTAAGGATGTTTCCTCCACTCAAAAAACAACGACTAATCTTCCAAGCTTAAGGTTAGAAAATCAAATTCATGCCAGTAGTATACATATTGTGTATGAGTTATGTTATATTCCTGAGACCATTAATCTAGTGAAATTGTATGAGTCCTACCTCTAGCATCAATGGTACCGTAAAGGTAATGTTACTTAAAAATGATATGCTCGTGCACCGGTTATAGCTCAAAATTTTCTCTTGATCTGTTCTACAATCATGCTAACAAGCTAGCGAGGGTTTCAACTCCCAAAGGTAGAAGCAAAGACATAAACCTCTTTGATTTTAACCTCTAGCAAGCTATACATTCTAAAATGTTATGAGAAGTGTCAGATAGTAGCTGAGAGTAGAAGTTATCTATTCCCATGCGTTGATGCAGCTGAGGATATTAGAAACCTATGCATCAGAATTGGCTCAGCTTCTTTTGGGGTTAATCAGCTTGGCCATCCACCTAATTGGAGGAATGTTTCTGCAGTGGATGGATCGTTTACCTTTCCTTTTCTATGTACAACTTGGGTTCTGAATTCTTGGGCTGAGCTGAATCCTCTAGATCTTAATCAAGAAAATTTTGAAGGTGTTGAGACTTTGGTCCTGGAGTTTACAGAGACACTTCCTAAGGGAATAAGGGTTCTGGCCATGGTTTCTGAAGGGAATTTAAATGACAAACTAAAAGATTCCTTCAGGAGCACTCAAGCTCATAATGGTGAGAAGAAGAATAGGGCAGTCACACAGTTTGAACCTGTTGATGCTAGAAGAAGCTTCACATGCTGGGAGGAACCTGCTGGTAAGGCTACCTTGAAGACTACAAGGGGTGAGTCGTTCAAACTAGTAGCAATTTTCGACCTGCCAATGTCTGAAGAGAAAACAAATGTACATGTAAAGACAATTTCATATTAGGAGTCATCCATTGTGTCGACTTATTTGGTTGATAGGGGAATTGGAATGTTAGATTACATTAAAGGTTAGACATTTGATGGGGTTGAGGCTAGGGTATCCTATCGAGTAGGTAAGGCAAACCATTAGAATTTTCCACTACCTGTTGATATCAGGACTGGGGAACGGTTCAAAGAATATTTTTTTGTACCATATCCTTTGCCAAAAATGAATGTGATTGCTATCCTTGAATTGGTTGCTGGAGCCATAGAAAGTTACGGAGTGGCTACATACCGTGACATAGTTTTACAGTATAACGAGCAGCACTCTGTATTTGCCAACAGAAAAAAGGTTACCATTGTTGTAGCCCATGAACGTGCAAACCAATGGTTTAGCGATCTGGTAACTATGGAATGGCTGACACAATTAAGGTTGAAAGAGGAAATGGGAATGTGGGAGAGCTATCTAGCCACTGATAATTTGTTTCTTGAATGGAAAATAGGGACGGAACAACAAGACTATCCAGTTGTAATTGTTCAAGCTAAAAGCCTGGAATTGGAGCTTGAGCAGCCTCTATTTCTGTCAAAATGTTCCTCTAGAGAAGGACAAAGGGGCATCATTCCTACATTCTGTTATGGCTCGTATAATACTAGCAAGCGTTTCTTACTATAAGCAAAGTCTGAAACTCTTGACATGGTGGAATTCTTTGGCTGCTTAATTGTCAGAGATAGTTCTACAAAGACTACAAGTGCTACTTGTAGTTGGATAAAGGTTAATATGGTGTCAATTGTTGGGGTGCAGTCTATTAAGGAATAAGATTTTAAGATTAGGTGGAGATGTGAAGTGGTAATTTCCCTCCTTGGGTGGTCGATTGATCGTTGGAAACAAAGATGCCATGTTCTCAACCAATGTGTTTTGGATGCCATACCTTACAACATTTTTAACCCTGAGAATGAGGAGAAGGTTGATAACAAATTGATGTGGCCTATGGTCTTACATAAAAAGGAGCAGTATTGCATGTTCGGGTCACCTTTGTTTAAGCCAAGAGATGTTAAGGCATATGCTAGATTGTGTACAAGTTCTGAGTTTGGAAATGTAGTGGGAGTGAATGAAAACTTATCCTCTATACTGCTTGAATTACCCTTCATCATAAAGGCATTCATAGTGATACCTACTATTGATGATATAGCCACTAGGGATATCTGGGAGCCTGGGATCGATGCAAATGCATATCCACCTGTGAGAGGGTTATTGGACTCACTGATAGAAATTGTAATACCAGAAGCTCTAAGGAATGGTACAAGATAATTGGATAAAAACATTAAGCAACCAACATGGAAGCTATATGATGTAGAAGGATTCCTTGAGTTGTCAGTACCCTTGACAGGATCGAATGGAGATAAAAAAGAAGTTTTATCCTTTCACCCTAGTGCTAAGAATTCTGAACAGAAGGTGGATAAACAAGCAGTGAAGTTCTTTCCAACCCTGAGCGGTTTGGTATGGATACGCTATCAGGTGGGTTGTGATAGTAGACCTCCCGTCAAAGGATCTCACCAAGTGTCAATGATCTCGGAAATCAAAGTGGTAAAAGTGTGCAAGCGACGGCTAATAGAAGAGCATTTAGTTGAAAGAAAAATAATATCAAGTGGGCGTGACCTTAGTATCAAGGCAACCATCCATGCCCTATAGACCTGCTTCAAAGTCAATTCAGGGCCACCTTTTGCACCTATCCCAAGGCATTGGCGGTGATCATACCAACTCTTATCTCCACTCTATCCTTGAGGATAAAGATTCTAAAAAAGGGATGAAATGATACGAGCATAATTTGCTCAAAGATGTTGAGTGCTTGAGTACAGGCAGACGATGAACAGAGAAAGTTGCAGTGGGCGTAGAGCAATGGACGCACGAGGCATAGAGTTGGTGGGCAAAGAGGCACGTTAAACACATAAGTAGAAATGACCATTACAAATTCAATTAGGAATGTCAAAATCAAATTCAAGAATAAATATTAGAAATTATATGAAACATCTTCCGTTAACCTAAGAAATTCGGTTCCTATCATAACCTAATCCAATAAAGATGTTATCTTTATCATTTCATTATTTCATAAGTCACCCATCTAATTTTCATGGAGATTAAGTTTAAAATAAGAGCATTTTAATTTAGCAAAATAAATGAAAGTTTGAGAAAGAAAAGAAAAATATAAATTAATTAACCTAAATTTTTTGATGATGCCATAAGCTCTACGTAGAGAGAAGCACCCACTTCTTAACTCTTCGTCATTTTCAATATTTAAATGACTTTTATATTTAATTAAAGAAATTTTATTTTTAATCTTTTTAAAATTTAACCATTTTATATGATTTAAGTATAAAGAAACAAATATTATTTTCTTGTATGCTTTTTAAGATAAAATCTTTACATTTCGAATATCCTCACATACAATATTAAAAAAATACAAAGAAATTATATTTATATCAAATATTTTTTTAATTTATATTTTAATTTAATTATGTGGTATAATTTATTAAAATTTTCGGTATTTTAATAAATATTAATATTTTAAAGTGAGAGTGCTTCCAGATATATAAGTGACCTTCGGCAAACAATTAGCTAGAGAAAAACTTTAGTCAAGATTTCATGAAAACCAGATCCAATTACATCAGAAATAAGCAATCCAACTTCTCTTTTCTTCTCTATCAGTATCTGCGAACTGGTTTAATGGCTTGTTGATCTCTCTGTCGTGCTGTTAGACCAATAATTTCAACTGAAACAACCATGTCTTGGAATCTAGCACTCCTTGTGGTTTGGGTGTTCTCAGGTATGAATAAGATTGTCTACTCTTTGTTGGATTAGTCAAGTTGTACTTTATTTGATTTTGGGTTTATGGTTTCGCTGTTTTTGAGTGGATCTAAAGTCTTGTTCCTAAAATTTCCATCTTTCTTATTTGGCTAAGGTTTAAATGACAGTGATCAATGAAGCTGAGTTACATGCTTTCCACAATTTTGGGAAATTGTCTAAAAAGTGCACTTGAAGTAGTAAAGGTTAAGTTAGGGGCTAGAAGTGTTTTGCTTCTTATCGCCAGTTGAAGTAGGTTGAAATTGGCTCAAATGATTTTATAGTTGAAAAATATAAACATCCAAATAGATGTCGAAATTTGGTGACAAGTTTGTAACAATTTTAGTAACTGGTTAATGGCTAAAGAAAGTTTTCCCCAATTTTCTTACTTTCTTTCTTTTTAATTAGGAAGACTTTGCGTAAGTTTTGGTTGACTATGAGGTATTGAGAGTTGGTTCCTTGTCCTACTACAACTCAATCATACGCATTGAGCTGTTGACAATTGATATCTTTTAATAAGAAACTTTAAAGTTACTTATTGAACTAATCAGCTGAGAGTGCATTGCATTTTTCTTCTTTTAAATTATTATGGTTTCAGTTTCAGTACAATAAATCTATCAACATTTTGAAATCCCAATTTATATTGGGACTATTAATAATTAGGAAGCGATAATGAATTTGTTTGTTTTCTGCAAAAATATAGTTTAGCATGTCTTCCACTTATATTTTTGTCCAAGTTGCATTTTATCTCCATATGTTCCATTTTGTTAATTGCAGCCTTATCTTGGAGATAAATACAAGCGAGGGAAAATGAGGACGAGGAACAAATACAAGAAACCAACCACATCACGTTGCAATGCAGTGAGCAGATGTTCAATATCTGCAGTAGTGTGGAGCTTGGTAGGTTGTCTTATTTTGCTTTATTTGTACTCCCTTGTTCAGCACAAGGACGGGATGCATGGTGAAATACAATTTCGGTTTACTCACGATCCAGAGTTCCGAGAGCTTGGACAAGTTGATGAGGAAAGTATTCAAATCCCCCCACCCAGGGGAAAGCGATCCCCACGTGCAGCTAAAAGGAGGCCGAAGCGGAAAACTACTATGATTGATGAATTTCTTGATGAGAATTCCCAACTTAGAAATGTATTCTTTCCTGATTTGAAAAGTGCTGTAGATCCAATAAAGGAAGATGCAAATAACAGCTATTACTATTATCCGGGAAGGGTTTGGTTGGATACAGATGGAAATCCTATACAAGCACATGGAGGTGGTATTTTGTATGATGAAAGGACGAGGACATACTATTGGTATGGAGAATATAAAGATGGACCTAGCTATCATGTTCACCCAAAGGCAGCAGCTCGGGTAAGTTCTTTGTGCTGAAAAGCATAATCTTTTATAAATTGTAACTTGAATTATAATGTTTGTCTTTATACTCAATGGAAGTGGTTATGTTAATTGAATAAGTGACTCTTGAGTCTTTGTCTTTTTTATGAATGCATTACGCTGTCATGTTCACCTTGATAATTGCTGCTCGGAAACCTCATGTCTCATGCATCATATATCTAGACCTATGATGTTTACAATTATGTTTAGTTCCTTTTTGTGGTTTTAGATTTTAAAACAATTAGCTATGAACTTATGACTGTGTTAGTGTTGTTTTTGTCCTAAATGGTAATTCTTTGTTAAGAGTTGGAATTTTGTCGGTACTCCAAATCTTGAGGGCATAGTGTCAAAGAAGAGGTTTAGAAAAATATTTCGGATGATCTTATTGATATCACAAAGGGCTGTACATATACAAAAATAATGCTATAAAATTTCCCTTAAGATATATCCACAATTAAAGGAAAATATTCATATACAATCTGCTATAATTAGTGCCTAATCAATTACTTATAATTAACAAAATAATTGACTTATGCTACTAAATCAATTACTATTAATTAGAAAAATAATTAACTTAATTCAATACCCCCTTAAGTTGGTGTGTGGATGCCGCACATGTCCAATGTGTGTGGATACATGCCGAACTTGACAAGAGAGTCGACAAATACGCTTTTAGCAACTATTTTAGCGAGAACATTTGCTGATTGTTCCTCCGATTTCACAAAGGACTAAAGAATGGTTGCAACTTCAAGTTTTTATTTTATTTTATAAAATGTTTGGTCAACCTCCATGTGCTTTGTCTGATCATATTGTACAGGATTGTAAGCAATCTCCATAGTTGAAATATTATCACAATATAGATTCATTGCCACTTTTGGTTCAAAACCTAAGCCATTCAAAAAAATTCTCAACCAAAGCATTTCACAAACCCTAAATGCCATTCCTCTATACTCAACTTGAACACTTTATCTTGCTACTAATGGTTGTTTTCTACTTATCCAAGTCACAAGGTTTTCTCTCACAAAGGTGAAGTATTTGGAGGTAGATCTTATGTAGTTAGCTAAATTTGCCTAATCAGCATCAATATAGCTTTCTACCTTTAGATGACTGCGATTTGAGAACAATCAACGCTTACTCAGAGTAGATTTCAAATATCTTAAAATAAGCTCTACAACATCTAAGTGAGGTTTACGTGAATCGTGTATAAATTGACTCGCTACACTTAATACATATGCAATATTTGGCTTGGTATGAGTTAAATAAATTAGTTTTCTTACAAATCTCTGATATCTTTCTTTTCAGTATAAATTTCACTCGAACACTTAAATAACTTGTAATTCTGCATAATAGGAGTATCAACTGGCTTATATCCGAACATTCTCGTCTCATATAATAATTCAAGGATGTATTTTCGTTGTGATAAGAAAGTGCCATTTTTTTATTGTGTCACCTCATTCCCAAGGAAGTATTTAATGTGTCCAAGTTGTTTCATCTCAAGCTGATATCTACTTGGTGGTTGGCCACTATTAGACCGAGGTGGAAGATGATACAGAGATGGTTCATAATCAAGACTTGAGATGTTAACAACATGAATATTAGAATTAAAGGAAGTAGAATCAGGTAATACCACTAATGAGACTTCTAGAGAGGATTTGGTAGGACTAGGAGTTAATGTACTATCATGGACTTGATCCTCACACCTTTTAACATGACACCTAGGGAAGGTTGTATTGACTTTTTCAATTGAGCACTCTTTGTTAGGTGGTTTTGGCCTTGATGTATCAAAGATCTTTATATGATCATGATTAAGCACTTCATCATGAATCCCTTCCTGGTAGGGGTGTTCATAAACCGGATCAGATCGGACCAAACCGTAAAATCGGACCGGACTGGACCAAACCGAACGGTTTTACTAATCAAACGGTCCGGTCCGGTTTGTACTAATTTTAAACCGTTCGAACCGGACCGGACCGATTTAATAATATATTAAAAATTTCACATTATTCTTCATTAAATTATAAAAAAATCGAAAAAAACCGGGAAATAAATAAGACCGAACCGTTTTATAAATCAAACGGTCCGGTTTGGTTAATTTTTTTTAGGTAAAACCGGACCGAACCGGACCATGGACACCCCTACTTCCTGGAATGGAATGATGAATAAGGTACCCTGTTGTATAGAAAAACTCGTTATCATGGAATTTGATATCCATAGAAATATATAACTTTTAATAGAGGAGTGATAACACCGGTAGCCATTATGAGTTGAACCATATCCAACAAATACACACCTTAATGCCCGTGGATCAAGCTTAGTATGTTGATGTATAATGTGACATTTATGAAAATATAGAACTTTTCGTATGGGGTGATAACACTGATAACGCTTATGAGTTGAGCCATATCCAACAAACATGTGGATCAAGCATGGTACATGGATGTGCATGTAAATTTAAATACACCACATACCCAAAGATATGAGGTGCCAAGTGAACTTCTAAAGGAAGCTTATAGTGGTCAAAGATCAAATCCAAAAGTATCCTATATCTTAGAAGACTAGAAGGGATATGATGAATCATGTTGACAAACAGAATCCAAAGCCTCGTCCCATAAGTGAGATGGAACCTAACCACCAATTAGTAGGGACCAAGTGACCTCCAAAATGGAGAAAAAAGCTCGATAGGACTTTCGTTTCAAAAAAGGTGCACTATAGTCCTTAATTTTTTAAAATATGCATTAAAAATCACTTTGTTATATTTAAGGTGCAAATAAATTCAATTTGTGTTAATTATTTAAATGTGGCTACTATTTAGACGTGTATACCATTATAAATGAGTTAAATTTGTCAATAATGAAAATATTTATTTTTCCTCCAAAAATCAACCCTCCCGTTATGTGTACCTTAAAAATATTTTCATTTTTCATTATTGATAAATTTACCCCTTATTTATGGTGGCACATGACTTTCATATGTTCAAATAGTAGCTAAATTTAAATAATTAGCCAAAATTGAATTGATGTTCACCTTAAAGATAACTAAGGGACTTACAGTGGACCTTTTAAAAAATTAGGGAGTAAAGTATGCCTTTTTGAAAGCAAAGGGCCTCGTGGAGCTTTAGGCAGAATATAGAATAGAAATAGAAACAAGGTTTGTGAATTCTAAAATGTGTATTCATATATTTGTACAATTGATCATACTATCTATTTATAATAAAATTAGGCTAATAATAATAGGAAACAAATCACTCTATTAACTATTTCAAATTTCCTCATTAATTATTACAAATCTCCTAATGATGCTCACAATGAATCCTGATTTCCTAATTAATTTATAGAATCAAATCCCTTATTATTTTGGAATTCAACACTCCCCTTATTTTGGATCATAAATATTAATTATATCCAACTTGAGAATGAAATCATCGAAATTTGGCAAAGGAAGTCCTTTGGTGAAAACATCTGCAGTTTGCTCTTTTTTTGGGACATAGGTCATCCAAATGATCCCACCTTTAATTTTTCTTTGATGAAGTGTTTATCAACTTCTACACGTTTGGTTCTATTATGTTAAACTAGATTTAAAGAGATTGATTGTGGTTTTATTGTTACAGTAAATTTTGATACGAGGCTTTATTGAAATATAGAGTTCCATCAATAGTTTTTTTAACCACAATACCTCACATATTCTTTATACAATTGTTTTAAATTCAACTTCACTGCTACTTCTTATCACTAAATTATGCTTCTTACTTCTCTATGTCCCTAAGTTTTCAAGTACAAAGGTACAATATCCAGTGGTAGATTGTCTGTCTTCTACTAAGCCACCTTGATCTGCATCAGTAAAAACTTTTATGCCATTGTTTACCCTTTTCTTAAAGAACAAACCTCTACCTAATTATCCTTTAAGATATCTAAGTATCTTGTAAACAACTTTAAGATGAGCTTCTTTTAGGGAGTGCATGTGTTGACTTACCATACTGACTGCAAAAGCAATGTCAGGTCTAGTATGAGACAAGTAGATCCGCTTTCATACTATTCTTTTGTCTCTCTTTCTTGACTTGATTGGGGTGTTACATGGTTTGCACCCAAACATGCATATTTCAGTAAGAAAATCATGTATGTATTTTTCGTTAAGAACACTTATTCTCCTTTTTGATCTTGCAACTTTCATCCTTGGAAAATATTGCATTTGTCCTATATTTTAATTTCAAATTCTATAGCTAAGGTTATCTTGAGTCTTTCACTTTCTTGTGTTATATCCAGTCATAATAATATCATCAACATATACTATCAAAATTACTTTATTTTCTTGTGTATCGGAAAAATATTGTATGATCTAATTATCCTTATTGGTATCATTATTTTTTTCATTAATTTTGTAAACCTATCAAATCATGCTTTAGGTGATTGCTTGAGGCTATAAAGTAATTTTTTTTAGCTTACACATCATACTTTCACCTTTTTTGTTGAATTTAGGTGGCATGATCTTGAAGACTTTTTTTCCAAATTTCCCATTTAGAAAAGAATTTTTAATGTCAAAGGCCAATCCAAATTTTCTATTAGCGACATGAGAACCCGAATTCTATTTAGTTTGGCCACTAGTGTAAATGTTTCAATATAATCAATTTTGTAGGTTTGTGTAAACCCTTTGTAACTAGACGTGCTTTGTATCATTCTATTGTCCCATCAGTTTTGTATGTTATTGTAAATACCCACATACAGTCAATTGGTGTTTTTCCTTTTAGAAGTTCTGTGTCATCCTAGGTTTCTTTTTTTTTCAATGTCCTTATTTCTTCCACAATAGTTTCTCTCCATTTTGGAATCTTTAAGGCCTTATGAATATTTTTGGTAATCTCTGCTCAATCAAGGTTAGCAATAAAAGCACGAAACTTAGTAGACAAAGTATTATATGAAACAAATCAAGAGATAAGATAAAGTGGATAAGACCGAGTTGGTTTTTTGAGATCGATAATTAACTCAAAAGATTCAAGTGATTTAGAACTGACTAGTTTTGGGATAGGCTTCTAGATGTTTGGATCTATCATCGGTTCCAACACTCTTGGTACTTCGAGTGTAAAGTTTTCCTTGTTCTTTAATTTTGACCTCCGTAAATAAACAATCGTCTTTTGGTTATTTGGTTTTTCTATGTCCCTGTATGTATTCAAGTTTTTTTTTAGATGATAGAATAAGATGAGATGGTGTAATAGGCTCATTATCAAATGGGTTTGGTGTAGTAGTTGATGTGGACTCTAGAAGAGTAAAATTCAAGTACAAATCTAAGTATTGGCCAAAAGTGCTATATTTTTTCAAATTTCCCTTAAAGAGAGAGCTTTTAGTAGTAAGGTGTGTTTTCAAAAAAATTAACATCCTAAAACATTTAATAGTTATATGATCAAACTAGGTTCGTAAAGGGTCATAGCATTTGTAATTCTTTTCAATAGGAGAGTAACCATGAAACACACATTTAATAGCTCTAGGATCAAACTAGGTTTTGTTGTTGGAGTGCACATGAACAAACAGAATGCAGTCGAACACTTGAAAGGATAGGTAGAATGAAGATGAAAGGTCGGGAAAAACTTTTGAAATTTTTGAATTGGGGTCTTAAAAGAGAGTACCTGGCTTGGCATATGATTAATAAGATGAGGTTAGAATGACATCTCTTATAACTGTTTTGGCATATTTGTAGTGAGCATTAATGCTTGGGCAACTTCAAGAAGTTGTTTGTTGTTTCGTTCCGCAATCTCATTATGTTGGGAAGTGTACACATGAACTTTGAGGCATTGCCCTATGTTTTTGAAGATAGGTTCATAAGGTTATGTTGAAGTATTTTTTCCTATCACCAATCTGAAGGATTTTAATTTGTGTTTAGAATTGAGTTTGAATCATTGTATGAAAATTAATGAAAACTTCTCAAACTTTTATTTTTGTTTTTAGCAAATAAATCCAATAAACCTGAGTATGATCATCAATGAATGTAACAAGCCACTGTGTTTGTATAGTTAGGGCAATGAAAAGGCCTTACATGTCAATTTGAATTAAAGTAAAGGGTTTTGATGGTTTGTATTGTACTTTTGTAAATGAAGAACGTTGATGTTTAGCAAACTCACATATTTCACATTGAAAGTGACTTCTTTTTTTGAAAAGATAGATGATAATAAATGTTTCGTATTGAAAGTTAGGATGGCCCATTTTATTATAATATCATAATAAAATTTTAGTATCCTTTGAAACAAATGTGGAATACGAACTAAAATTTGAGGACAATCACTCACATTAGCTTCATGAAAATAGTAAAGTATTTCACACTCTTTAACATTGTAAATCATCTTCTTAGGTCTTGAAATAAACAATGAAGTTAAGGAATTTAGCTATAAGTAATGTTAGCTTTCTGTTAGTTGACTAATAGATATAAGATTATAAGAAAAATTTGGGACATGAAGAATAAATTTAAGAATTATGGATCAAAAATTTGAATACTCCTTTTAACCGCAATAGATGAAAGGGACTCATTAACTATTCTAATTTTAAGATTATTAACACACGGTGAGTATGAGCTGAATAAATTATATGCATTAGTCGTATGATCAAACACATTAAAATCAATGATCTAAGGAGTTTTGGCATGTGATGTGGTAACCATGGCACTTAGATAATTACCTTTGTAAGATAGCAAAGTCAAGGAAACACTTGTAGATGAGTAATCAAAATTTTGGATACTTGTGAAAAGTTTTTAAAGTTGATTCAACTATTTTGAATGAAATGCTCCTCTTGAATTTGAAAAATCTAGAGATTTATAGATTTCAACAAATATTTGATATCCTCCTTATTATGTCTCATGTCTAATCTATCGATTTATCATGAATTTTCCATATCTTTTGTAAGGGCTTACATCAATCTTCACAATACCCATTGGTTGAATGTGTTGAAGGCCTACCAAGCCCAAATTTTCCTTGAAATTGGTTTGTTAAGTAAATCTTGTCAGATTCTAAGGGCATTGTAGGAAATTAATTTAGGCATATGATTGATTCGGGGTGAAATCAGTTCCTGCTTTTCAAGGTGATTTCCAGCTGTATATTAGTTATAACAGCTGTGTAATCAACCTCTGATTTTCAAGGTGATTTCCAACTGTATGTTACTGTATATATATGTATCTGCTATCAAGGAAATTTTTCTGTAAAAAAAAAAACAGCTTCAGGCATTCCACTAGGCCCTATCCCACCAAGCCCAAGCCTATTTACACCCTCTATTTTTTCTCCCAACCTTCTCAATAAAGTCTCATTTTTCTTCCAGTTGATAGAGCACATTGGTATTGCGAAAAGCTCGAGTTCACGATTCCACGACCTGAGTAGCTCGTGATTCCACCAATGTTGGCAACATCGCTGACCTCTCTCATCATCAACCTCCGTCGATTATCTTCACAGCAAAGTTCAACATATGCTTCTCTAACAGTGGGTTTGACCAAGAACTCTTCCTCTGACATCATTGAGTTCTTGGTTTAGCCCAGTCAAGAACTTGAGTACCTAAATACCCTATCATATTTTACCTGGGTATTGTCTCTAGAACACTTCCTCTTCCTCGGAACTCAAATCGAGTTACTGCCATAGGGACATCATCTTCATATATTTATCGATGAGTTCTTTCTCCCCTTGTTTCATTTTCCATAATTTGGTTTTTAATTCAAAAATCTAAGATGAGTCTTCATCATCGAAGTAGGTTTCTCGTACGACCTCCCACACTTCTCGTGTTGTCGGAAAAAAAGGTAGGTTTTACCTATCGTTGCCTTCATTAAATTGACGAGCCACGCAATCACTACCAAGCTTTCTATGCTCCATCTTTGTAGAGTTGTATCGTTGATTGAGTCGGGTTTTTTCATTTCTTCAATCAAATAACCCAATTTATCTTTTCCATTGATGATGAGATTTACTGATTATGCCCATTCTCTATAATTTCTTCTATTGAATTTTTCCACGGTGAAATGCAGTGATTAGTTGTCCAATCCACTAGAACTCATAATGGAGATAGCTGCTGTGCCTATGAGGTTTTCAGAGATTGTCATTGATTCTAGGTTGGAAAATGATTCAGCCATAAGAAGCTAAATCATAATAGCTTTGATATCATATAGACAGGATATGGATTAGAAACAATGTTTATAAATTTTGAATTGAGTATTGGTATGTGTACAATTGATTATGCTATCTATTTATAATAAAACTAGACTAATAATAATAGGAAGCAAATCACCTAATTAGCTATTTCAAATCTCTTAATTAATTATTATAAATCTCTTATTAGTTCTTGCAATGAATCTTGATCTCCTAATTAATTTACAGAATCAAATCCCTCGTTTGGGATTTCAACAGGAGCTCTATCCCCCTTCAAAATCTGTTTTATGTTCAGCAACCCTGTTCTGTTTAGAGATTGAACAAGATGTTTGGTGAAGAATACCAATTGAATGCATGAATTCAGTTACTTCTATCTTAAAATATTGACTTCCATTATCCAAATGAACAACCTTTATAGATATGCCAAATTGAGTAAGCACCGTCTGATGAAAAAGATGAAATATACACATCACTCTTATGTTTCAACAAATATACCCAGGTCATCCTGATATCATCCACAAATATAATAAATCAATTCTTTCCATTATGTGGGAAATGGGAAGGTTCCTCAACATCTGAATGAACTAATGAGAAAGGAGCATCAATTTTATTATCATTTGAATAAAAAACAGTACAATGACTTTTAGCCATTACACGAGTTTCGCACAAAATTTGAAAGATTGTTACCCTTAAAATGGATGGAAATAATCTTTTAAGATAACCAAATGAGGGGTGTCCTTGTCGTCTATTCCATAGCCAAATGTCTTTCTTTCTTTCTTTTTCTTTTTTTATGTTTTCAACATGTTGTCACTCATAACATGTGCTCCCCTTGATTTGTTGAAATCCATCATCCAGATAGTACAATCCTTCATTTTGTTTACCACTATCTGTACTTTCCTTGGTTATAGATGTTCTGAAAAATAAAATAAGTAGGGAAATATAAAAACAATACTATTATGAGACTTTGTTAATTGGCTAACAGAAAGAAGATTACAATTTAGTGATAAAGACAAATAAAACATGAGATAATTAAAGAGGGTGATAGTTGTAGAATGCCAATACCATTAATTGTAGACTGCACACCATTGATATTAGTAATGATTGACTTTCAATAACTAAATTTATAGTCATCACATGTCATATGATCATTATTACCTGTGTCTATGATCTACACTATTTCTAGTAATAGGATGAAGTTGAGACATACTTGCCTTGGCAACAAATCCAGCAGCATTGACTAAATGACTCTTTGTACTTGATTCATCAGCCTAAGACTTAAGAAGACATGGGAGACGTTGTCTTACCCTTTGGATGCCAATATGGATAACTGCTGAGCTTAAATCATGTATCAACTACATGGTTATTACCATTATAATGGGTACACTTACTAACACTTTTTATAGAATCATGATAAGCATATGATTTCTGAACCTCCATAGTAGCCCTTTCATTTGATGTTTTCCCAAGCATGGCATCTTGGCGATTTTCCACAGCACAAGCAATGGCATCTTGGTGATTTTTCTTGGCATAAGCAGTTTGCAAGTTTGGAAAAGGTATAGTAGCAAGAACACGACCACGAACCCAATCCAAAATGAGAATCAAAGCCCAGCCAAGAACACAGTTACATGTTGAGAGTTAATCTTTGTGGTATATCTCTCAATGTCATTGGCACACTCCATGGTGCAATGCTTAACAGCCTCAAATTCCTGCCACAATTTTTGTAGTTTACTAAAATAATAAATAACAGAACCTTCATTTTGGTGGTCAGAAATTACCTCACAGTATAATTGATATGCCTTTGATGCATCTTGGTTGATCTAGTAAGTTTGTTTTACAGTTTCCTGTATCTCCTTGGTCGTAGACAAGCAAAGGAAAAGTGATCGGATTTCTTTGATCCTGGAATCAAGAAGCCAAGATTTGACCGAATTATTCTCGTCCTCCCAAGCCTCATATTCCTCAGAAGTCAGAACTTGTGTCTTTTGGAGCAACCTTAGTACACCAGAAATAAAGCCCCAATACTTTCAGCCCCTAATCTTATTTTGTGCATTTAAGGACCAATCATTGTAATTAGAAAAATGCTGAATGACCCGGCTGGTAAGAAATTCCCGACTTATGTGGTCCAATTACACTATTTCATTTTAATATTTTTTTATTTTCCAATATTAATTAAACTTTTAATTAATGAAACAGGACACAGTCGGGAGTGTCGGTAAGTAATTGAATCGGGCTATATAGTGTTGTTCTTGTAATTAGTACCATCAAGTCGTTCTGGGGTAATTAATGAGGATGTTTCTTGTATATGGAGGGCAGGCAAGATATTAGGATCAACCATTGTTTTCTCTGTCCAAGGTTTTTGAATCACATTTTGGTATAAAGAACAAAGGAACAAGATCAATGATCAAAGTAATAAAAATCAAGGAAAGGTAACAAATACAATTTGGAGCGGAACAAATTGACAAATTGTATCATATGGTCAGAAACATAAAAAATAAAACCACACTCCAATATCTACGGTAATGGAGAGAAAATTGGAGTATGTTCTAATACCATGTCAAGGAAGAGATTTAGAAGAATATTTTTGATGATCTTATTGATATCACAAAGGGGTACATATATACAATAAGAATGCTACAAAATTTTCCATAATTATTGAAGATCCACAATTAAAGGAAACTATTTCTATACAATCTGCTATAATTGCTACCCAAGTACGAGTAATTGACAAAATAAATGACTTATGCTACTAAATCAATTGCTATTACTTAGCAAAATCACTGACTTATTTCAACACATAGGACATACCAAGTATGGCTAAATCTGACTCTTTTTGTTTGATAGTTGAGATAGACAGTTGTGCATGTAACAAGGCTTCTCTTGTTCCATCCTTTTAGGCTCACTATGATTGCATTCTGTCTTGTCCAATGACTACAATGGCAAAGATCAATGTTGCTTTAGCCCTCAATTTGTTGCATCAAAGTTGGATACAATGTTAATGTTCTCCCAAAGTCACATCCACAGCCAGAATGTTAAAGCCTTGCCTATTCTTTCAGGTTGACATCATTGGAGTTGGGTGCTATTCTTCCAAGGACTTGTGGAAATGGAAGAATGAAGGAATTGTACTGACAGCAGAAGAAAATAACGAAACACATGATCTCCACAAATCCAATGTTCTTGAGCGGCCAAAGGTTATTTACAATGACAATACAGGAAAATATGTAATGTGGATGCATATTGATGATGCCAACTACACCAAAGCTTCTGTTGGCATTGCTGTTAGTGACGATCCAACTGGCCCTTTTGATTATCTATACAGTAAAAGACCGCATGGAGTTGAGAGCAGAGACATGACAGTGTTCAAAGATGATGATGGTGTGGCATACCTGATATACTCTTCAGAAGACAATAGTGAGCTTCATATTGGACCTCTAACTGATGATTATCTCAATGTTAAGCCCGTCATGAGAAGAATTCTAGCAGGGCAACACCGAGAAGCCCCAGCTCTGTTCAAGCACGACGGAACCTATTACATGATCACATCAGGCTGCACTGGCTGGGCACCAAATGAAGCACTAGCTCATGCAGCAGAGTCAATCATGGGACCTTGGGAGACTATGGGAAACCCTTGTGTTGGTGGGAGTAAAATCTTTAGACTTACTACATTTTTTGCTCAAAGTACATATGTTCTTCCTCTGCCTGCATTTCCTGGTGTGTTTATTTTCATGGCAGATAGGTGGAACCCCGCTGACTTGAGGGACTCGAGATATGTATGGTTACCTTTGATAGTACGAGGACTGGTTGATCGCCCCCTTGATTACAATTTTGGGTTCCCATTATGGTCAAGGGTGTCAATATACTGGCATAGAAAATGGAAACTGCCTCAGAGTTAGAGACTAGAGAGTATCTGTTTTTTTTAAGTGTAAAACCAACAAAAATAACACCCAATTATAATTAGTGGTACAAATGTACTATTACTTGTGGTTACGGTTGTAGATTTTTATAACTAATAAAGAGTATCGTGATAAATTTGCACCACTAATAAAAAGTTTTGTGGTAGATTTACGTTAATAATGAGTTATGGATTTGTCACAATAGTGGTAGATTTGTACTATTAATAATATTCAAGTGTTATTTTTGTTACTTAATAAAGTTAGACAATTTGTTTGTAATTTTTACTATGTTGATAGTATATTTATTAATTTACCTTTTTGTATAGTTTTTATATCTCGTGCTATCGTATTTGCAGTATCTGATTATTCTGACTGTTTATATGTTTATTCGGTAAATAAAATGAAGAGCGGTTTGCATAGCCCGTGTCACGGCGACGTCTAGGACTCTAGTTTCCAGTAGTGCAGTGAACTTGCATGTTAAAGACTTGTAAAGCATAGTTACCAATAAAATTATCAAGACATAACAAACGTTTTTATCAAAACACAAAATAAAAAATATATGAAATCCCAAACTGTCCATTTTTGGTACGTTTGCTATTTATGTTATTTTGTTAGTTTTTTTTATAAGACATTAAATCATATTAAAATAAATAATTATTATTTTTGAGAATATGCAAACAAAATTCACATTATCTAGATTCTTAGATTTATAAGAACTTGAGTTATTATACCTAATAGGTTAATCTTTTGAAATAGAATCTCAAACTTACTTTCAATTGGTATTAAAATCAATTCCAAACTTAGACATTGTGGGCGTTTTTGTGACTCCCAATTGCATGGACTCTATCTACTTCAACTTAAGGCTCATTGTGGACCCATCATGCATGAATCCAAAGTTATAGATCGAGATGAGTTAAACTACAATATAAAGTGTAAGATATGAGATGAGTTAACCCCATCATGGGCTTTATGTAAGTAATGATTTTGATCTTGACTTTTAAGATGAAATGAATCATTTCCAAAAATTGATGTAATATTGTTTCCATCACCTACCATTTGAATGCCTTTGAATGCTATTTTTTTTTTCTTATTATTTATGGGTTCTCTCTCACTATCTCTTATAGCTCTTCATTGATATAATCATTCATGTTACACTTCAATTCACGAACAAGCCTAACATTAGTTTCTATTATACTATCAAATAAAAGAAAAGGAGGAAATATCATTATAATTAAATTCCTGTTGAATCCAAATCAATGAAATCAGACATAGCAAATCAAGAGAAAGAGTTTCTGATCTTTCTTCTACCAGTCCCCATCCCATCCTCACCTTCCTTTATCCTCCTCCAACCATCCACCTCCATGCACAGACCTCTCTCCAGCCACAACTCTCCACTTCGTAACCTTTCCCTCGCATCAGTTTTTGCCCACTGCCTCCCTCATCTGTGAAGTAACAAACCTCCAATCGTTGTTCTTTGCCGTCATCTAATATCGATTCATGGATATTCTCCATCAATTGAACTGTTCTCTACAAGAGGCTCTTCAATCTTTTTGGAATCAATTTTTGTTACCCTCTCAAGTGCTTGATTGGTTGGCCACAGATCCCACATCTGCAGATTTTACGAGCTTCTTTCAAGTCTTTATCTGAAGGTGAACTTTCCCTTGGGTCCTAATTAGGGGGCACTATGCACTAGAAAAATTGATTCTGTTGTTCGGATAAACTTACCCTAATTTTACATGCATGGAAGAAACAAGAATGTTTCTGTTCCTCAAAATTTCTTTGATTCAAAAATCAAAAGAATATATTATGATGCTGGCTGAAACAAGCCTATGCAAAGATCTATTCATGATACAATATTTTGTGACATCTACCATGCAGTAAAATTTTTGAATTCCACCCCCAGTTTCCTTTTCTTTGCAGCATCAACTCCTGTCACACCAGTATCCGGATTATCGGATTCAACTCGAGCACTCTTTGCTTTCAAGTACTTCCCAACACCGATACGCCCACCGTCTCCAGATTCTACTGTTCCTGTAGTTGGATTGCTATACCAAGACCCAACCTTATCCTGAAATGCAACAGAAATAAAGCAACATAAGTAACTATATGAACTGAAGCAGTATATAAGAAATAATATACTTAGAAAGATATTCCAGAAACAAACGTTTTCATCATCCTCAGCTTTCCTCTCATTTTTAGCCCCGTTTTCCTCTTGGCTTTCTTCATCAGGTTCTGAATAAGGATTGACGTAAACTGAGACACCAGTTATCTTAATTTCTTCCTGCACAAACAGAAGCAAATTGGGAAATAGGGAGTGACTTCAAGGATAAAACTGTTGAAATATAAAGCAAGGATAAGCAAGTTTCACTTCAAATCGAAATCAAAAGCAACAACCTTACTAAACTATAACAATAGCTATGGGTACCATGGCAAGAACACACTAAGAAAAAATTCATTGTCTGGTAAAATCACTCTCAAGTTGTGTGGTATACTTTGACAACTGCAACCAGATATACAGATTGACGAAGACCTTGCAATACCAAAATCGGAAATAGAAAATTGAACCGACTTACCAAAGGCCTATCATTATCATCAGTGGGAACCTTCTCCATTGCAGCCAGTGTAGTCATCCCACCAACAACATTTCCAAAAACTGTGTGCTTGAAGTTTAAATGATTTGCAGACTTATACAGGATAAAAAATTGGGAACCATTTGTGTGGGGACCACTATTTGCCATACTAACAATACCCCTTCCCGAGTGAACCAGCTTCGAGTTCACTTCATCTTTAAAAGGTTTACCCCATATAGATTCACCCCCTGTTCCAGTACCAGTGGGATCACCACCTTGAATCATGAAATTCCTAAGGGAACCGAATAAGAAGATGTGTTTGATGTCAGTTGCCTCCATAAACCAAAAGGTAAAGAAACAAAGAGAGCAATGGTGCAGGTACTATACCTGATGCTTCTATGAAAAGCTACACCATTGTAATAATCACGTTCACAGAGAGTAATGAAGTTCTCACATGTCCTGGGAGTTATATCACAATGCAGCTCAATGTTCAAATCACCATGTGTTGTATGCAGCTTTACATATCCTTTCTTCTTGGGATTCTTCTCAACTTTGACATATTCGTATTCATTTTTAGTGACAGGGTCAAATGAAGTAGAAGTGAATGATCTTGAAGCTGCACCAGTGGTATATCGGCTCTTGACCTGAGAGTGTAGTCAGGATAAAACTGATAGTGGCACTGAAGAAAGTCCATGTAACCATTATAAAAACGATTTCTGTATAAGGCTCAAAAGGACTAGTAATTTTTGCAGAAGCTAAAATTATAAGGAGCTAACCATCTTTGAATTCACTGGCTCTCTCTCCCCAGCCATGTGCAAAGCTATTCGAGCAGCAGCTTTATCTGTAGAAGCTGATTTTGCTGCAGCGGCACTTCTTCCATGTACCGAAGCAGATGCAGCATCCACTATACTGAAACCCTTGGGAACTTTGCTATCTCCATTTGACTTTTTCTCAGATTCCTCTTTAACTTGTGACCTTGCAGCTAAAATGGCAGCTAGTGCTGCAGCCCTCTCATTTTGTGCCTTGCTGCCACCTCCTCCAAGCAATGCAGTTTGCTTTGCATTTTCAGTTCCGAGTTCCTTAAGCATCTGTTTGATGTCTCCACTCACATTAATGTTATAGGATGGATCTAAACTCATTTTCTTCAACTCTGCATAAAGACGCTAAATAGTCAAAAACTCACAAAAGGAAAGAGGTAGGAAAAAAATCTCAAATTGAATACATAACACATATTAAGCTTTTATCTTACCTTCGTCATCAACTTTAATATTATTTTTCACATGATCAAAATCCAGCAGAACTTTGGTGTCAAGAGCATTGGGATTCTGCAAAACATATATCCATAACCATCTGTAGAGTTGGAAAAAATATAAACTTATATTGAACACAACAAAAAATGATGATTCACAAACTATTTCTGACCTGAATAGTTATTATGTCTTCCTTGGCAAATGGTTCATCAGTGAGGAGCTCTTTCCAATTTTTGGTTTTGATGTTTAGTTCCTTGATTGCCTATGGAGCAAAACAAAGGAAAATACATATGTGCAAATAAATAGAGAAGATTCCCTTAAAACCACTAATAATTATGAAGGTAAAACCGCAAACCTCATAGCAGAATACATTTCCCGTAGTCTTTATAGCAACTATGTGTGTAAACTCTGTAAACACTTTGTTCAACACAGGACACTGGAACTCCCCTGCAGACACAAGAAAATGAATGAATTAAAAAAAATAAAAGTGAATTAGTGAATTTTTAAAGGAAACATATAATATACCAAATAAGTGGTAGAGTATAGACACCCAAAACTCGCTGTGAGAAATCATAATTCAATTACATTGACTTACCAAGATGGTCCTACAGGAATCAGTTTTGGTAAGTTCAACCTCAACTAAATACTCTCTAGCATTTATACTTTCAATAAGAGAATCGAAACTAAACAACACAAAAGATGATTAATTTTTTTCCTTCGTCTTCTTTACATTGAACTTCAACTGGCAAAAAAAGCATTTTAAATATAACATAAACCTTCATGGTTCTTGTGGAAAGTAAGAGGGATGAGATCTTCCTGCTTCAAGGGTACTCCAGTGACTGGATGCTTCCCATACTTTTGAACATATGGAATTATATTCCTGCAACAATTTCCCCAATATCCAAACTCAATACCATGCTAGTCAATAAAACACACGAGCAAACCTCATTAAAATTTCAAAAAATAAACAACAAATTACATGCAACGCAAAAGCAAGTAAAACTCATATTTGTATTACATACAGAATATCGAAGACACTGCCATCGGCTGTGCACACAGAATCTCCAAAAGGCGTAAAAGTAAGCCTGCATTATTTAAAACAAAGAACAAAAAATAGGACCATTATAAAGAGAAACATATCCAAAATTAGTTTTCATATGTATATAAGCATATCCAAAATGGCTACACTTCGTGAGAGACAAGGAGAAGAAGAACATACGCGCAGCAATAAAAGGGGAGGCGTTTGAAAGGGGTAGAATTAAGTTTGGATTTGGCGCCACCCCATTCAGTGGCCCACTCCGTCTTCGTTATGAACATTCTGTCTTTACTGTGCTGCTTCTTCCCCATATTTATTCTTCTCTTTACCCTAACCCCCAAAACCCTAGACTAAGCACGATATTGGGGAGCTTAAGTAATTAGGGTTTCAGCAAAAAATAGACCCTTTCCTGCTAAATCAAAAACACTCCACCAAATCGGAAAGATCCTCTTTGCAACAACCAAAGCGTCAAAGAGATCGTTTCTGATATTTTTCCGTAACAGCGTTTCTCCGATTATGGCCGATACACGGGCTCACACCTCTTTTACCTTCCTGGATTTCTTATTATTCTTTTCTATTCTTTCCTTTCTTTTCCAAAACGCACCAAATCTTCGTCGTTTCGCCAATATTAGTTGCCGACTTGCCGTTTGGTTAGTAGCCCATCTTGATTTTGGGCCGCCTCTTCTTAAATTCGGCTTAATATTGAGTGAGTTCGGGATTAATGCATTAATATAATGGATATTTATGTACAAAGAAAAGTAAAATATTTAATAATTAAGAGATGCGTTAAAACAAAATAAAAATATATATTATGTATTAAAATAATTAAATTAATATTATATTTAACCTTCAATAAAATTAGAGTTACCTTATATAAGATTCCATAATACCAGTGTACTTTTATTCTTTATGGCTTATAAAATAATCAAATACTTTTGTAACATTTATATAATGATTATAATTTATATACACCGAATAATCATAAAATATAAAAAAATATTACTTTTAAGTAATATTTATAATTCAAAACTTATCGCCCTCAAAATTTATTTCTATAAAACTTTGATAATTAATATATATGATTTGAAGTTTATTTATTTTAAAATTTATTTTTTATTTAATATGAAAATTTAAAAAAAATTATGTAAAATAATATATATATATATATATTTTCCGCAAAGCTCACATATTTATATACATTTTACAAAAATAATTTAAAATATCAAAATGCTCCTAATAAATAATATTTTTATTTTGAGAACTTTATATTTAATTCATTTTATAAAATATACAATATATTGAATTCATTTTATAAAATATACAAAATATATAAAACTATTTCAAAATTAGGCAGAAATTTCATACATATTTTATAATATAAACAATATAAAAGTGTGAAATTATATATTAAAAAACATAATATTCAATGTCATGAGTTCTAATCCTCTTCAATACTTTAGGAGAAACAAGGATTTCCTTTTTCATTTTCAATTTAACCATGTAAAAATAACATATAATAATATGAATATAATGAAACAATATTTACTGAGAAACACAGACAAAAGAGATAACTCCATGTTGAATTCACTCTATAAAATTTACAAACTATGTAAAACAATTTGTAGGTTGTATAAAATATTTGTATATATTTATCTAAAATAAATAATACAAAATTTTAGTAGAAAAACATATTAAAAAATTAATTAAAAAAAACTAGTTAGTTAACAAGTTAACAAAGCTATCAAAGAGTCTAAATATAATTCCAGTAAGTTAGCAAGTTAACGTATGAAAAAAACTAAAGGAAAAAAATGACTCAAAATTGATTTAAAGAACAAAGAAGATGAAGGAACACAACAATGTTCATGAAAAACACTCAAATTTGTAGCCAAAAATCGAAAACCATAATAATCTGAAACAAAAAAAAATGAAAAAAATGAGTACAAATAATGGAGAAAATTAAATAAAATCAATAAGATGAATTGTATATATCGAAAATGAAAACAATAATCAATTCAGCAAAAAACACTTAGCTCGAGTAATTAATGTGTTATATAGCTTCTTAGTGATTAAATTAAAAAAGTCACACATCAGTTAGAAATAAAGATAGTGGAAGTGATCAACAACGCCCGAGAACCTAAGTAATATTTATACTGAACCTCGTTAAATTTCTGGTGTCATTCTTTTTTTGTTTTGATATTTCTATTTCAATATCTGTTTTAGTTTATTTTAGCATTATATTTCTAATAACATTATTTTGTCGGGTTAGTTTGAGTTTTATTCATTTAAATCATAAGTGAATAGTAACTACTTAAAATAAGGAAAATATACCCGATTTTCCCAACAATTAGTATCAAAGCCAAAGGTTTTCTACCTAGACATTTGTTTGTATTCCGTTTGTTTACTATTGGAATATAGTTGCTAGTTGTTGTAATTTGAAGAAATGACGAAAGAAAAATTTCTTTCAAACAAAGGCCAATCATCCACGTCAAGCAAAACTATGGTGATGAATGCAAGGTTCGAGGTGGAGAAGTTTGATGGAACCGATCATTTCGGCATGTGGCAAGACGAAGTTCTAGATGCTCTGTTTCAACAAGGTCTAGACATCGCCATTGAAGAAAAGAAACCAGATGGAACAGATGAAGTAGAGTGGGAAAATATCAATCGATTGGCATGTGGTATAATTTGTTCGTGTCTCTCAAGAGAACAAAAGTACACATTCATGAAGGAGACATCTGCAAGTAAGTTGTGGAAGGCATTGGAGAACAAGTTCATGAAGAAGAATGGATAGAATCAACTCTATTTGAAGAAGAAGTTGTTCCGGTTTGAATACCTTCCAGGTACTACAATAAACAACCACATTATTGCTTTTAATCAATTAGAAGTAGATTTGTTAAATATGGATGAACCTTTTAAAGATGAAGATTTAGCCATGATGTTGTTAGCCTCCCACCCTGATGATTTTGATCATCTTATTACGAGCTTACTCATTGGGAAGGATAAAGTGTCTTTTGAGGAAGTTTGTACTGCTTTGTCTGTAAGAGGATGTTTACAAACACAACAGAAAGGAAGGAGAGGTAGATCTCTATCAAAAGGAAGACTTGGTAAAGATGAATGTATTTTTTGTCATGAGAAAGGTCATTGGAAGAAAAATTGTTCGAAGCTACAAAAGAAAGGAAAAGTTGTGCAATCTGATGCATGTGTAGCTAAAAGCAATTCAAATTCAGATTTTGCATTGGTTGGTTTGTCAACAACATCTCATCCTAGTGATTGGATTTTTGATTCAGCATGTAATTTCCATATGTCTCCTAACAAGGAGTGGTTCTTTAACTTTGAAGAACTAGACGGTGGAGTTGTTTTCATGGGTAATGATTATCCATGCAAAGTTTTGGGAATCGGTACAATTTGTTTGAAGAATCAAGATGGTTCAACCGTGGTCTTGATAGATGTTCATTATGTTCCAGATATGAAGAAGAATCTCATTGCTGTGGGAGTCTTAGAATCAAAAGGCTTCACTATGACCATACAAAATGGGGCATTGAAGGTTACTTTTGGAGCACTTGTGGCGATGAAAGGTGTTTGGAAGAATAACTTGTACCACTATCTTGGTAGTACGGTTATTGGGATATCATCAGTAGCATTTTCAGAGGAAGAAAGAGATTTAGAAACTACCATGTTGTGGCATATGCGTTTGGGACATGATGGTGAAAAAGCTTTGCAAATTCTAGTAAAGCAAGGCATGTTAAAAGGTGCGAGAATCAATAAGTTGGAATTCTGTGAGCATTGTGTATTGGGGAAACATAAAAGAGTAAGATTTGGCACTACTCTCCATAATACAAAGGGTATTCTAGATTACATCCATACTGATGTATGGGGGCCAATAGGAACTCCATCTATGAGTGGAAAACATTATTATGTCACTTTCGTTGATGACTTCTTTAGAAGAGTTTGGGTGTATCTCATGAAGAAGAAGGATGAAGTGCTGGAGATTTTTCTCAAGTGAAAGAAGATGATCGAGACTCAGACTGGTAAAAATATCAAGCGTTTGAGCTCTAATAATGACACTGAGTACACAAACGATCCATTTATGAAATTTTGTGAAGAAGAAAGGATAGTGCGACACTTCACTATTCGAAAAAACACCACAACAAAACGGAGTTGCAGAATGTATGAACCGAACTTTGTTGGAGAAGGTTTGGTGTATGTTGTCAAATGCTGGTTTAGGCAAGCAGTATTGGGCTGAGGCTATGACATATGCATGTCATCTCGTCAATCGTCTACCATCATTTGCTCTTGAAGGCAAAATACCTATGAAGGTATGGTTTGAAAAACCTGCTAGAGATTACGATTTCTTACATGTGTTTGGTTCAATTACATACTACCATGTAACGGAATCAAAGTTGGACCCAAGAGCCAAGAAAGCCATTCTTTTAGAGATTCTTTCTAGTTCTAAGGGATATCGACTATGGTGCCTTGAAATGAAAAAGATAGTCTTTAGTAGAGATGTTACCTTTGATGAATCTGCATTGTTGAAGAAGGTAAGTAAGAAGATTGATGGCACTTTAGAGCAGGTGGAGCAAACTCCGAAACATGTGGAGTTTGAAAGCAAAATTATTAATCCAGTTAGTGAAGATATGACAGAAGCTGATCCTCCATTGATAGAAGATGAATCAGAAGAAGAGGTTTTAACCCAAGAACCTCCACAACAACAAGAAGAAACTATAGTTGATAGACCACGACGACAAAATGTCAAGGTACCTGCTCGATACAAGGATTTTGAAGAAATAGCTGAGATTCGCGCGTCCTTATCACACCCGACCAAAGCGAGTAGGTGTAGGTCTCTATTTTTCACGCGGCTCGGCACCCGAGTGGGGCCCACCTACCGCGCAAGCCGACATGTAGGTGGGACCCACGTGTCTGACGCGTCCAGCCGTTGTCCCCCACGTTACGTGCGCCTCTGATCCCGTGCGCTGATCTCTGCGTGCAATCGAATCTTCAGCTAATCAAATGATGCCACATGTCCGCACTAATCCTTGCAACGAATAATAAGATGCCACGTGTCTCACTCTATTTTTAAGCCAATCATGTTATGACACGTGCCATGTTACGATGTGCGTGAAAGCATAGGATCACGCCCGCGTTGTAGCCGTTGTCTCCCGTGCGACAATCCACCGTGCGCCTGTTTCCCGCAACCAATCAGAAGCTACCACATGTCCGCTTTAAATCCTAGCAGCGAATCAGACGCTAACACGTGGCATGCACTTTGAATTAAAAAAAATCAGAAACGGCTCTGCTTGTCTCACACGTGGATTATAATAATGTTTTCGATATCGAATGTCGATACGCGTCGATTTTAGTTTCGATACAAATTTTTACGCATTTTTATAAAAAAATAAAATAAAAAATGTAATATTTTAGATATATTATTTTTAGCTATAAATAGGAGATAGGATGATAGAGTAAAAAAGTTTTGGAGTTTTTGAGAGTTTAGTTTGGGAGATTATTTTGTGTTGTTCGGTTTTGGACTACAGAACACGCAGAAGCCATTTTTTGGCTTTTGTTGTGTTCTGCGTGTGCCAAATATTTGTTCTAATTGATGTTTTAATTTCCCTTCTTCTTCATCTTATTTTTCTGTATCTGTTGTAATTTTTATTTTAAATTTATGAAGTAATTTAATTTTTCTAGGGTTGCATTTGATCTAAATTTATGATGCTTTTATTTTAATTATTTTTGAACGATTTATAAGACGTTTGAGTTGTTTATTCTATTTTGTGTTTAATGCTTTTGATTATTTACGAATTTTATCAAATGATCCGTGGCACAAAAATAAACTTGGAAGAGACATTTTTGTGTATATTGCTCATAGATAGAATGACATGTATGATGAAGGATAAGAATATACTCTAATTGTATGTGTGGCCATTTGAGAACTTAGAACGTAATGAATCTTGGTGAATTTAATTCTCATAGGAATATAGTGAATTAATTTAACGATGTGTGTTTGTACGGAGCTCGGAAGAGATGTATGAATAAAATTAGAAATTTTCGGTTGACAAATTGAATGTACTAAAAAAATATAAATCAAAAGAAAATAATATGATTTGAGTTGATTAATTTGGTGAAAAATTGCAATCCTAGATTTCTTTTATTTTGTTATTTAACTGTTTTCTTATATTTGTTCGAATCAATGATCGTTTTGAATAAAATTAGAGAGAGATAATTTTAGTACTCAACAAACTATAGTAACAAATCTCCGTGGGAACGATAACTTACTTATCAAATATTATTACTTGTGACCGTGTATGCTTGCACGTTTTTATGTGTTTCAAAAACACACAACAACTACAAATGAGTGTATGCAAAGAAAGATGGATTTCTTAACAAATATGGTATTTACTACAAGGTAAGGTTGGTGGCTAAGGGCTACGCTCAGAAGGAGAGAATAGATTATAATGAGGTATTTTCTCCAGTTGTAAAACATTCCTCCATTAGAATTTTATTGGCCTTGGTAGCACAGTTCGATTTGGAACTAGTTCAACTTGATGTAAAAACTATGTTTCTACACGGTGACTTAGAAAAGGAAATCTATATGTCTCAGCCATAAGGGTTTAATGTTGCTGGTAAAGAGAATTGGGTTTGTAAGCTGAACAAATCATTGTATGGATTGAAGCAATCTCCAAGGTAGTGGTACAAATGATTTGATCAGTTTATGTTGCAACAGAAGTACACCAGAAGCACACATGATCATTGTGTGTATTTTCACAAGCTACAAATTGAGTCTTTCATTTATCTCCTATTGTACGTCAATGATATGTTGATTGCATCGAAGAGCCAAGCAGAAATTCAGAAGTTGAAGGCTCAACTAAGTCAGGAGTTCGAGATGAAAGATTTGGGAGAATCCAAGAAGATTCTCGGTATGGAGATAAGCAGAGACAGGAAGAAGGGAAAGCTTAGTTTGATCCAGAGTCAATATTTGAAAAGGATACTACAACGTTTTAGTATGAATGAACAGACAAAACCTGTAAGTACTCTGCTAGTTCCTCAATTCAAGCTTAGTGCTCAATTATCTTTTAAGAATGATGTAGAACAAGAATATATGACAAAGGTACCATATGAAAATGCGGTTGGTAGCTTGATGTATGCAATGGTGTGTACAAGACCTGACATTTCACATGTGATTGGTGTTGTAGGCAAGTACATGCATAATCCTAGTAAAGGACATTGGTTGGCTGTGAAATGGATTCTACGGTATATTATAAATATTGTAGATGTTGGCTTAGTATTTCAAAAGGGTAATACCGTTGGTCAATGTGCAGTCGGATATTGTGATTCCGACTATGCAGGAAATTTAGATAAACGTCGATCAACTACTAGTTATATGTTTACTCTTGCTAGAGCACCAATAAGTTGGAAGTCTACCTTGTAGTCCACAATTGCTTTGTCTACTATAGAGGCAGAGTATATGGTAGTTACAGTGGTTGTAAAGGAAGCTATTTGGTTACGAGGTTTACTTGAAGACTTGGGAGTTGGTCAAAAACATACTAAGGTGTTTTGTGATAGTCAGAGTGTTATTCATTTAGCAAAGAACCAAGTCTATCATGCACGTACAAAGCACATTGACATTCGTTATCATTTCATGCGAGAGATTATTGAAGAAGATGAAATACTAGTTCAAAAGATCAGTACGACAGAGAATCCCGCAGATATGATGACCAAGGTGGTAATATCAATCAAGTTCAAACATTATCTGAACTTAATTAACATCCTGTAAATCTGAATTGACATTGGCGTCGCTGATCTAGTGATTGGAGAAATCATTTAAAAAATCACTAAGTCACTAAGGTAGAGGTTTTTTATATAGCTCCTTAGTGAGCAAATTAGAAAAGTCTCACATTGGTTAGGAAAGAAGATAGATGTTAGATTTGGGGCTATAAATAAAGCCCTTATTTACCATTTGTAAAACATCCCAAAAATTGTAAATCTTTCTCTCTTTTGTAAGGGTAATTGATTAGCTCAATTTTGCTTAATTAGTTGTAATTTGGAGTTCATCTAGATAACATTTATACCGAACATCGTTAAATGTCTAGTGTTATTATTTTTCTACTTTAATATTTCTATTTCAATATCTGTTTTAGTTTATTTTAACATTATATTTCCAATAACATTATTTTGTCGTGTTAGTTTGAGTTTTATTCATTTAAATCATAAATGAATAGTAACTACTTAGAATAGGAAAAATATACCCAATTTTTTCAACATAATATAACCGAGCAAAAACGTAAATGTACTCTCTGAAACTATTCGATAAACAAAAAAAATGCATTATACCCTATTGGGCCTTTATAATGGATATTTTATTAAATTTACTCAATTAAAGATATATAATTACATGTAAAATTTTATAATTTTTGTAAAAGTTAACTTATATTTATCAATTTAAATTTTATGTTTATATTATAAATATTAAATTATTTAAGTTTAAGTTTTATGTATAAATTTAATTACATTTTTAATTAAAATTATAACAAATCCTACTTTGATATGTATTTTGTTCAAAAACATTTAATGTAAATTTGTTAACTCTAATGTTAAATTTATTTTTTAAGTTGTAAGTTTTTTATACAAACTTCACATTATTTATTATAGATTAATACATCCCTCTATATTTAAGAGTTAGATATATCTCTAAATAATCAAGTCTTTTTGCTTTCAAAATAGAGCAATTCATCATTTTTTTTCTCTTTTTTAATCATTTCATAACTAAATTCACTAATTTTTCCTTTGCAAGTATATCACATATTTTTCCCCAAATTTGAAGCTTAACAATAAAAATTGAAATCAAGTTGCACCCTTTTAAAAAACTGTATAACTTATGTTTTTTCCTTAATTTGAAGCTTAATAATAAAAATTGAAATGAAATTGCATAAATTAAATAACCAAACATTTTTTTATGATTTTTTAATTAGGTATATTTAGTAATGAATTTTATTTTTTTAAGAAATCATTATCAAAATATTGGATAATTCATAAATCTTTAAAAATATGATTTTTGAATTAAATTTTTGATTTTTAATTTTTTTCATTTTCACCAAACATTTTTTTAGAGAATAAATTAAGTCTTACGAATTTTGTATTTATAAATATATGACAAAAAAAGTAATTAAAAACATAAAATTTATAAATAATAACCAACAAATTTCTTTATTTTTTAAGTTTTTGAAAAAAATATATAAAGTATTATCAAACAACTTGTAAGTGATTTGATTTTTTTAAATCATTAAATAAAAATTGTTATCAAACATATTAATAATTATTTTTATAAAAATATAAATCATAAAACTAATTATTTAATCAAAAATTATAAATAATAAATCATCGTTAAGAAAAATTACTATATTAGCCACTAAAAAATAAAATAACAAAACTATCATATTTTAAAAGCATCCACTCTTCATCCTAACTTAATTGTAGAAGCGATCATCTCGTGTACTCAACAGCGACTGCTACCATTTAACATTTAAATGCTTACCAACACACATCGGTTAAGGGTATACTTCAAAGGCATTCTAAAAGTTATTCAAATATCTTCTTAACCATTAAGTTTTTATTTATTATTACATGGTACTTCATGATCGATATTATTATTTGTCGTTGTTCCACAAACTAAAAAATCTATATATATTGTAAAGAAAATATTCGAAGATGTGTTATTTATTATTTTTAGAATATATTTTTTATATTATTTTTTTTCTTTATATCCTATTTAGTATTTTTCATTTTTAAAAAAATATTTACACTAATATTAAATTTTATTAATTTAAAATATTATTTTATCGTATATTCTCAAAACAATTAATAATTTTTCTAAAATTTATTTCATTAATAGAGTACTATATCACCGTTATTAGTGTACTAAACGATCAATAAATAATTTTTGGTCATTGTATATATTATAACAATAATTTTTATAATAAAACTACATAAAATATTTATTTTACTCGATGATTAATAAATAAAATATTATTTTATTTATAAGTAATATCAAATATAGCAAAGAATAGGTTGTGTCCGATTCCTTTTTTGTATTTTTTATTTTAGAGATCCTTGTATTGCTTTCTTAGTGAGGCATAAGTGTATGTCTTGTATGCTCTAACCAATCGGTCATTGACAGCTTGTTTAACTTTTTTAAATATATAGTAATAATTTTCAAACTTTCTATAAAACAAATACATTAACAAAACATTTCACCAAATACCATGTAACCATAATGCGGTGGCAATAATTGATTTGTGTAAAATTGGTAGAAACGGTAAGTCAAACAATCATTGATAACATAGATATTATTAGTAATGGATTATTTTACTCATAATTATATATTATTTTTTATTAAATATTAAATATTTATTTTTTTAAAATAAAATACCGTTAAAAATTGTTATAAATCTCTTTAATTTAAAGAGCAAATTAAAGAATAAAACATCGAGCAAAACAAGAAGTAAACCATAAAGTTTAATTCAATAAACAATTAATTTAAAGATTCAATGAGTGAATTTTCCTATAAATAAATACGTAAATGTAATGAATTAATCATCTAAAGTGTACATTCCAATTGAGAAAAAACTTTTGTGAGAGAAAATTGAGAATAATTTTCTTGGGTGTAATTGAATTATGGGTTGTGAGTGTTGTAAACAACTTGTGTAATTTCTTCTCTTTCAATAAAAAGAGCTACAGCAAGTCAAAAACATAAGTAAGATTGAACGAATTTCGTTATCAAATTTGTGTGTTATTTTTCTATTCTTATTTTCTCATAAATCTAATTTATCGAGAATTTGTCTAATTCTACACATATATTTCAACAATAATAAATAAATTTAAAATAATAAATGTTAAAAATCTCTACATACACAAACGCTTTATAAGCCCGGTCTTTCCAAAAAAGATTAAATGAAAAATAAAACTGTCCCTCCCTATCCTTGTGATCACTTATATATACACTGCTAAAACAATTGAAGATATAACTTCCAAGTGAAGCGTCTGTCTTTGAATTCTCAGATTGGTTTAACATTTTAGTTTTCTATATCATCTTTCTTTCAAACATTTTCTAGTTGGAATTAAGATGGTGCAAGCGTTGGACGGCTTAAGATTGTTTGTTAGGTCACTCTGGGCTCTACAGGAGCGACGATTCCTTAATACTTTTAACGCTATGAGCTCTGCTGCGGTGTCTATCACCATGACATTTGTGCTCTGCTTCCTGTCTATGGACTCCATTTACAGACATACAAGGTCAGATACAAGCTTTCCCTTACCGTTGCAATGGTTTTAAGTAGGAGGTGGGGGTGAACAACAATCCAATTAGTCAATTTGCCAAAAAAATGATGAATCTGAATCGGTTTTCAAGTTATAGTGTAATCATATTCGGATTGAAAATATACAATTTATTTTGATTCTGTTTGTATTGGAATCCATAGATTTTAAATTTCCGATAAAAGTTACTTTAATAGAAATGTATTAATTAAAATTAAAATATTGTATATATTGTTTTATTATTTATGATGATAATTTATATACGAGTTAAAGATGAATCTGATAATTCATATCTGTTCAGTTTATAGAGATAAGAAAATGATCTTATATAATTTTAATTAAAATGGTAATTATTTGACGCTTCTTACAAAATTCTCATGGTATAATTCTCCGCGTCAAGGATCAGGTTTTTATTCCACTATTATTTTAGTTATTGCCCCTTAAAAGTTTTACAAACAGTATTTGTATTTTTTAAATTTATAATAAAAATATCAACTTAATAATATTAGATAATATTTAACATTAAATAAATTTAAATAATTATAATTAATTTAAGTGTATTTAAATTGATGTCATTGTAAAATATTGTGTAAAATATTTTATAATAATGAAAATATATAAACTATAACTAAAAACTCCATTTTAAAAATTAATCTCAAGTACAAATTTTTAATAATTAAAAAAACTAAAAATATACATTTTATTAAAAAAAAAATAACTAACTTTAAAATATTAATATTAAAATGTTAATTTTCACACATGTCACTAAGTTTATTTTTTTATTTATGGTTCATAATATCTGAACGGTGGGACGTTATCCATTCTAAAAATTAAAATAGTGGGACGTTGTCCATTCTAAAAAATAAAATAAATTTGGGCTGTGAGCTTTATCTAAGAAAATTATTTTATACAAATTGGGATATCATCGTAATTTAATAGTTAATATTTGATTAAACAAAAAGATGCTAAAAATGGATTTAAAAAAATGTCAAAAAAGTGCAAAACAAAATATAAATGATGATGTTATTGCCACTCATAACTTTATCCGCCTCGTAATATATTTAATATGAATTTTAAAAATTTACAAAAATATCATTATAATATTTAATTTATATAAAATAAATATATTAAAAATAAAAAAAATTATTATATAAATTTAGAAATTAGTATTAAATTTACTATAGAAAAATAAATTATAAGATAACCTATAAACGATGCTATAACTAGAATGGTTAAAGCTTTATATAAGGAATATATATCTTTAAAGAAATACAGTGTATTATAAGATTCTGGTGAGAAGTAAACGATAATCAAATAGGTAAATTATTTATTCATTTTATCAATAAGATATATATAAATACATAAGACTTAGATATCAATGTTATATTGGTAACGCATTACTTGAAGTTTTAAAGTTGACCTAAACATGATAATTTTATAATTAAAATCAGGTTGTTATAAGCAACTCGTATAGAACACCCCTTATATAGACACAGAGTAGAAACAAAGATTACTACCAGGTCGTCTGATCCTGATATCTATATTTGATCGAGTGTTTCTCGTTTGAACATGAGGTCCTTTGTATAGATCATTAGGTGCAGGGTTCATCTAAGATCCTGTAGTTGGAACGATCCATTACTTAACACCAGGTAGTTATACACGAGATACTTGAAATAACATCTTCTATATAAGTGAGGTGCATCAGGTTGTTATAGTTGCGTACCTATCATATGTAAGATATCAAACATTAACTCCTCTATTTCTTAAACTTTGATAAGTTAATAGAATATTCCATGATTAAATACTAGACCTTTAGTCTCTCATACTAACTCCTAAAATTGTTCTCCTTCCTTGATATAACAATGAATTTCTTTATAAATAGTAAAAAAATTACCATTTTTCACATTTTGCTTCTTACGTAACCAAATTTTCTTCAAAAAATCCCAACTCGTTATAACTCTCCAAATCGTAATTCTACATAGTCAGCCTATTGAATTCATACATTTTTAAAAATTCAATCTGTTTTTCAAGTTAGTCCACTCGACACTTTCAGGCCGCTTAACAACCGACATACAAACTAATTCATCTGTTGTGTAATTTCTTCCCTCTTTTCTCTTTAAAATGTCTTCTAATAAAGGAAAAAAGTATAGTTCATTCGAAATCTTCCAAAGATGTCCCCTCCCAGGTTGTACAAAATATGTTCCCCTAAGGATCAAAACACCCTGGAAAGGATCTTGGAACCCAGTCAATGTGTAAACAAGTTGAACAAGTTGAGCGACCTATAGAAGCCCCAATAAGTCATAACAAAGTACCTATTAAAACAAGTGGTGCTCCAACTAAGCATCCTAGCTCTCCCCATTTCATCTAGGTCACGCCTAGCCTCCTCGTTATCTTCACAAGAGCATGTTCCCATTATCAAAATCCTTGGGATCACAACAGCAAAAGTATCTCATCCCAAAAAGAAACGTGACACTTAAGGTGAACTCACTTATTAATGGCCAGGGTATGTGATGTAGATGCCTTTCAATGAGGCAATGGATGATCCATTTGGCACCTTTTAAGATAGAACTTAGGTTTTCGTTTCCAAAAATGGTGTCTCATGTTCTTAACACATTTAACATCAACCTCATTCAAGTCTACTATAACATATGACAAACTCTACAAATTAGGTGTATGTATAGCCTAAAAAGGAATGGCCCAGAAAAAGGGAAGGTATACATATCATATGTCATTGGGCATGAGCTACACCTAAAAATCCTTGATAGCTCCATGATTGGGTTGAGTTTCCAGTTCACAGTACTTAGAACCACCACTTCAACACGATTCAACCTCATGCAAGCGAGCTAATTAAAAAATTAGGTCTTGAGGTAAAGAGAAAATAAGGAGGATTGAACTCCAAAATAGTGAAAAAAATAGCTACAAGGACATTTTATGTGTAGTCTATCTTAGAAGGTATGGGATGTTGAGGAACTATATTTATGAATACATAAGTTGTTCATTCGTAGTATGGTAATTATTTTTTGATAATTTGATGTACTTAGATGATTGTTCATTCATCCTTATAGATATGGATTATTCTAATGTGGACCTGATTGACACCTCTAGCATCCACATCTTGGTACCTTTTGTTTCTTACGTAACCAAATTTTCTTCAAAAAATCTCAACCTGTTATAACTCTCCAAATCGCAATTCTATATAGTGAGCCCATTGAATTCATACATTTTTTAAAATTCAATCTGTTTTTCAAGTTAGTCCACTCGACACTTTCAGGCCGCTTAACAAGCAAACTAATTCATCTATTGCATAATATCTTCCCCATTTTCTCTTTAAAACGTCTTCTAATAAAGAAAAAAGTATAGCCCGTTCGAAATCTTTCAAAGATGTCCCCTCCCAGGCTGTACAAAAAGTGTTCCCCTAAGGATTGGAACATTCTAAAAAGGATCTTGGGACTCAGTCCATGTGTAAACAAGCTGAGCGACATATCGAAGCCTCAACAAGTCATAACAAAGTACCTATTAAAACAAGTGGTGCTCCAACTAAGCATCCTAGTTCTCCCTATTTCATCTGGGTCACGCCTAGCCTTCTTGTTGTCTTCACAAGAGCATGTTCCCATCATCAAAATCCTTGGGATCACAACAGTGAAATTATCTCATCCCAAAAAGAAACGTGACACCTAAGGTGAACCCACCTATCAATGGCCAGGGTATGTGATGCAGATACCCTCCAACGAGGCGGTGGATGATCCACTTGGCACTTTTTAAGATAGAACTTAGGTTTTCGTTTTCAAAAATGATGTCTCATGTTCTTAACACATTTGACATCAACTTCATTCAAGTATACTCTAACATATGGAAAACTCTACTATACTAATCAGTTGTCTTCAGTGACCACGAGATGGATTTGACAAATGATGAAATTAGGTGTATGTATAGCCTAAAAAGGAATGGCCCAGACAAAGGCAAGGTATACATATCATGGGTTATTGGGCATGAGCTACACCTGAAAATTCTTGATAGCTCCATGATTGGGTCGAGTTTCCAGTTCATAATACTTAGAACCACCACTTCAACACGACTCAACCTCATGAAAGTGAGCTAATTAACAAGTTGGATCATGAGATAAAGAGAAAATAAGGAGGATTGAACTCCAAAATAATGAAGAAAACAAATAGCTACAAGGACATTATATCTGTAGTCTATCTTAGAAGGTATGGGATGTTGAGGAACTATATTTATGAATACATAAGTCGTTCATTTGTAGTAAGGTAATAATTTTTTGATAATTTGATGTACTTAGATGATTGTTCATTCATCCTTATAGATATGGATTATTCCAATATGGACCTCTAGGACCTGATTGACACCTCTAGCATCCACATCTTGGTACCCACATACCCAAGGTTTACTCATACCTCACAATCTCTAATAGAAGACTTCGCTCAATTGGATGATGAACCAATCAAGGTGCCTCTTTCTCCTACAAAAGTGTCGAGCATTCCTAGATCATCTTCTCTACCTCCTCGTGTTGAGACCTCGAAGAAAGTGGATAAGACATCAACTCCCCAAATACAAGCGATGGACCTAGATAACTTTGAGTTTGACGAAGTCATTTTGAGGGATATTGTATACTTTCAGAGATTAAAGAGGAAGAACATACTCCATTTTATCTCCATCATCTCTCGTAACATACTCTTCATGATATCAGAGCATTTCTGAAATCCAATTTTGTTTTCTCACCAATTCTATTTGAGGAAGTTTTTTTGTTTTTTCTTTGAAATTCATCTCTACTCAGACCAGTCATCATCGCGAGTTCTATCTCTACTCAGACCAGTCATCATCGTGAGCTCGTCGATCACCCAAAATTGTGAGACATCAGTCATTCAATCTCATGAAACTCAGGCACCATCAGTTATTTGTTCATCGTCATCGTCGACCATCTGTTCATCGTCGTCGCCGATCATTTGGTTCATCATCATCGCCATCTGCTTCAGTCTCACAAGCTAGTAAGTCCTGAAAATCCCACATTTGCATTCTGTTTTACAATACACGTATTAAGTTGCATTTGTAATCTAACCTAACCTGACCCAACCTGGTACGACCCAGCAAGAAATCTAAAAAAATAGCCCAATCACAAATTTCAACCCACATACAAACTACAAATTGAAATAACACCAATGGCCACGAGAAAACCTGTAATTACTGGTTCCACATAAAAAAATCTTATGCCCATCACTAGTCACATATTAAATGGGCATAATTACCTTCAGTGTTCCCAATCCGTCATGATATTTATATGCGGAAAGATAAAAGATGATTACCTTACTGGAGATGTAGCAGCTCCGAACAAGGATGATCTGCAATATAAAACATGGAAATATGAAAACAATATGGTGATGTCTTGGTTGATCAATTCCATGACAAACGAGATTGGAGAGAACTTTCTTCTCTACAAAACTGCCAAAAGAATATGGGATGCCGCCATAGACATTTATTCCAATTCTGATAATATGTCTAAACTATTTGAGTTCGAAAGCATCCTTCATGATCTTCGTCAAGAAGAGTTGTCAGTTACACAATACTTTAACTCTCTCACTCGATGTTGGCAGTAATTAGACCTATTTGAGGTTCACGAATGGATATGTTCAGCAGACAACATCTTGTACAAACAGATTATTGACAAGAAACAGGTTTTCAAATTTTTATTGGGGCTCCATAAAGATCTTGATGATGTGCGTGGAAGAATTCTAGGAACAAAACCTTTGACCAGCATTCACGAAGCCTTCTTCGAAGTCTGTTAAGAGGAGAGCCGAAGGAAAGTAATGATGGTTCCTGAATCTACCATTTCTGTGACCGGAGAAGGATCTGTACTTGCTATTTGAGGCCACCAGCACTCTCATAATATAGACACCCGTCCTCGTTGTGGAAGACCTTGGTGTGATCATTGTCTTAAATTTGGTCATACTAAGGAAACCTGCTGGAAAATTCATGGAAAGCCAACTGATTGGAAACCATCCTCTGCACAACACATCAACAAAGAAAGTTATGGAAAAACTGTCTCCAAATCTCAAGACACTACATCACTTGAATATGCTCTGTTTAGCAAGGAACAAATTGATATCCTCTAGAAAATATTTGGACAATCCTTGACCACATCATCTGTCACTATTGCTCAATCAGGTAACACCCTCAACACTCTTAGTGTGAAACACGTTATGAGACCATTGATTGTTGATTCAGGTGCTTCAGACCACATGATGGGTGATGCTTCTCTTCTCATGAATCTTAAAACCTACCAAAACGGACACACTGTCAGAATTATCGATGGTTCAATATCCAAAGTAACAGGAATTGGTTCAGCCAAACCTGCCAATCATGGGGAGAACATAGGCAATGAATACCAGCTTTGGAATATCATAACCACTCAATCTCCCACAAATCTCATCCCACAAATTTCAGATAGTGAATCAACGTCTCAAATAAATACTCTTACTAATCCCAATGAACCCTTAACTTCTCTACCAATTGATCCAAACTTCCTTATCCCAAACAATGATCTTCTTGTCTACTCTTGGAGGAAAAAAACTCAAGAAAGAGTGGAGAATCGAGCATATCTTGAGCTAGTCCAAGAATCCAACCCAAGTATAGGCCAATCTGACAATTCACAAGGTAACATCACTAAACCTCATTTTATTGAATTACCTCCTAATGATTTGAATTTTCCAATTGCTATAAGGAAAGGTGTAAGATCGTGCACAAACCATTTACAACTTTGTTTCCTATAAAAATCTCTTACCAAGTTATAAGGCATTTATCAACAACCATGATCAGATAGAGGTTCCAAATTCTATTCATAAAGCATTTCAGATATCTGAATGGAAGACAACTATTCGTGAAGAACTCATTACCTTAGAGAGAAAAAAGACTTGGGAGATCACAAAACTACCATCGGGAAAATAAGATGTTGGGTGTAAATGGATCTTTACAATCAAACACAAAGCATATAGCAGTGTAGAAAGACTCAAAGCTTGCCTTACAGCTAGGGGATTCACTCAGATATATGGGCTTAACTATTAGGAGATTTTTGCACATGTAGCAAAACTCAACACTATTCGTGTTCTTACTCCTTAACATCTAACTTGGATTGGCCTCTTTACCAATTAGATGTCAAGAATGCATTCCTTAATGGTGATCTCAAAGAAGTCTGCATGGACATTCCTACTAAAATTGAATATCCAGTTCTAACCAATAGAATCTACAAACTTAAAAAATCCTTATATGGATTGAAACAACCTTCACGTGTCTGGTTTGATAGGTTATCTAAAGTTAGAAGAGATATAAGTACACTCAATTCCAATCAGATCACAAACTATTTGTCAAACACTTTTCCAATGACAGAATAGTTATCCTAATTGTGTACGTAGATGATATTGTTCTAACAAGTAATTCTACAATTGAGATGTATAAACTTAAAGAATTCCTTGCCAAGGAATTTGAGATCAAAGATCTAGGCAATCTCAAATATTTCCGAGGAATAGAAGTAGCATGAATAAAAAAGGGCATATCTATATTTCAAGGGAAATATGTACTTGATCTTCTCAAGGAAACTGGAATAATCGGGTGTAAAATAGCAGAACATCTGATGGACTCTACAGTAACACTCGGAATCAAAGAAAATAGTACACATATGGACAAAGGTTGTTACCAAAGATTAGTGGGAAAACTCATTTAATTATCTCATACTAGACCAGATATTGGTTTTTTAATAAGTGTTGTAAGTTAATTTATGAACAGTTCTACTGAAGAACACATGAAATAAATCTATCGTATACTCAGGTATCTCAAGATGACACTAGGAAAAGGATTATACTTCAGTAAGAATCCCACTAGAAAAATTGAAGTCTTTGCAGATGCTGATTGGGCAGGCTCTATAGTGGATCACAATTCTACCATTGGGTATTGTACATTCGTATTGGGAAATCTTGTAACTCAGGGAAGTAAGAAACAGTCAGTAGTCACTCGAAGTAGTGTAGAAGCTGAATTTAGAGTTATGACTCATAGGATTTGTGAAAGAATATGGTTAAGAAGACTACTCAATGAATTGGACTTCACAACTCATGAACCTATCAGCATGCATTGTGACAATCAAGCTGCAATAAGAATTGGGAAAAATCCAATTCATCATGATCGAACCAAACATGTAGAAATTGATTGTCATTTCATTAAAGAGAAGTTAGATGGAAAAATCATGGACCTACTAAATACATCTACACATCATCAAATTACAGATATCCTTACCAAAGCATTACCTCGAACAATCTTCGAAGAATTGAGTTGCAAGTTGGGAATAATTAATATCTATTACCCAACTTGAGGGGGAGTGTAGACTTTCAAAGAATAAAGAGGAAGAACATACTCCAATTTATCTCCATCATCTCTCGTAATATACTTTTCAGATGCCATTGTTTTAAATACATCAATGAATTACTTTGATGAGGATGTGTTTGGATGGCCTGGCTTAAAAATGGATTTCTTCGATCATTTTGAAAGTGACACTAAATAAGCTAGGGTCTAAGAAGCTCGTAGGAATAAGGGAGTTTCAAATGGGAAGATGATGGTTGATTTCCTGATAGAGGTAAACAATATACTAACTTACACCCCAATTTTGTAATGTTATAATTGAGGACCCGACATTTGTTTTCTTTTTTTAAGGTCTTATCTTTGGTTAGGGAGGACAAATTGTCTCTTAAGGTGTAAAAATGTGATGTACAAGCTAACTGCTTACAAATAGCGAAGTACCAGAAAGTCATTGAGGATAAAGACATTCTTCTCATTAAGAACAAGGCCAAAATATTAAAACTTAAAAGAGACCTCCTTGATAATTCAAAGAAGTTGAAAAGGCAAACAACTACTATTTCGAACAGGGACAAAGAGTAATCCATTTTGAACAAGCAACTAAGGAGTTTCAAAAAGCTGCTAAGGAGGCTGAAGATATAGCAAGCTCCCTTCGAGAGAAAATGAGTACAATGATGAAACATATGAGCTCATTGTCTACGTTGGTGGAAATTCTCAAAGGCTTACAAAAATGGGGTAAGTTTTATGATAAGCTTTATGATAAACAGCCTAAAGACCTAGACCGAGAAATTAAACTTATCTATTCCATACTTCACATTAATGTGAGCTTTTCCAATTAGTAGGAGCAAAGCACCTCCAACTAACACTTTGCTACCTTCACCCTATGGTAAACTAAAGGCCAGGTCGAGGAAGCCATTGTAGGTCTTTCTTATTCTTATAAGCTTCTATTAGTGTAGCTTTCTACTTTTGTGATATCACCGTCAATACCTGAGCAATTAATAAGCTCCTATTTTTAGGACTCCATTATGATTTTAATGTAATAAATGGTTCTTTTACAAATACAATTTGTACACCTATAACTTTTGAAGTGTACAACTAGCATTTATGTTCGTATATGAACTAATTACAGCCCATAAATGGGGAAAATGACTATATGACACCTTATGACAAGATGTGTGATTGGTGTAAGTAACCTTGTATGCCATTTTAGATGTATTTTCTAACTATTATCCATAATACTCTTTTCATTATACATGATATGTCCATTTCCATGGATTCAAAATGAAAAGTAGAGACCTGTCATGAAATCTTAGAGTTTATTGATCAAGAATTATGCAATTTAAAGGCTTACTTCGAAGCCATAGAACAAGAGTTATAGAATACACACATTGAATTGACCAACACACTTAAACCAAACGAAAAAAATACAAAAAAAGAAAGTGATGAATTGCAAAGAAAGTGATGAATTGCGTAAACTAGCATAGTATTGAAAACAAAGGCATTATAGAAGAATTCTTGCAACACTCATTGTTTTTTAGCACTTTCTTTTATATTTGTTTAATTTTTTTTCTCTAATAAGTAATACAAACTGATTGTCATAATTTGTAACCCAAAAACGTGATCTAAGTACAATATTATTTAATATAGTATAAAATAGCACACAATTTCTTTCAAATGGATAAAAAATAACATAATATGATAACATGAATAAACATTCTACTATATCATTTAATTTTTTTACTTGTTTAATCAAACACAAACATCATATGACATAAACTTAATGAGCCATTTTTTTTTACTAAAACAATATATTTGTGTTTATAATAAGTATGATGTGTCAAATACAATTATTATTCATTTATTAAATTAATTAGCATAAGTTTCCCAAATTATCATCTTAACCTAAATCTAGTTTATAAAATAAATAGTAAGCATCAAACTATCTATCGACAAAAGTAATATAAAAATTTAATGTTAAAAATAAGTGTGAATTTAAAAAGAAAAAAAAGTACCTATATGAGTTTACACACTCAATTTGTCTCACGTTGTTTTTTTACATATCTTTAAAGTTATTTTATAATGCATTACTTTATGACTTGGATTTGGGTCCCAAAGGGTTACCTATTTTTGTGGATAAGTGAGAAGACATGTAACTATTGGTTTATCACACACGCACACACCATCATCCGTCTGGTTCATAACAGTATTTGAGGTGAGGTGACACTTTATTTTTTTAACTAGTCATAGAAGACTCAATTTATTAATTAGAATGAGTCCCTCTCTGTCCACGTTTCCCTTGATATCAGTTTTATGAATTCCTCAACGTCCTTTTTTTATGAGCGTTTACTCCTATGTTTTCCTCTTCAACAATTTAAAAATAGAGACAGTGGTCACATTAATGAAACACAACAAAACCAACTCTCTTGACAATTCTCTTTACATAGTTTATGTTTATGTTTTTATTATTTGATTTCAAGAAATCTAATTTAATTGAGGTGTAGTATTTTGGTCTTCTATAATATAATATATTTTTAAAATAGAGTCAGATTCTGGGTTATTTTATCTTAGGGATGACGAGATTAAGAACCACTTAACAATTTGAATAGAGTTGCAAAACGTCTTATAATCTATTACTCAAACCATGCAATAACTATGATAACTTTGTTTCTTATTTTATTAGTTCTGAAGGAGCACTTAATATCACATGCTTGACATATTACTTTATTTTTATACTAATTGATCATGAGTTACTTTACTTATATGTATTTTTATCATATTTTGAGTTTATGAATTTTTCAATTATTTGAAAACCAAAATTTAAAAACAATATATATAATTATCTTGTTATAAATCTCTCATTTTACTTCAAATAAATTATATACATGCATAACAATTAAGAATCATGATGTTTTCGTTAATAAATAAACGATTTCTTAATGAAAATTTTAAATTATTTATTTTAAAGTTTAAGTTTTTATGAGCAAATTCATAATCAAAATAGAAGGACAACGTGCACACTTAGGGAAGTATACAAATTGAAAAAAAATCTTAAAAATAATATAATTAAGTTGTTCAAAAATTAGTTTGATTGATTACATATCCTTAAAATTTATAATAATAAAAATATCATCTAAATAATATAAAATGGAGTTGAATTAAACATAATTAAATATTAAATGATATTATTTATGTTGTTTTATGGATCACTTTTTATTCATCATTTAAAATACAAAAAAAAAGTAGTTTAGATTTTTTTTTCTAAGAATTTGCTAAACTTTTTGATACATGCAGTTCCCCTGCTCGTCAACATGTTAAGTGACAATGATGATTGAGAATTATCTGTTAATCAGTTAGATATTGAATATACTCGCTCTTAAATTTATGATAAAATCCTATCAGTTCTTTATTCCTTCCTCTAATAATTTATGAGTCAACTGAGAACTAGTCTCATTATTTATTTTATCGATCTTATTTAAAACTTAGGTTATAAAAATTATTTTTATGTTATTTTGTTAGTGAAAAAGATGTGATGGATAATGAATACATTAAACTTACATTTAATTGATTAAATATAACACATGTATATTTATATATTTTTTATAATAATATATCTCATAATTAATTAGTTTTTAATTAAAAAAGAAATTACTCAAAAATCTTAATTTTAACAATATTTTTCAATGAAACCTAACAAAATATTTTTTAATATCCACTACTATAATCATACTTACTATCATTTCATATTTTATTATTGATTAAAGTATGATTGGGTGAAAAACAATTGATTGATAAAAAAAATACTTTTTTAATAGAAAAAAAATAAATAAGTTAAAAAATTTAATAATTTTTCTAATTAAAAATCATTTCATCATAAAAAAATATAATCATTATATGATATTTTACTCTATTTAATAAAAAACTATATGAATTTTTTTTACTTAACCTACTTTTCATAAATAAAGTTCCTTATAAACATTATTCCTAAACTAGTTACTAAATATTTTCTTCTATTATCATTTTACTATTACTATTAGATGGGTTAATTATATTTATATCATATAAGATAATTTATAAAAATATTTAAAATATTTACTTTGTTATAATTATACCAATAACATATAAATAACAATAAAAATATGTCTAATTTTGAACATAATTACATTATTATTCATATGTTATGGATATAATTATCACTTTAAAAATACATGGTATTAGTACATTTTTATCGATACTTATACGTTATGATTAGGGATTCCTATCAATCTAAAAAATCCGATCAATCCGAAAAAATTGAGTGGTTTCGATCCGAAGTCGGATTCGGATTCGGATTCAGATTAAAAATATTCAAATTCAAATAATCCAATCTGATTCGATACATTTATATATTATTTTAAAAAATATATATAATAATTAATAAACCTAAGTATCTATCCTAACTTATTAAACCTAATATAGCCGTCAACCATCTCTTAACACAAAACCTATTTTTTTTTCAACTGCATACATCTCTCTCTCTGCCTCCATTACTGATTTCAGGTTCTATTGCTAGCCACTGTCCTGTTGCTATCCGTTTTGCTACTACCGCTCTGTTGTTGCCGATCGACTATTGTTGATCTACTATCGCCGCTCTGCTATCGCCAGTTGCTGCTCTCTAATCTTTGTTATATCGTCGCTGCTCTGCCATCGTTGTTATGTCGTCGCTGCTCTAGTCTCGCCATTCTACTGTCGCTAGTCTTTGCTCTACCATCGTTTCTTTGTCATCACTGCTCTGGTTGTTGGTCTGCCGTCGCTGCTCGCCTGTAGTCTGTCCTTGTTCGTTGTTCACTCATGTGGGTGTTCATTGTTCTTCATCGTCTTGCATAGAAGGTTATAATTTTTTTGAATTTTTTTCTTTTTCTGAATTTTGATTTCATATCTAATATTCAAATGCTTTGTTTTGGTTGCTATTGATAGTTATAACTTTTGTTTCAAATGGATGTGTGAAGCAAGAAGCTATCTAGATCATATTGTGTGATGTGTTGTTTTCTTATAGTAATTTTCAAGAGTTATGAGATGAAATTACGAGTCTCAGTGAAAATGTGATGGTATTGTAGAACAAAAATTGGGTGACATTATAAGAAAACTTTGTACTGGGAGGTCTATTTTGGACGATTTTTTTTATTCCATGTAACTTTTCGATATCTAGGCACGACAAACTGCCAAAGACAGTTTGTCTAGAATTTTCCCCCAAGAAATTCTATTTTCATGTTTTAATTGAGTTACAAAATTTTTTAAGCTACTTTTAAAATATTGAGGTCTATTAATATTGAACAATGAAATACCAAAATTCGGATATTTTATGTTCATTTCAAAGATATGTTATGTGTCAATATTTGACCCAAAAAAATTAGATAAAAATGCAATATATTTAACCTTCTTTTTTGGTTAATTAAAAGAACTTGATGTTTATGACATAAATCTTTCTTGACTTGGTAAAACAAATGTCAGCATTGTAGTACATCATGGTTATTTACATAATTATAAAAACGAATATCATAAAACATTGTTTTATAAATGGTGCATGTTCATTCCTCAAGATTTAAGATTTTATTTTTGATAGCTCGAGATGTATTGACCATACCGGTATTTATTGTAGTATCTGAATCTACATTCTCTACTGGTGGTCGTACAATTAGTCCATACAAGAGTTCCTTATCTTCTAAAACTGTACAATCTTTGATTTGCACTCAAAATTGAATTCGTTCATCTCCAGTCATTAATATCCAAGAGTCACTTGATGAAATTGAGGTTATAAAATCACGTATATTGCATAAAACTTTCAAATATATATTTTAAATATATATAGATTTATTTGTTATCAAATATATATTATTATGTTTATTAGCTTATTATTTATGTATATTTTCAACTTTTTAATTTTTCATCATGCATACGTTTTTGATGGTATTAGTGACTTAAACCTTGAATGATTATCAAAAAGAGTTCTTGTTATTATTACTGTTTGTAGAGTGAAATTAATTTATGTAATTGATAATTAATTTTTTGGAGTTACATTATGTAATTGATGTTGAATTTTTTCTTTTTGATTATTTTTGTTGAATTATTTTTATTCATGTTGTCACCTATTTTTTAATTTGTATGAAAAATATTTTTATTTTAGATTTTTTTTATTTTATGTAATTTTTCATTTTATATGTTGAAATTATATCATATTTGGATTGACATTTATAGCCGTTCGTATTGATATTTCATAATTTGTTTATTTATGTAATTTTTTTAATAGATTTAAATTAAAATTTTGACCCTATCCGATCGAATTGACATTTAAAGCGGATTTGGATTGAATAATTTTCAGATTGGATCAGATTCAGATTGATTTAAAATTGGTAGATTAGGATTTGTTCGGATTGACATGTAAAACGGATCGCATTCAGATTGAATAATTTTTGGATTGAATAATTTTTGGATCAAATTCAGATTGATTTAAAATTGACGGATTCAGATTTGTTCGGATTGACATGTATAGCGGATCAGATTCAGATTGAATAATTCATAATTTGTTTCAGATCGGATTGGATTCGGATTGACCTAAAATTTGCGGTTTTGAATCGATGCTCACCCCTAGTTATGATTATACTTACAACAAAATAACTTTTTAGACATTTTTACAAATTATCATATATGTGTGGACATAAAATGTACTTAATTCATTAGATGGGAGAAAAAGTTTGGTGGAAATTAATTTACTACCACATCAGATGGAACCCCATGGGCTTTTGTTACATAGTATTAAAGATTTTAACTATATAATTTTTATATAATCACGTAAACATAAAGTGAGATCGCATTATACAAAATAAAATGATTATATATAAATTTAATATCAATGATGGATATAAGTCTAAGTCATACAAGACATTTTATTTGATCTGTTTAAAATTTTAATTCTAAAATTATATGTTTTGAATTTTTTTTCATTTCTGTAAGGACTATGAGTGTAAGCTATTTTCGTGGACAAAATATTTATCTGTAAATTTATTTTTAGATCTGCTATGAAGTCTATCAAGAAAAGCCAAACAAATGCTCGAGTTCCAGATAATTATACTTCAGGTATATCTTTGATAACTACGATACATAGGATTACATTTATGCATTTAATAGTACATGCTTATAAATCTGACATTATTTTTAGTTCTAAAATATGAAATAAGATATGCTAAAAGATATTAGATAAGATATACTTTAAAATAAGATATGCTAAAAGATATTAGATAAAATATACTTTAAATTATATTTGAAATCATTATCATAAAAGATAGCATAAAATCTATTTTAAAAGAAATCTATTTTATATAAGAGTTATCTTAATTAATGAATAATACTATCATATTTGTAATAGAAAAGATATTTATTAATCATATATGAGTTATCTTAATTAATGAGTAATATTAATCCTATTTGTAATATAAAAGATATTTATCAATCATATATGAGTTATCTTAATTAATGAATATTATTAATACTATTTGTAATAGAAAAGATATCTATCAATTACATAAGATTAAGGGTTTTAATTTTTCTTATAAATAAAACTTATTACTTGTTGTTTCAATTAACCATACAAGAACATTATTATAATATTTTTAATTTCTCTCTCTTGTTTTACAAATATAAGATTATAATTCTTTAGGCTTCTTTATTTAGTTAATCTATCAAATATTGGTGGTTATATTTGATTCATTAATAAACCTAATTATTTTATGATATTTTGATATTATGTTCTTATGGCTTCTTCTTTATTTTGGTTCTTAAATTGTTAGATCAAATAATTGTTTTTGTCATATCATAATTATTTGATTTGATTATTAATCTTTAAAAAAGCTATTTTTATTGAACTTATATTTGATCTTTTTGGTCTAGGATTTGCTAGTTGATTTAATTTAAATGACATATATTTTGAATAATCTAGTTAGGATTATTCATTATTAAATCTATTCTACAACACACACGAGCACTTGTGTTTTATGCTAAATTTTTTTGCAGTTATTTCGAGAACGTATCTGATTGGCGGGAAGCTTATTGGAACGTTGATCTAGAAACCGCTCACGCTAATATTGGAAACTGTGAAAACAGAACAATGACTCATAAGTAAAGTACATTGGGGCAGTATCCTAGGGAGGGTAGCATAAGACCGAGTTTGTACTTGAACATTTGATTTTCATAGTGGAAAGTTAGGTGGTCCGGTGGTGGGTGTGACCTAGGTTGTTTTCACCTAAAAATATCGTGTGTTATTATTTTATTTCCATACTTATTTTTATACATGATTGCTTTGTTTAGGTTATTAAATTATAAATTAGTAAAAATTAAAAATAACCTATTCACCCTCTCTAGGTTAATTAGGTCCATAATTTATAAACTTTCAATTTTAAATTAAAAATAAATTTTTTTATTTTTAAAATGTAAAAAAAAATATACAAATAAATTAAATAATGACTTAAATAAATTTTCATAATAAAATTATTTTAACAAGTGAAAAAATTATATAAAATAAATAAATTATTATTTTAAATATAAATTATTTTATTAAAATAATTATTATAAATTTTATCTGATTATATTATATAAATTGTTATAAAATATTATACAAAATAATTATAATTAACTTATTAAATTAAGTCCTTGATTCTTTTGGTTGGTTAAATTGATTCTTATTAGTTTGTTCATAAAAATGAGTAAAACCAATTACAGATTTGGTTATCCGTAACATAAATTTAATTTTTTTTAATAAATTTTTGGGATAGATATAATTTTGTGTATTAATCAAACATTAAACAACCAATATTTATTAAATTTAATTATATATTTGTTAAATTAATATGTTTAGAATTAATTAGGGTTTAAATTAATATGTTAAAAAATTTTCTTTTTGGATATTTTTTAATAACCGTAACAAACGGTTACTCGTAAATAAAAATCGTATTAAAACTATAACAATTTTTAAAAAAATTTAAATACAAATTTTATAATACAATTTTAAAACAACTATATCAAAAATCATATTGTATACGAATATCCATTGGTATTCGTGCATATCCTTTGTTAACACAATTAAACATCAAATTTGGTCAATTTTGGTTGTTTCATAACAGAAATCAAAGCTTTTAATTTATTATAAATTTATATTTTTTATTTAATTATATATAATATTATAATTAATATAAAGATAAATTTAAATAAAAAATTATATTACCTAACATTATTCAATCAGAAATCTCACAAACTCTTCCAATTTCTAATAACCTGTTCAACTATCTTACTTCTGCGTCCTGACTTATTGGCAGAAGCGACCATCTCGTGTACTCAACAGGGACTGTATACCATTTAATGCTCACCAAACTTTTAGAGTGAGAACCACCTGATTATTATAATATGATATTATTATTTTTCGTTAAATTTAAATATTCTCATTATTATTTAAATCATTATTTTTTACACTTCAAAATAAATTAACATTTTATTAATTAACTATTCAAAAATAAATTCATTTATAATAATTAATAAAAAATAAATTCATTTATAATAATTAATAAAAAATCTACTTATAAAATTACTCTTTTATAAAATAAAGATACTTTTGTATAAATTATTTATATTATAATATAATGATATATAATTTTAATAAATATTAAAAATAAATTGATTTAAAATTTATTTATTATGAATAAATGTATATATATGAATAATGTTATTTAAAATAAAATTATTTATGTATATCATAAATATATTATAATTATAATTGATATAGTAGTTTTTTATTTAATATAATTTTTTAGATTTGATTATACTTATCAATAATATTCAAAAATATATGGTAATTAACATTTTATAAAAAAAATCATGAAAGAACTATATTAACAATACTATATATCAATAAATTATTTATGGTCCAACATTACTTGCAAGAGTGCCTAGAGAAACTATTTTTAAAAGAATATTGGTATATAATATTAATGGGATTATAAGATTAAGATGTAAAGTAAGATTAATATAATAATGAGATAGAATTTATAAAAAAATTATATCTAAATAATATTGAGTAGTGTAACTAGGATCAAATATAATTTTTTTTAGAATATGATTATTGAGAGATGATATTAGTTTTTTTTAAGGCTAATAAGAAGGTATTATTGGTTGTTAGTGTAGTTTATAGTATATGACATGCATTAATTAAACATTGTATATTAACCTAGTAAGTTAATAATATTATAAAATAATGAATAAAAAAAATATTTATTATAAATTTATGATAAATTAAAATTAATATATTATATTATTATTAGTTAGAATTATGATATATTTATTTATTATAAATTTATAATAAATTAAAATTAATATAATATATTATTAGTAGTTATAGGTATGGTATATTTCTTATATATAAAATTATAATTTCTCGAATATTGGTAGCATCGGTGTTTAAAACAAATAACACGTACAACTTATGGTCCCAAGAGACACGAACTCTTAGAAGGCACCCAACGTACGTCCTTTCCCAAGAAGATGTAGTATAAAGGAGAGAAGTGTCCCTCACAATCCTTAGCGATCATTTAGACTCTGCTAAAACAGATTGAAGATAGCTTCTAACTGAAAAGTCTGTTTTTCCATATCATCTTTCTAGCTTTCATATTATTTTATAGCGAGAAAATGGAAGTGGTGTTGGACAGCTTGAGATTGTTTGTTAAGTCGCTCTGGGTTCTGCAGAAGCAACGGTTCCTTAATACTTTTAACGTTATGAGCTCTGCTGCGGTGTCCATCACCATGTCAGTTGTGCTCTTCATCTTGTCTATTGAATCCATTTACAGACACACAAGGCCAGACACAACCATTCCCTTGCCTTTGCATTGGTTTTAAGTTTCACTTTCTTTGTAAACAATTGGCCGCAAGTCCACCATTTTTTTCTTTTCACAACTGAAATGTCTAGCCTGCTCTTAAGGGATATAACAATGTGTGAGACAAGACTCGAATTCTACCATCAAACCTACTTTTGCTAGAGAGCCGACAACCAACTTAGAATGGTAAAGATTTATCACCTCTTACAAAATTCCTATGGTTCAATATCTTTCAAGTATAAGGTTTTTTTCCATGGTTATTTTTAGTAACTTCCTCTCAAAAGACAGTCATAATGTTGATAATTAAGCATATATTCTCAGGTGCTTTTAAAAGTTTTTTTTAAATTATGAATCTAATTAACAAAATATGAAAAATATATTCAAATTTTGTAAGTAGTTAGTAATATGAAAAATAAAAATCTAACACATGGATATTTTTAGATAAAAACGAATTAAGTCTACGAATGATTTAAAAAAAAACTATCAGTCTATAGGATCATTTAACTATTAATTATAAAAAATAAATATCTAGTTTCAAGATTATGATTCAAACTATTCACTTAGGTAATGTTCCCGAATAATCTACTTATAAAATGTTAAAGTGAAATTACTATATTTTTCACAAAATCAGTTAAAACACTTTTAGGAAATAAGTCAATATTGTAAAAAATAAATCCAAATCGTAGTAGAAGTAGATATTAAATTTAAGCACATAATAACTTGATTGATCTAATCAAGTGCTCGATCGATCGAACATCTTCTCAATCGATCCAGTGATCATAAAATCAATTAAAACATTTTTAAGAAATAAGAACAATACTATAAAAAGTCAATCCAAATTGTAATAGAAGTAGATATTAAATTCAAAGACCTGATAATTCAATTGATTTAACCAAGTGTTCGACCGAGTACATAGGTTGATCGATCGAATATCCTCTTTATCGATCTAGTGATTATTTAATTAATATGTAAAAAAAGTGAATCGATCTAATGATTAAATTGGATCGATCTACTAATGTATTAAAATCAAATCATTCAGGCAAATGTTACTCTATCGATTCAATCACTATTCAATTGATCGAGTACCCTATTTTTATATTGTTTGTATTGTGTCTACTATGCAATATAATGTGTATAAGAATAAAAATATACTTATATATGATCACTCGGGTTCGATAGTTTCTTCAACTTGAAAATATTTTTCTAAATAAGGTTTAGTGTTTATTAGATCCTGCTCAACTCAAAATGAAATAGTCCAAATCATATAACAAGTTAATAATTTTAAAATCTTACAATATTTTGATTGTAGTCTCTTTTTGCCTCTTAGGTGGCATTTGGTTTACAGAATGAAAAAAAACAATGTTGTTTGGTTTGACCACTAAAATCAAAGAAGAAATCAGTATTATAGTGTTTGATTTGCTACTGAAATGGAATGGAAAAAATTATAAATTAACTTAATATCCTTATATTTTCAAATAATATTATTTAATTATTATTTTTTCGTCACACAAAATAAATTATTGAAATCATTATTTTTCTTAATAATTATTACTTAAAAAGAAAATATATTATTAAAATTATTATTTTTCTAAATAGGGTTCAGGGTTTTGATATTTGAGATTTGAGAAATAGGGATTTAGGATTTAAGGATTTAGGATTTGGGGTTTAGGGTTTAGATTTATATTTATGGGTTTAGGTTTAGGGTTAAAATTATTATTTTTCTAAATAGGGTTTAAGATTTTAGGATTTGGGATTTTGGGTTTACAGTTTAAGGTTTTGGGGTTTAGGGTTTGGGGATTTGGGATTTGGGATTTGGGGTTTAAGGTTTGGGGTTTGGGGTTTGGGGTTTGGGTTTTAGGGTTTAGTAATTTAGAGATTTAAGGTTTAGGGTTTAGGATATCAGAATTTAAGGTTTTGGGTTTTGAGATTTGAGTTTAGAGTTATATTTAGGGTTGGGTAAAATTGAAAAAAAATTGAAATAAGAATGAAATCATGATTCTTAAAAGGGAGAGAAGGAATTGAGATTTATTTTCCTTGAAAAATCAATTTCATTCCTAACTCATTTTTTAGTCCAACCAAATACACAAATAAAATAAATCAATTCTGATTTATTTTTATTCCCTCCAATCAAATACATAATTAAAGATAATTTTTCCATTTCATTTTGCTCTTAACACATTTTTCACCAATGTTGACAATATCAGCAATTGTAATCATTTTTAGTCTTAATTAACCTCTCAAAAGTAAAGTCTAAAAGAGTCTGTGTCTCCAACATCAATTTAGGATAGAAATTTACTTATGATTGGTGATGAAAAATGATTTTGGATTTAAAAGAAAATAAAAAAACCGTAGGCTTTAGGCTTTAACATGTGGGAGATAATGGGTTATGTGTCCCTATTAATGTGTAGGGCTGTGCTCCTTTACCAATGTTTTGGTTTTTAATTTTTTAGTTGTGTTAGTTAAAATATTAAATTTCAATTATATCTTTTTAATTAACTACATATGTTATAAATGTGATTAAAGATGATATTTTTTTTATATATTTTATCTTTAAATTAAATGACCTTATATACTAGCTACAAGATTAATACTGTATACTTTTTAAAGTGGACTAAATCGCCCTTGTTAGGAAATTACAATATTAAGAGGACCATTATTCCTCTGGGTGAATATTTGACGTTATTAATAAAAAAGTATTATTCTAAATATGGATCTCGTTCCTCACACAATAGAATGACATATTATCTGGTTATTTTTAAAACCATTATTATTTCACATAAAGTTTTATGTTCACAACAAGCATACCAAAATAACTTTATTAAACACCAGATAACATCACATAATAATATGTAGTTTTGAAAAGATGTCTATATCTTATTTTTGAATTAATAATAATATTTATAGAACTTATATTTATAATACAATAAATATAACAGAAGCTAGAAACAATCCCTGATAATAAGGAAGAATAAAATTTTAACTCTAACTAAATATACACTTAATGTAATATAGTTTCAGTTTCTAATATATTCATGTATTTTAGGATTTCAATACTTTTCTTAAATTAAATCATAAATATTAATCATGTCTAATTTATAAATGAAATTATCAAAACTTTATCGAGGAAGGCTTTTTGTGAAAATACCTACTGGTTGCTCTTTTGTGAGAATATAAGTAATACAAATAATTTCATTTTCAATTTTTTTCTTTATGAAATATTTATCTACTTTTACATGTTTTGTTGAGTTATGTTGAACTAGATTAAGAAAAATAATGTTGGTGGCTTTGTTTCACAGTTTGATTTGCAATTCTTCTAGGAGTTTTTGTAACTATAATACATATCCCTTGTGTAGTTGCTCGAAACTCAGCTTCAACATTGTTTCTAGCTACTATAATTTGTTTCTTATTTCTCCAAGTTATTAAGTTTTTCCAAATAAAAGTGTAATAACTAGTAATGGATCTTTTATCAGCATTTATAAATACTTATATCTCTCTACATTCACTCTTCTTGAAAAGTAGTACTTTTTTTGGAGAGTTTTTGAGATATTTGAGGATTCTGTATACAACCTCTAGATAAATTTTTTTGGTGAATGCTAATGTTGGCTCCCTATACAAACTACAAATACAATGTTAGGTTTGTGTGTGATAGGTATATTAATATCCCAACTAGTATTTGATGTCTATCTTTTTCAACTAGTTTACCATTATTTTTTGCCTTCTTTCATCCTTTAGCTAAAATGTTACTTGGTTTGCTACCAAACATGCCACTTCTAGTTAAAAGATTAAGAACGTTACTTTCCTTGGGAGACACTAATGTCCTTAGATATAGCAATGTACATACCAAAAAAAATACTACATTTTTCTCAGGTCTCTTACTTCAAAATATGCACTAGAGTTTTCTTAAGCTTCTCAATCTTAGCTAAATCATTCCTAATAAGGATTATATCATTAACATACATAATAGAAATTATCTTCAACCCTCTCTAGATTGTTGAAAGAAAATAATGTGATCCGACTATCCCTGTTGATATCCTTGATTTTTTATCACCTTTGTAAATATATCAAATCATGCTCTAGGTGATTGTTTGATTACACGCTATATTTGTCTCCCCCCATTTGCAAAAACCTGGTGGTAGATACATAAAAATCTCTTCGTCTAACTTACCATTAAGAAATGCATTCTTTATGTCAAGTTACTAAAAGGTCCAATCGAGGTTTACTATCAATGATAATAGAACCCAAATTGTATTTAGTGTTGTCATAGGTGCAAACGTCTTTGTGTAGTTGATACTATAAGTTTGAGTAAATCCTTTAGTAACCAGGCGAGCTTTATAACATTCAATTGTCTCATCGACCTTGTACTTCACTGTAAATAACCATTTACAAATAATAGGTTTTTTACCTCGTGGTAAATCCCATCACATCCTAGATTTCAATTTTTTCCAAAGCTCATAGTTCTACCATTATTGCTTCTCTGCATTTGAAAATCTCCCATGCTTATTAAATATTTTTATCCTATCAAGATTAGAGGTAAAAACATAAAATCTAGGAGATAAAGTATTGTAAGATACAAATTTTGAGATAAGATGAAGAGAATAAGACTGAGTTATTTTCTAAAAGTAATAGGTGAATCATTACTAGAAGAAACAAAATTACCTGTGTTAGAAGGAAACTCAAGGATACTTGAAGTTATCACCGATTTAGACTTTCTTAGTGTACCAAGAGTGAGATTATCTTTGTATTTTGGGTTGGCTTCCTTGAATAAACAAATATCTCCTTGTTTTTTTGTGTGTCAATATCTTTCTTTGAGTTCAAGTTGTTTTATATATATGGAAAATTAGAATGATATGGTGTGGTATATTTAAGGTTAGTGTTTTGAACAACCTCAATAAAGGAAAGATCAAAATTCAAAAAACAAACTTCACTCAAATTCTCCCCTTAATGAGAAGGATTATAAGAATAAGGTGTATTTTCAAAGAATGTAACATTAAGACTAGTGAAGATCCCTTTTTGTTAGGAATAACTAAAGTACACAAGAAACATACAAGAAAATAAGACACAAGAAATTTTACGTGGTTTGAAAAATTAGCCTAGTTCACACCCAACATCACAGATAAATCAAAAAATATTATTTCTTTATATATTTGTCTTAATACAATATCCAATACACCTGTGTCCCAAGAATAATATTAAAATCTCAAAAATCTTACTCAAATACAAGGCCTTAATATACCCAATAATTCTCTCAACATACAAAATATAATAAATAGAGAAACTCAAATACATTAAGTCATTTTCTCTATTTTAATTTGTATAGTCAAATCACATATACACACGATACCCTTTTTTTCTTTTTTATTGTGTTGTATCTCTCCGACTTTGGCCTAGTTTAATAGCATTCCTTTTTTCCCACCTTTTTATCAAAACAAAGCAGCAATATATAACACTTTAAACAAAGCCTTTTGGCTTTTCTTATTTCCTTGGACTTTTGGTTTTGTATGTCATCCAATGGTAAAGCCTAATAAATGAAAGCTTTTCATTTAATCTCCACCTTAACCAAAAAACAATTATTTGTATCAATACCACATCATGATATATCCATACACATTATCATTGAACCCTATTTGTGGGTATGAGGTACCCACCACTTCATTTAATACATAACCTAAAAAAATTCATTCGAGATTACTCCACCTTGATAGTAGCATTTTAACACCATATTTTTATTACTAAAAATGGTAACCACTTCATTGAACTTGATCTATTTTTCTTGCCTCGCATCACAAATATTATTGTAAGATTTAAACTTTGAGTCAATTGTCATCTTACCCTTTATGGTGGATGTAACTCCACCTCGAATAGGATTTTCAATCAACTTATATAAGCTTCCCTTCTTCTTTCGTTTCATTATGACCAAGTAACCTTTACTCACATCTATAGACTTTTTCCTTGCAAAAAAACCATAGCCAAGAGAATCAAGTTTGCTCAACGAAATAAAATTCTTTCTCAAACTTGGAACAAATCTTACATTACTAACTGTTTGGATAGCTTTATCATACATCTTCATCTTGACAATGACTTTTCCAATGACCTTACTCATTGATTTATTGGCCATCACAACATCACCATCAATACAAGACTTGTAACTATCAAACAATTTTTTGTTTGCACACATATGAAAACAACATATAGAATCCAAAATTAAATCATTCAAAGAGCCTTCACATGTAGCCACACATATGACATCAGAATCAAAATCATAAATTTCAGTGACATTTTCCTCCTTTTCCTCTTTCCTTTTCTTTTCATCAAGACTTCTTATATCTTGTAGTATGTTTTCATAAAATCTCTTAATGTTTCCCCTTTTATGATAATAAAAACATTCAATGTCATCTCTTGAACGAGACATGAAACAATTCCTATCTCCACTAGAATCTCTTCCTCTAGGTTATTAACATGCTTTTCCAGCCCCACCTCCGGTCACATGAGCTTTCGAGAGCCCGGTCCGGATCTAAACGATTTTTTATGTATGTCTCATGTCTTTCAGCTCAGCGGGATCCAGAGAAAGATAGACCTACCTACCAGTTCTAAGTGGCAAGATCAATCGCTCAAGAGAAAGTTTTTTATAAAATACTAAAATAAATTATATATATATATATATATATATATATATATATGTATAAATTGTTCTAATATCTTATTATTTTCAATTAGATATAAAATAAACAAATAATATAGTAATATATATATGAATTAAATATGAAAATAGAGTAAACTAAAATAGTATTAGTTTTTAATATATATAAATGAAAGAGAGTCTCAGGCCTAGCTCTTCCCCAATATAATCCATACATTTCAAGAATGAAAAAATGCGGATATAGTTGAATGGTAAAATTTCTCCTTGCCAAGGAGAAGATGCGGGTTCAATTTGGGAGGCCTACGCCCCATAGAAACTGTCTACCTGAGACTGTCCCTTGGCCCGTAGGTCCTGACACAAGGTTAGAATTCTAGCTCTTCTAGAGTGGTATCTCACTGATGGCTCGGGCCCCCCCCGGAAGGGGGCCTTCTTCGCCTTCCACCTAAGCTGCGCAGGAAAGGCCCAAAGCCAATCACAGGGAACAGTGAAGCTTCATAGGGTCTTTCTGTCCAGGTGCAACATATAAGTTATCATGCTTGCATATCCCCCATTTGGGTCTCCAACAATTATTCCAATAATAACATATCCAATTTGACCTATGGACGAATACGCAAGCATACGTTTCATGCTTGTTTGAGTAATATACCCAGAACTCCTATTAATAAAAAAATAGAACCTCCTACAGTGTACAAAATAAATTTTGTGGCTGAATACAAACGTTTCTTTCCACCCCACATGGATAGAAGTAGATAAATTGGAATTAATTCTAATTCCCACATGATGAAAAAAAGTAAAAGGTCTTGAGAAGAATCTTTCCTTTACTTGATGAACTTGCTCTTGAATCTTCTTGGGTAACAAGAACATCTCTACATGCTTGAACTGTTATCTTGATCACGTTACCAATTTTCAAAAGTTCTATTGACACCTTACTCATGGTCAATGTATTATTTCCATCGAGCAATATTGTCACCAATGTATCATATGATTTTGGTAATGAGCATAACAAAATCATTGCTTGGTATTCATCATTTATCTTTACATGAACATTCATAAATACATCTATTTAACTTAGATGTGTGTCTTCTAATATCATCACCTTCTTCCATCCTTAGGGCATATAATTGTTTTTTTTTTCAAGTATAACATATTTGTAATAAACTAAAACATATAAATTTTCCCAATATTTTCACAATTTTGATGAAAAATTCTCATTCATCACACTATATTTTACTTCAAAAACTAAACTTAAGCGAATAGTGCTTACTCCTTTTGCTTCTATTTCTTCCCAATCATCCTTCTTCATGTCTTCTGGCTTCATTCCCTTTAATGCCTTAAAAAGACCTTGTTGTACTAGTGTATCCTACATATTGCTTTTCCAAATGTTGAGTTAATTTTTCTATCTAAAATCTTGTTGCCATGTTTCTTTATTCAAGACCTTCAACCTTTGGCTCTGATACTACTTGTTTGGAATAGCAAAAACACACAGGAAGATAAGACCCATGAATTTTTATGTGGCTAAAAAAATTAGCCTATTTCACACCCACTGTCACACACAAACTTACTAATATTACTTCTTAATACAAGAGTCTTAACCCAATACCCAATACACCTATATCCTAAGAAAAATATTAAAATCTCAAAAATAACACTCAAATCCAAAGCTCCAATAGACTCAATATCACTCACACACACAAAATATAATAAATAGAGAACATTAAATACAATAAGTCACTCTCTATTTTAATTTGCATAGTCAAATCACATACACATACAAGACTTTTTTTTATTTATTTTTTGTGCTATGTCTCTCTGACTTTGGCTTGGTTTTGTAGCACTTTTTTTCACCTCTCTATTATACAAAGCAACATATATACAACACTTTAAACAAAACCTATTGGCCTTTTTTAGTGTCAAGTGATAATGGGCATTAAAATTCATATTATTCCTTAAGCTTTTTTGGCTTTGTATGTCATCTAACGACAAAACCTAATAAATGAAAGTTTTTCATTTTTCCTCTACCCAAACGATAGGTTTTTTTTTTGCTATTAATATAATTTTTTTGCAAATAGATCGTAGCATTTTTAGCCTTTTGGTTAGAAGAAAATATAATAAAAATACATTTAAGAACTCTTGAATCCAATTTATTTTGATTTTGGGAATGAACATGTACAAAATTTGTATAACCAAACACTACGAGGGATAGATCAAAAATAAAAAAGAGTGGTAAGGAAGTCAATCTTGAGTTTGTGGAATGGTGTTTCAAAGGAAAATAACACAAGTAAGCATTATATTTACGAGATAGGTAGATGTTAGGATCGCATCTCCACATAACATTTTTGGTCTAAAAGATGTTTATTTTTTCATTTGACAACTCCATTTTATTAAAAAGTTTCAACACAGGAACTTTGATGAATTATCTCATGGTGGCGAAGATAATTTCCCAAGGTGGTATTGAAATATTTAATATTGTTATCAATACGTAAAATTTAAATTTGTGTTTTAATCATGGAGTAAAAATTGATAAAAATAATGTGAACATCAGTTTTATCTTTTAATAAATAAATACAACAAACTCGAGTATGGTCATTAATAAACGTTACAAACCATTTTGTATTGTTACAATTTAGAGTATGAGACGATCCCCAAATCATTATGAATTATAGTAAATAACTTCGATGGTGTATATTTGGATTTTGGGAATAATGTACGCTAATGTTTTGCAAGTTTGCAAATTTCATATTGTAAACTAGACAACTTTTTATTTGAAATAATAGAAAGAAATAAGTGTTTCAAATATGGGAAATTGGGATGACTTATTCTAAAATGTCATAACAAAATTTCACTATCCTTATAAACATATGCAGATTCACAATTTACAATTTGATATTGTTCACTCACATTAGCTCCCTTACTCCTTCTCACTCTTTAACACGATCAATCATCTTCCCCGATGATAAGTCCTAAAATACACAAGATGAGGGGAAAAAATTAGCAGAATAGTTGAAATGTTTTGTTAACTAACTAATAGACAATAAATTACACGATAACTTTAAAACATGGAGAATAGATCAAGAGATAGAATTAAAAAAATATGATACTCCTTTTTCCTACAATAAGTGAAAGAGTATCATTTATAACTTTTACTTTAAGATTTCAAAAACAGTAAATATGAGGATGGAAAATGATAAGCGTCAACCATGTGATCTGAAGCACCAGAACCAGTAATCCAGGGAGTTTTAATTCGAGAGGTAGTACTCAAAACTATTAGGAAATTACCTTTGTGTACTAGTGAACACAGAAGGAATATATGTGGATTATTGATCCAATGTTTGGAAGCTAGAAATTTTTTTGCAAAGTTGTTCCATTTGTTCTGGGTTGAAAGTTTCACCAAAAGTGAGACTTTTCCCTATTTGGTAATCAATTAACACTTGATAACCATGATTTTTTTAGTTCTATCTTGATTCCAATCCATGGATTTTTCGTGTATTTCCCAAAAATTATGTGACCATTTTTTTTACAGTGTTCACACCAAGGACATCTTTTTAGTTGACCTTAAACAGTACCAATTTAGGTCCTATAAGAAAATATCCTGGTCATATTAAGCTCACTTGGCTCGGTAGTTGCTGAAAACCCATCATTAGCCTCAGGTCCATTTGATCTACTAAGCCCAATCATTCTATTTGGTCTACTAAGCCTAATCATTCCATTTGATCCATTAGTCCTAGTAAGGTCACGAGTAAAAAATTTCCTCTGTATGACTCCTCAATCACATTCGATCGACGAGTTGTTAGGGCAAACCCATCAACCTCCTCTTGAATCGTGTTCAACATAGTTCCACGCCTCTTCTCCTAGCGATGCACTTTTGCAAAGATTTCTCGTGTTGATGGGAGTGGTCATCGATTGAAAAGTCTCCCCCTTACGTCATTCAACTCTAAATGAGCCCAATAAAGAATTCAAATATCATGTCACTCTTTAATTTCTTATATCAAACACTATATCATCCATGCATTCACATATTTTTTCACACTCAGGTCCAACTCTTGCCATAACGTTACCATTTTCATGTAATATTTTGCCTTATTTTCTTACTTTTTGAATTAATAATCATATTTATATACCTTGTATTTATAATACAATAAATATAATAAAAGTTGGAAAGAATTCCTAATAATTAGAAAAAATAAAATTTAAATTCTAACTAAATATACAGTTAATGCAAAACAATTTTAGTTTCTAAGATATCTCTGTATTTCGAAATAAAAATTTAAACTCTAATTAAATATACAGCTAATGTAAAACAATTTTAGTTTTTAAGATATCTCTGTATTTCGAGATTTCAACACAATGTCTCCCAACTATATTAGGGAACATAACTGTTTATATTTATAAATTATTTAACACCTTAGATGAATAATCTAAGGTTCAAAACTACCAGCAAAATAAAAAAATTCCTAATATATAAATGTATTTGAGATCTCAACAGTAGACATGTTATCCTTTATTTTTGATGAGTAAATTATGGGCATGCAGTAAAGTTTATCCTTTTTGAGTTATGAATCTATCACAATTTTGATTTACGTGATAATTTTTTCATTCGATAAAATTTACTTAAGCTTGACTATAATCACACATATCACATTAATCAAGATATATCTCGAATTTAAGACAGAGACTTTTTCCTTTTTGTTACCAAGGACTATTTGTTTTCCAAACTGCCTGTATAGCTGCTAAATATCAAATAGAAGCTTGAGAGTAGTCATACATGCTCATAAAAGAGAATTCAACCTTAATAAATTACTCATCACTGATGAGTCCTCAGCGTTGCTCCTGAAAAATCCTACTTTGACACAGATTCTTATTAATAAATGAGAAGGTCAATGTACATCAACAAGCTATTCCCCTGGTTCCACTTACATTATTGACATCTAAATTAATCAAAGCAACAACTCAAAAATTGACTTCCCAAATGTATATACCAAGCACTAACCTATATATTCATGAATTATTGTAACGGAACCAGACCATGCAGAAACGAGGTGTTTCCAGCGCGTGGGGAACAAACTTTTTTTTTGTTTGGAGCATATTATCTTACTACAGGCATAACACTAACAGCTAGGAGCTAGTAGTTTTTTCCACTCTCAGGCCTGCAGATAACCTTTCTCCTCCAAGTAACTTACCACAGTTTCGGCCATAACACAGGGTGATGTACAGTCATTCTCTTTCTGTTGCAATACAATCTGCAAAATATGGTTGAATACTTGCAATTTAGTGATGGACAATTTTCTGAGGAAAACAAAAATGATAACAAGAAATGAAGTTGAAAAGATTATTTTAGTTACAAAAGCATTTCAAAATCTAGTAAAGCACAATTGCAAACTTCAACATTATGAACATCGTTCACACTCACAGGCATACCTCACTGTTTAATGGGGGTTCATAAGGATCATCAATCCCTGTAAAACCTGCAACATGCCGAATAAACATTAATATAAATTTGCAATTTCTTATTCTACACCATTCATAAACAGAGAAACAATGCAAATGTAATAGAACCAGTCAAAGATGAAACAGCAAGATCAAGCCCCAACACAAGAGAAATATCCCTAATTTGCTATCACACACCATCTAGAGTGTAAACTGAAAAAGTTCAGAAACTAAATTGACCCAGAAGAGTGTCATGGTGAATTCTAAGAAGCTACCTTTTATCATTCCAGCTCGTGCAAGCTTGTACAGACCCTTCGGGTCCCTACATTCACAAATATGAAGTGGTACGTCCAAGAATACCTGTAATGTTACCTTTGTCAGTTCACACTAACAAAAAGACCATTGTGTTTGGTTTAAAATGTCTTACATAACAAAAAGACTACAAAAATAAGTTGATGAATGGAAATTGATTCTATTTTATGCAAATGCCTACTTATTGAACTGATACCTCAATGAAATCTCCTTTGGGCAATAGTGCACGGCATGCATCTCTGTCCTTCCTGTAGGGAGATATTAAACAGGCAATGCAAATAATGCCAGCATCTGCAAATAGCTTGGCTACTTCACCTTTTTTTCAAAGGAAAAATGTCAAGAAGGTATATTGCAAAAAATATGTGAAGGATTTAAGGTGCAAAATCTGTGACATGAACGTAACTCACCAATCCTCCTTATGTTTTCTGCCCTATCTTCTGCTTCAAAACTGAGATCACTATTTAAGCCATGTCGAACATTGTCACCATCAAGAATATAGGTTAGCTTTCCTCGCAAGTGCAAGACTTGACTCAAGGCGCATGCTAGAGTGCTTTTACCTAAAATCAGCACATTAGTTACATCTTTCTGAGAGAGAGAGGCATAAAATTATAAGACAGTTGCATAAAAATAAATGTAATCCATAAATCTTAGTTAGTATCATTATGGTTCTAAATGATTGCTTTTATTTGTCATCGCCTATAAGTGTACCGCAATGACCAATCTATTTGGTCCCCTTCTTCAACAAGTATATCTGCAAAGACAACATGAAATGAAATACACATATCTGAAAAGAGCTTTGTTAGTTGTCCACCAGTACTCCCCCTCCTTGTACCGAAAGCTGTATTTCATTAACTTATGCCCATGATGGTGCAAATACAAAACTAATCAACAAACTGGTCAAGTTTTATTTTACAAAAGCAGTTCCAAATCGGAAGCGGCCTATCAAATGATAAAAAAGAATTTCCTAGTTTAAGGTACAAACACAATGGTCACTAATAATGATATCATATCAAATTATCAATAGGGGAAAAAGAGAGAAGAATTAAACAGACTCACAGACCTGAACCACTAAGACCTGTAATCCATATGACACAGCCTTTTTGTTGAAGAAACTGCTGCCTATCAAGTCTCTCCACCAAACTCTTATGCCATACAATATTTGTTGACTTCCCAACCTTTGACATATGGCAAAGATTTTTACCTAATTAGATGATATGTTAAAATTAGAACCTCTTAATCCATTTTGAGGACAAACAACAAAATCAAACATTGACATCCTAAATATCTCAGGATAAAGACATGAAAGCAAAAAATTCCAATTATGCTCAGTGGTCCAAAACTGTTAAGCTGAAACAAAAAAATGTGACTGTTTGAACCGGAATTCTCACAAAGCAGAGGATATCTGGACGGGTTCACAATTCTTAATCGTTTCATCCATTCCTTTGCCCTTCCTCAGGATTGAACCTGAGACTTAATCCCTAAATACTCAAATTCAATGAAGCTGGTACCATCTGGAAAAAGGAATGGGTGAAACGATCAAGAATTGTGGACCCGTCTAGATATCCTTTATTCTGTGAGAATTCTGGTTCAAACAACAAAAGTGCCTTTTTTGCTAAAGATATCTACATGGGGGGCCTGGAATACACGTTGATGCTCAAGGTTAGTTCTTGACTAGACAGGACGGCCATCGCCAGACATGCATTTCTTCAACGCTTCTCCAGTTTCGAACATGTGACCTACTCCTATAGCCACAGATTTATGGAAGTTGGTACCATTGGACCTTTCATTTAAGTTCCACTACCGCACAAAGATAACATTCTTTACTTTGCTTTTGTTAAAATCAGAAGCAAAAACAAAATACGAAAAGCCTTTGAAGAAAAATAAAAAAATAAAAAAAGAACCGAGTTTTAAATGCCAGTCACTGTTTCAGATAGAATATCCATTTAAATTATCTAATCTTCAATATGAGAGAGCCATATACAAAAAAATTATGAATCCAGGAACAGGGATATTCATTTGAAAAGCTGAACTGCCCAGCCTGTACCGACACCCTGACTAAATTACCATAAATCCACCATGACAACAACCAGAAAACCCATAGAGACAGCTGGAATCCAATTCTCCAACTATTATATTATTTTCCTTTTACGTGGTAAAACTCAACCAGCTATCTCCAAAGTGGAAAAGAGAACAAGCTTTTTTTCCTTTTGCAGAGTCAATCACTCAGCCCAATAGTGGAGAAATTCTTGCATATAACACGTCATTGAAACGTGCCACTGACACGTCGGGTAACATGTTCAAGTTTTATAGAAGTGGAAAAAGTGTAAGAAGTGAAAACGAAATCAATATTAACATACTACATGTGGTATATTAGTGGGCAGTAACAAGACCACTTACCAGTCGAAAGAGTAGACTTTCTGGAAAATTTTGAGAACATAAAAGAAAGGAAGAAACTGCAGTTTTTGATAAGAATTATGAAAGGACAAGTTTTGATTCAAATGTCATTCAAATGAGCTAGTAAATTATTTCCGGAAAACAACGTCAACATAGTTTGGAAACTAAAGTACCTTTAGTGGAAGAAGAAGAATCTTCTACAGCTTTAATTGGGCAAAGTAAAAACTTTCCCACATTTCTCTTCCTCTCAAATACAGCAGTCTCATTAACTCCCGTGGACTTCAACAACCCTAACTTCAAGGGTCCAGATTCAAATTCTGGCGATATACACCTGATCAACGGTCCCGCAGCATTTAGCGCAGTCATTTCAAAACTGTTTCTTTGATTCAAAACAAAGAACAAAATAGGTAGAGAGATTAAACCCAGAATTTATAATTAAGGGCTGTATTCAAAAATTAGCAGAGGCTAGGTTTAAAATTTGACGGTTAAGCTGAAATTCCGTCAATGTTCATGAATGAATATCAAAACTTGGTTATTCTATATATTATTAGAGAGAGACACATGGAAGGCTGATATGAAATCTTGGTGGGATGCCATTAATGGTTGGAATTTAGATTTGGGCTCTTCTGGAGAAGGAAGTGATCTCTGTGACTATGTCCTACTTGTTTTTTTCTTCTTCTTGTATCTATCTTTATTTTGATTATTTTTTCCCCTTAAGAGATCGGAGTCTGAGAGAAACAGAATGGAAGAAGAGTATATATCCTTCCAAAGTTGACAGAGAGGAAATCCTTTTAAATACTCATTTGCTACTTGGGTACTCCAAGGTCCTAACTAATAGGCTCACACTCGTAATTCTAAGTTCTTCAAACGTTAATTTGTTACGTAAACATTTTTATTTTATTATTTTTATTATTAAAACATTTTGTTTAAAATTAGTTAATTTATTCAAAATATATAAATATCAAACTATAAAAAAATTACCGAATACATGATTTAAATTTTTTATCAAATTAATATATTCTTTATTATATAATTATTTGAAACTTATTTTAATCATAAAATAATTAATTAAAACAAAAAAAATTAAAGATAATCAATTTCAAATTTTTACATAATTAAATGAATATTTCCCCTTTAACTGATATTATATGAATGTTAATAAGATTCATTCATGCACTCTTATCTTTCTTTAAATGACATCTACCATTTTAGTTTAGTTTTTTTTTATTTTAATTAAGGAAGGTATAATTATAGAAAATAAAAAAAAAATTATCAAAAATAATATTTTTACAATTTATATTAATAAAAATAACATCATTATCTTATCATCATCTTAAACTTAAAAGGATATTAATTAATTTTGATAGGTATTATAAATTTTACAAGAACTAATTTTGTAAGGGATCTTGCCCCATTTCTTTTACTTCTTAAAAGAGGAAATTGTTACGTTTCGTTCGAATTGTCCCGCAAAATTCAAATAAATGGTGGTTATCTAAATAATTTAGACTTTTCTGCATGAGAAAGTTCTAGAGTGGCCTAGAGGTGTTTAGAAGAAACTAGAGTTGGATGGACTCAACTCAAGCCTTGAATACCCTAGAATACTCCAGAATACACTTGAAGGTGGTAGAATGGGCTGAAATTTTCTAGAACGTTTCGGATGGTTCATGAAGGATGTGAAAGTCTCTAGAAGCTTACGGAACATCCTAGAACGTGTATGAAGGAACTAGACACTCCTAGAAGACTCTAGAGTTGGCTAGAAGGTCTTAGAACTTTGTGACATATTGTAGATAAAACTAGAACACTCTTGTATATTCTAGGCTTAGAATGATCTAGAAAGTTGTGGCATAGCCTTAAGCTTGGAGTCATACTATAAATAAACTCATTGGTCTTCATTTGTATTCATCTTGGGAATTCTTAGCATCTTGTAAGATAAACTCTCTCTAGAGCAATACAAAGCATTCTTTACAAACTCTCTTTCTAATCTCTTTGGAGAATTCATTCGGGTGAAAGGCAGGCTTAGTGTAACGGACCGTGCCAAGTGTCGCACGATCGTTATTTGAAATTTAAAGTCGTGACAATTGGTATTAGAGCTTTCGGTTAAAGCATCACTATCCTTGGCAAAATGAAGAACACTACCCCAGCTACACCAAGTATAGATGTTCCACCAATGGAACGTGGCCGTGAAGAAGTTTGGATACCACCAAAGTAATCTCAAGCCAAGTCGAAAGACATGTTTTCTAGCTTAGAAGCACGTGTTGGGAGTGCACGGGACAACTTAGGGGAGCTATTCGACTGGGTGGATAACTTGAAGGAACGTTATAATGGCTTGGAGGCCGAGGATGTGGAGATCCATGCAGCGGTCAAAATGTCCCTCAATGAGCTAGATGGTGGGCTAAGGCAAGAGATTAATGGGTTGAAGGTCGAACTTGTCAAGGTAAGGGATTTTGTCCAAAGAGAATTTGCTAATATATTGCTTAGAGTGGAGGATATTAGAGGTGACCTAGCTCTTTGTAAGCGGGCTATGGTCGTGGGAACTAGCACAACCACCATCATTGATGCTAAGAAGATGGATGTTCCTAAGCCAAAGACCTTCAACGATGCTAGGAATGCTAGGAAGTTGACAATTTCCTATGGGGGCTAGAACAATATTTCGAGGCTACTGGCATAACGGACCATGCCAGTAAAATCTGAACTACTACCATGTATTTGTCTGACACCACTATGTTGTGGTGGAGACGGAGGCATGGTGATGTGCAACGTGGGGTATGTACAATTGATACCTTTTATGACTTCAAGAGGGAATTCAAAGGCCAATTCTTTCCAGTAAATGTTGAAGAGGAGGCAAGGGGCCGATTGCGATGGTTAAAGAAAACAGGTAACATAAGGGATTATATGAAGGAGTTCACAACCTTGTTGCTTGAAGTCCCTGACACATCAGACAATGATGCCTTATTCTTATTCATGGATGGTCTCCAATCGTGGGTTAACCTTGAACTCAAGCGACATGGTGTCCAAGACTTATCTTCGGCCATTGCGGTTGCAGAAAGACTATTGATTTCTCCACAAACAAAGAGAGCTCAAAAGCCACAGATAAAAAATTTGGTGGAGGAAAGAGTGGTGGAGGCCAAGCCAAAAGTTAGGGTCCCAAAAATCATAAAGATGGCTCCTCATTCAAACCACGAGATAATGGGAAGGAAAAGGAAGATTGTGGTGCCTCAAAGCCCCGTGTGACGTGTTTTATATGCAACGGACAACATTGGGCACACGAATGTCCGAAAAGGAAGGCCTTAAGTGCCTTAGTTGCTTCCACTCATGACCAGGATGGAGGCAAGACAAACGAAGGTGCAAAGATGGGTTCTTTGCGCCTACTTGGTGCATTGCAGAGTGCCTTAAAGACCCCCAAAGTCTTGATGTTTGTAGATGCATCCATCAACGGGAAGGTCGCCAAAGCTTTGGTCAACATAGATGCATCTCACAACTTTGTTTCAGTAGAGGAAGCAAAGAGACTCGACCTTAAGGTTATGAATGGAGGAGGATCGCTCAAAGCAGTTAACTCGATAGCACTACCTTTGCAAGGAGATGCTCGTGGAGTTAAGGTCAGTCTTGGTGCTTGGACTGGCCAAGTGAACTTATTAGTGGCACCTATGAATGACTTCTCAGTAGTATTCGGCATGGAGTTCTTAGACCAGGTTAGAGCTTTCCTTGTGCCATGCTCAAACTTTATGTGCATAATGGATGGATTAAAGGCTTGTATGTTACTGACGAAGATGACCACTAGACCTACGACCCAATCTTTCTCAGCACTTCCATTCAAGAAGGGATTGAAGAGGGACGAAGAGAGTTACTTGGCCATCTTAAAAGAATATGATGATGAGGAGGCGTCACCAAAGCCAAGCTTGCCGACGAAAGTGCAATTTGTCCTAGATAAGTTCCAGGATGTGATGCCGGAGGCATTGCCCAAATGGTTACCACCAAGGAGGGAGGTGGACCATGAAATTGAGTTGGAACTTGGCACCTGATGAGCGAAACCAGCATCGCCGATCTTGCCAATAATTTGAGTTTATATTTATAAAAATCTCGCAAGTGCACGAATCATTTCGTAGAAAATGATAAGTATACTCCAAAGGTCGATCTAAGAAAGGAATATATGTGGTTTTTAATTTGTTATTCAAATTTTTAAAAACAAAATTAAATCTTAAACATCCTGTCACGATATTTTGGAGTTTTGTGTTTTTAATCCACTGACATAAAAATAAACATAGATAGAGATTCAATAAACATTTATGCAAATTTTATCTATTAAAATAGTGGAGTATTTATGGATATACTAACTAAGTTAATTATGCTTGCTCATATTATCTAGGTTATTAAAGATATAAATTGATATTTTATTGATTCTCTCTTTTTTATATGAATAACACCTTTGGTGGGGTTAGATATTCTTTGTTAACTAAACAAATCAATTAATACCTATGAGTGGGGTTGATAACTAATTTGGTTAATTAAATTAATTTCTTTTTCTAAGAGATTGAAAATGAACCATTTAAATGCCATCTTTGGTGGGGTTAGACAGTTTAAACTTTATTCAAGATGTCTAAATTAAACCTAAGAATTTAGTCATCCGAGTACTAACTTTCAATTTTTAAAACCACTACTGAAAACATGTTGTCAATACATTTTCAGATAATAATTCTTATAAAAACTTTTAAAATAGAGCTTCACTCTAACTACCAGGCGATTGTACCAACAAATAAAAGAGCAGTACTCTAAATCAGACCGGATAACTAAACCTTAAAATCTAATTTTAAGATTTAAGTTTGTAATGAAAAATAATATATTTCTCTCTAACATTCTTAATATAAAATCTTGAATAAAAATAAAATCAATTCATTTTATAGATTTTTACCTATTTAATATTTCGCAAGCATAACAACGTTATTATTATATCATGTTTATAAACAGACAGTAAAGTTATATTTAATCACACACAAATTAAATATAACATGTAAGAATAAAGCATAAAAAATAACTGTAAAGAAAATAAAATCCTTACAGTACTTTGTTGCTATTTCCGTTGCTAGAAAACCTCCAAACGAAATTTGCACTCCCATTTATTAAATCGAAAAGCTAATAAATTACAAAAACATAACTAGTTCTTCTCAAAAAGAGAAGAACTCTAAAACTAAGAAAAACTTAAAAACTAAGAAATGAGAGAAAGAAAGAGAAGAGAAGATGTGTTTTGAGGTGTGCTTAGTTATAAAGAGAATGGGGGTATTTATAGGTGAGAAAATGAATAAAAAGTGGGTGAAAAAATGATTAAAAATGGAGGAAACGTGTAGTAGGTAAAGATGACGTCAGTTGACGTCAGCGGATAGGTGGCGCGCGCGGATTGGGGCACAAATGGGCCGCGACGCACGCGGACAAGAGCAGGGGTGCGCATAGGCGTGCACGGAAAGCAGCAGTGGCACGCAGAGGCATGCGTGGATAGGAAATGCAGTGTGCGTTGGACCAGACACATGCAGAATGGGTGCGTTGGTAGGCGCGACAAGGTAGATGTGTGCACGATTTTCTCCTTTTTGACATTTTTGACCCTTTTGACCCATTTTGTCCAATTTTTCCATATTTATTGACTTTTCCTCATTTATTTTTGAATATATTTGTGATGTATTGCCTCCAGTATTCTTCTTTGAGTCTTTAAGTTATGTTTTTAAGCGAAAATACCTAAAAAATAATAAAAATACCTGTGATTATGAAAATAACAAATTTATATAAATATATGATAAAATCATATAAATATATATATATATATATATATATATATATTTAATCAATTAATGTGCATAAAATCATGGTAATTTTAGTGCTTTTTGAGCACTCATCAGCACCAGGTCACCAGCAATGAGCCTCTATCGAATGGTGAACTCAGAGTTGGCAGAACTACGAAAGCAACTCGATGAATTTCTGGATTCTGGCTTCATAAGGCCTCCAAAGCCCCATTTGGTGCCCCTGTACTCTTTCAGAAGAAGAAGGATGGTTCGCTTCGGATGTGTATCGACTATCGGGCTCTAAATAATATCGCAGTCAAGAACAAGTATCCTATTCCATTTATTGCTGATTTTTTCGATCAACTGGGGAATGCTAGATACTTCACAAAATTGGACTTGCTATCGGGATACTATTAGGTGCACATAGCCAAGGGAGATGAGCCCAAGACCACTTGTGTGACCAGGTACGGTGCCTATGAGTTCCTTGTCATGCCATTTGGTCTCACAAATGCACCAACCACCTTCTGCACTTTGATGAACAAGATTTTCCATCCTTACCTCGATCGGTTCATGGTAGTATATCTTGACGACATTGTGATATATAGCTAGACGTTGGAAGAACATCTAGAGCATTTGAAGAAGGTGTTCGAGGTCCGGAGGGAAAATTAACTATATGTCAAGAAGGAGAAATGTTCCTTTGCCCAAGATGAGGTGATGTTCTTGGGGCATAGGATAAATGATGGAAAGCTTATGATGGATGGAACCAAGGTGAAATCCATCCAAGAATGGGAACCTCCTACAAAGGTCCCCGAGTTAAGGTCTTTCCTTGGACTTGTAAACTACTATAGAAGGTTTATCAAGTCCTACTCAGCAAGAGCAGCCCCTCTGACTGACCTGCTCAAAAAGAACAAGTCTTGGGAATGGACAAGTGAATGTCAAGCCTTGTTCGAAGACTTGAAGAAGGCCATCAGTGGAGAACCAGTGCTTTGCCTACCAGACCCTTCCAAGATGTATGAGCTGCACATAGATGCTTCAAACTTTGCCATTGGTGGAGTATTGATGCAGGAAAAGCGTCTGATAGCTTACGAGAGCCGCAAGCTTAATGACATTGAATGCTGCTACACAGTGCAAGAAAAAGAAATGACAACTATCATTCATTGCCTAAGGGTATGGCGACACTACTTATTGGGTTCTCACTTTGTTATCATAACGGACAATGTGGTGACTAGATACTTTCAAACTCAAAATAAGTTGAGTCTCAAGCAAGCTCGATGGAAAGACTTCTTGGCAGAGTTTGACTATAGGCTGGAATACAAGCCCGGTAAGGCCAATGTGGTGGTTGATACGCTGAGTCAAAAGGCAGAGTTAGCAACCTTGAGTAGGTCAAACAGTCCCTTGTTGGAAAGGATCAAAGAAGGGCTTGAGCATGATGCCCTTGCTCAAAACCTCCTTGCCCTCATCAAGGAAGGAAAAACAAGGCGATTTTGGCTGAGTGACGGACTACTCTACGCCAAGCAGAATCGCATCTTTGTGTCGAAGTGGGGGAGCATAAGGAAAGAGCTTATCAAGGAATGTCATGATTCGATATGGGTTGGACACCTAGGAATGAGGCACACCCTTGCTTTGATCAAGTCAATCTACTACTGGCCTCAACTATGGGATGATGTTGAAGCCTACGTGAGGACTTGTCTTGTATGACAACAGTACAGTATAGAGAAGCATGCACTCGGAGGTTTGCTAGAGCCGCTACCTATATCAAAGAAACCATGGGAGAGTGTCTCTATGGATTTCATCACTTTCTTGCCATAATCAGATGCCTTTGGCAACATCATTGTAGTGATTGATCGCTTCAGCAAGTATGCAACATTCATACCTGCCTAAATGGATTGCACGTCGGATGAGATGACACGGTTGTTCCTCAAACATGTTGTGAAGCATTGGGGGATTCCATCCAATATCGTCAGTGACCGAGACCCACGATTTACTGGAAAGTTTTGGACGGAATTGTTCAAGTTGTTGGGATCAGACTTGAACTTCTCTATAAGCTTTCACCCATAAAGTGATGGACAAACGAAACGTGCCAACACGTTGTTGGAGCTCTATCTCATGCACTTTGTTAGTGCTAACCAACACGATTGGGCTAAGTTGCTGGATGTAGCCTAATTCTCTTACAACTTACAAAGGAACGAGTCCACCACGAAGAGTCCCTTCGAGATCGTCATGGGGCAGCAACCCATGACTCATCATGCCTTGGCCACAAGTTATGAAGGAAATAGTCCTACTACCTTCAAATTTTCCAAGGCATGGTACGAACAAGTTGAGTTGGCCCGTGCCTATTTGAACAAGGCATCTAAGAAGATGAAGAAATGTGCTGATAAGAAAAGAAGGATGGTGGAATTTTAGGAAGGAGATTTGGTCCTTGTCAAACTATTGCCCCAACAGTTTAAGTCCTTGCGGAAGGTTCGTAAGGGGTTGGTGCGAAAGTATGAAGGACCATTTCCAGTCCTCAAAAGAGTTGGTAAGGTGTCCTACAAACTCCAACTCCCTACAAAGCTTAAAATCTATCCGATTTTTCATGTAAGCATGCTGAAGCCTTATCATGAAGACAAGGAAGACATAAGTTGGGGAGAATCAAATAGGGAACCCACCGCAATAGTAACCTTCTTTGACAGAGAAGTGGACTCTATCTTGACGAATCGCCTAATCCGACGCAGGGGTGTACCAAGTTATCGGGAATACTTGGTCAAGTGGAAGAATGTCCCGAATATAGAGGCAAGTTGGGAACCTGAATATTCTTTGTGGCAATTCAAAGATGACATAAAGAGGTTCAAGCTTGAAGACGAGACGAGGGCGTCGCGAACTTGAGTGGGGGAGGGTGTTACGTCCCGCTCGAATTGCCCCACAAAATCCAAATAAATGGTGTTTGCCTAAAGGATCTAGCTTTTCTACATGGGAAAGTTCTAGAATGGCCTAGAGGTGTCTAGAAGAAGCTAGAGTTGGATGGACTCAACTCAAGCCTTGAAGACCCTAGAATGCTCCAGAATACACTTGAAGGTGCTAGAATGAGCTGAAATATTCTAGAATGTGTCGGATGGTTCATGAAGGATATGGAAGTCTCTAGAAGCTTACGGAACATCCTATAACGTGCATGAAGAAACTAGACACTCCTAGAAGACTCTAGAGTTGGCTAGAATGTCCTAGAACTTTGTGACATATTGTAGATAAAACTAGAACACTCTTGTACATTCTAGGCTTAGAATGATCTAGAAAGTTGTGGCATAGCCTTAAGCTTGGAACCATATTATAAATAGACCCATTGGTCTTCATTTGTATTCATCTTGGGACTTCTTAACATCTTGTAAGATAAACTCTCTCTAGAGCAATACAAAACATTCTTTACAAACTCTCTTTCTAATCTCTTTGGAGAATTCGTTTGGATGAAAGGCACATTTAGTGCAACGGACCGTGCTAAGTACCGTACGATCACTATTTGAAATTTAAGGTCGTGATAATACGCTCACATAGCAAAACAAATTGAGAAAATTACATAAATTGTTAGCTCTAAAATTAAAAACAATCAAATAGCATCATTATTTAAATTATAAAAAATATGAGCATGGACAAAAAATATTAATACTGTAGGAATATTAATTGAAAAATATCGATAATATTATTGATATTCATAAATATATAAAAAAAAATTGCCCTTAAATTATGAAAATAATTTATAAAATTTGATAAATATTAAAATAAATAATAATATTTTAATTAGATTAATTTTACAATTTAAATATCATATTTATGACCTATAAAATATAACTGTAATTAAACATATTGAGAATATTTATGTAAAAAATATAAATATCCACAACTGTACCATTAAGTAAAAGAGAAATAGATAATAAGAAAGAGAAGATACGAAAAAAAACATAAATTTACATTGCATCATAAACCTATAAACCTACAAAAAGTACTTAAAAAACATTTTACGGCCCTAAAAAAAAGATTTATTTTAGAGGTGCCTCAATTCGTAGAGTAATTATAACATCAGCATAAACACATGTCATTGTGTAATAATAGTTTTGTTTATAATTTTACATGATAAGTCATGTATAAGTTATATAGACTCCTTTAATAATGACTCCATATAAATGATACTTTGGTTTGGTCAAATTTATATTACTAACTAACAAGGTATTTATTCCAATAAGAATAGTATGTTAAATGTCATCTTGTATAGTTTCATGCTCAATTAAATAACATAAAAAGATATTATTTGAATCGTCACAATTATAAATAGTAATTCTCGTGGATACAAATTCTATATATGTAGCTTTCTACGGGCTTTTAAAAGTGTAAAATACAAGTTATGGTAAAAATTTAAAATTTATTCTTGAAAAAAATATATTTGAAATTGATTATAATTTTTAAAGAATTAGAGAACAATGGATGTATATATGTCTTAAAAAATAAATGACCAAAGTATATCTTCCAGCGAAAGTCCGGTATAAATATCTTTTATGTTAAATTATTAGTATTATTTAATCCTTTAATTTAAAAATATTATCATTATCACATATTCTCATTGTTTTAAAAAAGTGATAATAAAAAATAAAATATATTATTTTAATAATTTTTTATTAAAATATTAATTTTAAAATAATATATTAATAAAAAAATTATTAAAATAATGTAGTTATATTTTATCTTTTTTTTAAACTTAATAACTAAATAAAGTTATTTATAATTTAAGAAATTAAATTATAACAAATGATATATCTAAATTGCTTTTATAATACTTTTCTCTTTTATGAATTATGATACTTATATATATACCTGTATGCTTATGTTATACACCACTTAGCAACAAATTAGAGGAAATTTTTTGTTTATAATATTAAGTAGCTCAAAAGTTCTCCCTCTAAGGTTTTATTTCAGGCATTGATTTACATTATTACTTTCTTAATTTACATTATTATCATAATTATTTATTATATTTTTAATATATAAAAATATAAATTTGTGTTATGTTTGACATGAAAAGCACGGAGACACAAGCCATAACTTGTAAATATTGAAATACTTTCTTTTATTTACTAAATGGTTAAATCAAATATAAAATACTTTTTTTAGTTATTCACTCCTTCAAGTGTCATGATTTTTTATTTGTATATTTTTTGCTACTAGCCAACGAAGATAACCATGGTTCTGCATACCCCATTTATATATATATATATATATATATATATATATATATATATTATGTATCAAATTATATTGTATTTATATTTTCTATCACATTTTATTTATTTATTTTGTTTCTTACAAATATTTGGAAACTAAACAAACAAAAAAGAGAAAAATAAGTTTTTGGAGTACAATTAGGAGTACTCAATGAATTGAGTTTTGATCAAGATTGATCGAGGACCCTTAGATTAAAAATTGAAAACAAATCTCACCATATGCTTCATCGATCGACCAATAGTTTAATCAATTGAGCTACCACAATATCGATCAATCCTTGATAAGCACCCGCAAATAAATGTGTTTAATGGGATTGATTTATTCACCTAAGGTTTTCGACCAATCAAAACCTCCAGAATGTGCAAAAAATAGTATATTTTAACCCCAAACTTTATATGACAACCATTTGATCATGGGAAATCAATTAAGAGCATAAGATTAACTCAAAATATATTATATATACATTATAATTATATTACAATAAAACAATAACACATCCAAAATCAAAGGGACTTGTCGTTTTGGCGTTGGTATTCCTGTATACAAAGCATAATGTCTATATTTTATTTGATGTTAATGTCAATCCTTTATAAGGTTGGTTTCTAGTGATTCAGTATCTATTAGGACATAATTTTGTGTTTGTCTGTTAGACACACTCACTTTCTTAGTTTGCATTATTGGGTGTTTTTGTTATTATGTCTCGTTAGAGACTTTGTTTCTTGTCTTAGATTCCAATTGGGGACTTTATTTGTGATGGATTATCTCATTGAGAATTGGGCTTTTTCCTTGTTGGTCGTTGCCATGGATTTCCATTGCCTCATCGGGGTGCTCGTTACCCCCTCATTGACCTTGGTCAATGAGTGTGTAATGGTTAGTTTCCTCGCACAACCTTAGGAAGTGAGGGGTCTACAAGGGTTTAAGAAGCTAGATTTTTTCTACAAATTTTCCTCCCTTCTTTCTTTTTATGCTAGAATTAATGGAAAGCTCTATCTTTTTAACATCTTACTTCCTCGGTCCATTAGTGGTCCATTTTCCTTCTCATTATCGGGTTCAAAAATAGTATAGCCTATGTATGATGTAGGACATTAAAGAGAAATATGTATTATATTTCTCAAACACTAGATTGAATGTAAATAATGTGAGATTAAGTGAGGTTTTAATGAGAGATAAAATGTATGATTGGATAGTGGAGAGCCACTACATTTTGAAGAGTTACTCTCAATGTTGAGTTATAGTGTATTGTCTAATAGTTGCAAAAGTTCAACAGTTCCCATAGGATATGAGCCTATGTGGTAGTGTACTATGTGTCAGTTGGTAATTATAAGGATGCAATAATTTCCATATGTGATGAACCTATATGATGATGTGTCATGTGTCGACTGGTAGTTGCAAGATGCAATAGTTTTCATAGATGAAGAGCCCATGGGGTAGTGTGTCGTGTATTGATCAAGTGTTGCAAGGTTGCAACATGGTGCATAGGTGAGAAACCTATGTGTTTGTATGTTGTGTGTCGACTAAGTGTTACAGGGTCACAATATATATGTATGTTAGGAGTTTGTGCCATCAGTAATTGATCGTATTACATGACAATGGAACTCTGAGGACCATCTTAGATATATTTAGATCTAGTGTGGTGTTGACAACAAGTGAGTACAACATAGGCACTTAGTGCAAGTGTCCAACTAATAGAAGTATTTATGTTTACATTATCTATCAAGTTGTATACTATTAATTCTATTTAGTAGATTATTTGCTACTGAGTAGTTGTCATAAGTAATTCAAGTATATTATCACATAGGTAGAGGTTCTATATAGATTTATTTTATCTGATTTAGAGTAATTTTTAAGCTCTAGATGATTCGATTTAAATTTATGCTATGATTTAATTATTTTTTGTCAAAATGTTATTGTAAATGATTAGGATGCCTATTAATTATTTATTTGTTAGTGTTCATTATAGATTATGATTTTAGTCTAAAATATGTAATTATTGTATTATAAAGTAGAAATTTATGATTTAATAATCGTAAGTAAAATAAATCACTTAGATTAAAAATTATTAATACGATTAATTTTACTTAGTTTAATTGTTACTATTTTGAAACTTAAAGATGTTGTTAAATTGAATATGTAATTATATCATTGAATTATTTAAAAATTAGAATTTATTATTGATAGTATTGTAATCAATTTTAAGAAATGGTAAGACATCTTAGGTTATGCAAGATTTTTAAAGCTAAAATAATCAATACAATAAGTTTTGAATTATATTATATAATAAAAATTAAAAAAATAATAAAATTATAGTTTAATTATTTGAATCAAAACCTAGGTTGAAGATATTCCATTAATTGCATGCTTGCTTCTTTTAACTTTGAATTGTGATTTCTATAGTTTTCTTAGTTTAGGTTATTTTTTATTTTAAAACAAAGCCAAGCCCCCTCTTTTTGTTTTACTGTCATTTTTAATCACTAATATTTAATATTTTAGATGGTGCTAGTCATATGTGGATAATGAACATTGCTTTCATTTTATTGCAATTGCCATAAATTTTTTTAAAGAAAAGTAAGGAATGCATTTTAATTTTTGTTATTAAAACAAACATGGTTTGATAGTAAAGAACAAAACATCAATCACATATTTTTCTCATTTAATTTTTGAATTATTTTTAGCCTTTTTAAAACACCCTTTTATATTTTTCTAATTTTGTGTTCCTTTTTAAAATAAATAAACAAATTAGATGGAGGAGCTTAATGTCATAAGTTATGGGTTGTATTATTTGTGTTTGGAAATTTATAATGTTTTCCAGCACATTTCCTAGGATCTATCTTCTTGTTATACACTTAAATATATCTTTCAACCTTAGGGTATGATAAACATATTTGATTCAAATGATTAGAAATTGGTATACAAAAGTGGTTTTTATAGGTTCAAATTGATCAGGGGGGTTATTATTTCGATAAGAACAATATGAAGGCATGACAATTTGATTAAAGGTTTAAATTTAATATCTTAATCTTTTTTTATTTCTAAAATAAACTCAATAAGCATTCATTTTAATAAACCTAAAAGAAAATTCTAACGTTATAATCATCCTCATTGGAATCAAAATAACACTCTAAGAAATTAACACAGGCACTATTTCACAAATTCATAAATACAAATTATTATATTACCAACTTGTGCATCTATTTTTTGAGTTAGATTAACAGAAAGTATTTATTCACAAAAAAAAAACATAAAATATCCTATATTATTTATACAAGTTCACACGTTCCAAATCTTAATTCTAATAATATGATGAGGAGGAGGAGGATAAATTATTATATGCTAAAGCAACCTAAACTAACTAATTAAAGAAATAAAATTTTGTTCCTTTTTTATGTTTTATTTTTTGGTAACCATTAATAAACTAATTTTATCAATTTTCTGGAGATAATGACACTTATTTCTACTTTACCATAATACTATAAACACATTTTAAAATAAAAATAAAGTTAAATATTTAACCTATTTTGAGTTCGAACACTCTTGAAGCTCAACTTCAACCACACGAGAAGGAAACAAGTCCATATGTATAACATCATTCCAATAAGAAATGATGCCTAACAAATTAAGTTACATGCTCTTGTATTAAGATTCAATGTAGAAAAGATGGACGAAATGAGATAAATAATACACTAAATAAGATTAGAGATTTAAACTAATAAAAGAAGGAAGAAACATACTATACTTTAATTCATAAGAATTAAATACAATACTAAATCTTATTAATATGATTGAAATAATAAACTATATAATCATAAAATAAATAATAATTGAAATAACTAAATGATAAATTTAAATATAAATATAAAATTTAAAGATAAACAAATAATATACTAATTACGAGATCATAATCTCAACCTAGATAAATCATAATTTAAATAATTATTATCTCTTTATTTACATCTTCTCCATAAGAGACAAAAACTCAATTTTTAATGAGTTGTAAAACCATTGATTAATAATCAAAATTTGAGATATAACAATAGATCTTTTTAATTTTTTTTTATAAAGTTGTGGCAGAAGAACACAAATAACAAGCACAACTACGAAAATTCAATAGGTTGTTGAAAATTAAAGCATAAATTCAAGTCAATGCTCGAAAGCCTTGATGAGAGGTGCATCAATAATATCTTTGCTCAGACATTTTTTAACATAGAGGATATATATGCCTCACGACGTAAACAAAGAATGTCTCTAATCTTATTTATATTGTCCTTCATATAGATTAATTTTTCTTGAATCTTATCTACAATTTTTTGCATCTTTTGAATTATAATTATTATAATATTAAAGAATTCTTGGTCTATTTCATATTGGATTATCATAGAAGATTTTTGTGTTTGAAATGGATGAGGCAAAAAACTACATAAGTATTAGAACCAGACTAAACCGTTTAAGTGGTAATTTAAGGCAATGGTTGGTTCTAGTTATGTTGAAACAAGTACATGAAAATAGGATAGGAACAATATTGCAGATAACCTGAAATGAACTGTTTGGGTTAAGTCACAGACTAGGTCGCTCTCTAAGATGTTTCGCAGCTCTGTCAAAAATTGTGCAAACAAACACAATCTTGTCGTCTCTAGGATAAAACAACCCATAATCTTTGTTTTTTGTCTCAGAACTTCACTGCATTGATGAAGAACAAAATGTTACACCTATAAAATTTCGTTGTCAGAAAACTCAAAACAATGTAGGATTTTTTTCTTTTTCTTTCTGAAAGTTTTTTCTTAATAAGAGATTTTTACAAATTGTTGCGATTAAACTGAGAATTGAGGTCTTCTATTTATAGGTTTGAGAAAACGTGTGGTCATTATGACAATAACTCTAATGTCTGAATAAAGAAAAATAAGTAAAGAAAAGTAACAATCATTTTCTAAGTAAAGAAGAATAATAATCATTTAACGGATATTTCAAAGTAAAGAAAAAATAACGGTCATTTTTTGAGTAAAAAAAAATAATGGTCATTTTTCGAGTAAAAACAATAACGGTTATTTTTTTGAGTGGAAAAATATTTTAATAAAAAAAATTCAAAAAATAAAATGTCATCTCACCTCACACACACGGACTTGACACGATCGGTCGGACGATTGTGGTGCGAGCGGGCGTATGATATCATATTTGTCTAGGTCTTCTCTCTTTTCACAAAAGTGGGTGTCCCTTGAGGCCCAAACACAATAATCAATTTTGTTTTCTATTTATACATATATTAAATAATGTAAAATAGTAATGTGAGATAAGACAAAAATTTAACATTAGTTGTTTTATAAAAATTCATTTTTTTCGACATGTTAACATAAGAGGATTTATATGTCTCACGACGACAACGAAGAATATTTCTAATATTATTTATATTGTTCTTCATATAGATTAATTTTTCTTTGAATCTTATCTACAAATTTTTTTTTTTTTGCATCTTTTGAATTATAATTATTATAATGTTAAAATATTCTTGGTCTATTTGATATTGTATTGTCTAGAAGATTTTTGTGATTGAAGTGGATGAGGCAAAAAACTACATAAGTATTAGAACCGGATTAAATGGTTTAAGTGGTGATTTAGAGGATTTATATGCCTATGTAGATTAATTTTTCTTGAATCTTATATACAATTTTTTGCATCTTATTATAATTATTATAATGTTAAAGAATTCTTAGTCTATTTCATATTGGATTATCGTAGAAGATTTTTGTGTTTGTAATGAATGAGGCAAATAAGTGGTGATTTAAGATAATGATTGGTTATAGTTGTTTTGACCTTTTTTTATATGTTAGGGTTGGGTGGTTGATGATCGAGAATAGTTAATGTATTAGTTTTATATTTTGTTTAGATTATAATTGTTTAATTTAAAGATATATAATTTTATTTAAGAAAATAATTTTTTGTTGATTTTAATACTAAATTTGTGTAAAACAAATAAAAAAATAGGAAAAATATTGGATTAATTAATAACCGTACTACAAATAAATATACGGAAATATCAAACTAGATGATCATAAAATAATTAATAATAATATAAATAATAATATAAATAATAAATATTAATATAAATAAATAAATAATATCTTAATTATAACATAAAAATTCCAATTTAAATAAATTCTAATTTTAATCATTATTATTTCCTTATTCACCCCAAATTCATAAGAATCTATTGGATTGAAATCAAGAAACACTTGTGAAGTTATTCATGTATATCTTCTAGAATCATTAGAATCTATATGGATTGAAATCAATAAAATATTTCAGTGCTTTTAAAAATTAATTATATCTTTATAGTGACTCATATAGTGGATGCATTTGAATAAAAAAGGACAAAATATAAAATACATAAAAATTGTTTATAATGTTAATACCTCAAAAGTTCTCCACCTGAAGCTTTATTTAAGGCATTGATTTACATTACTAGTTTCCTCATTTACATTAATTTTGTAACTATTTGATATATTTTTAATTTTTAAAATAAATTTATGTTATGTTTTACGTTCAAAGCACTTGGATATATGTGCCACTTAAATAACAAATACTTTCTTTTAGTTATTTATTTCTTGCTTCATGAATTTTTTAAAAAATTCATGAAAAATAAAATATTTAAAACTTATAATAAAAATAATACTATAATAATATTAAATATTAAACACACTCATTGTTAAATAGATTTCTAAAGTTTAATTTAGATACTATTTAAAATTAAATTATATATTATAATTTTTTAATAATAAAAATATATCAAATAATTACAAAAATATATATTATAACTGTGGTACCCTACAAGTATCTCAATAAAAAGGTTACGTTTTAGTACACTAATTTAAATATTAGTGTATTTTTTTTCTCATTTTTCAATAATAATTAATATTTTATTCAAAATATCATTTTTGAAATTTTAGTGAAGGATTTTTTTTTTATTTTTTCTTTACCAAAATTAATTAGAGCTGAAAAAAATTGTTAATTTTTGGAAGCTCTTTTTTGTAACAGCATTAATTATACAAATGTTTTCATTTAATGGTTCATAAAAAATATTTCCATCATTATTTTTTACAATTAGTCATCAAAAATGTTTTTATTACATAAGATATTTGAGGTAGCAATATATTAATTAAGATATTTCTAAAGTATCATTCTCATATTTTGTGGTTATAAATTTTAAAAATATTGTATTATTTTTATTTTCTCAATTTTTTTTTGTCAAACCTTTAAGTGTCATTATTTGAAATAACAAAAAAAAAAGGAACTGTATCTTTATAATGGCACATTTAGTGCATGCATTTGAATTAAAAAATATCAAATATATATACTGTATTATAATAAAAAAGAATTCAAAGAATGTGTATGGAAAATTGTTTTTTGGGCTAATTAAACACGTGTATGGACACTTTTAAAATTTAATATTTTTTATAAATATTATAATATATTATATAATTTTTTACGCTATTAAATATTAATAATTTGATATTTATAAAATAGATAAGCTAGAAAATGATTTCTTTGAATCTCAAATTTTTAGTAAATAAGTGTAAAATATTACTAATATTAGGGATAATTACAAGCTGAGAAGGGTAATTAATATAAATGTTTTTCAATCGAATTATAAATATGTATCAAATATTGTTACGATTTAGAGAGAGATATTTATCCATGAGTAACGGTTCGGAAAAGTTATTAAAAAATAACAAAAAAATCATTTTTCTAAACTTTTTTTAAAAAAATTTAATAAATTTTAATTATTAATTAATATATAAATAAATATAATTAATTTCGAGTACGGACAGTTACAGTTATCAATATAACCGTACTTTACTTGAATCATACCCATTATTTCATATTCAATTTTTATTTGAAATCGTACTTATTTTCAAAATATATTAGATAAAAATTGAACCGACGATATACAATATCCGAACTCGCAGTTTTTTTTCCATAACTAATTAATATATTATAATAATTTATGCTATCTTATTTTATTTATATATTTATATTGATATTGATATTTATAATATACATAAAATTTTAAATTATGTTTGAAATAGATGTAAACAAAATCACCCATGTATTATAACATAAATGGTTCTTCATTTATATACTCTATTTTATTTTAATTAATAATATTTATCATATTTAATTTTGATAAACATATACACGTTTGGTTAAAAAAAATTAACAATAATCAATCTCTATTTCAATCAAAAACTTTTGGGTAATTTTTATTGGTTATTTTATCACAAAATTTTAAGTATATAGTAAAAGTTAAACTAATAAAGTTTTTTAAAATTATAAAATTTTATATGAAAAGTATGTATCTTCTACTGGTCATTCTATATATAAAAAGCCTTGTTATAATAGATTTTAGTGGTTGTTTTTTAGCATATAAGAACATAAATACCCTTTTTTATTTATGTTTTTTAAAATTTAATTTTTTGTTTTTTAATAACTTTTTTAATTTAAGTTTTTTATTTTCATTTTCTTATATGTTATAAATACAAAAATTTTCATACAATAAATATATTGTATCTCTTATTGATTGTATTTTATAATTTTATTATGTATTATATTTGGTAGTTTTATTGTATTTATATTTGATAGTTTTAATCACATAAATATTTTTACCTTTTTAATTGGATGATGATTCATGTTGTTTCTATTTATACATTTAATAAAGAGTAAAATATGATCAATTTATTTATAAACATATTATATTTGTATTGAAGTATCATTTTTATGTTGATAACAACTAAGAAAATAATCAACTAATATTTGTATTAAAATCACTATTTTTATTCTAAATTATGTCATAATAATTAAAATAAAAAACAAATAATAGGCATTATTTTTAAACAAAAATAAAATATGTTGTTAAGATGAATAATAGTGATTAGCAAAACATTAACCTAGATAAACGTATTTGTGTCAAATATTTTAAGTCAACTCATTAATTATCTAAAATATAATTTTTAATCATTTTATTATTATTATTATTCATTGATTAGAAATATGTTTTATTTATATTATATAAAACAAGTAATGTAATTTAATCTTTAAAGAAATAATATCCAAACATTAAGTTATTGGATTCTTCTTCTTCTATTCTCACATATTTTTGACTAAAATATTCTTTTAATATCTTTGAAACATGATGGTCTATGATATATATAATAACTTTAATATAATCTGTATAAATATCTAATAAGGTGTTAAATCTTTTAAAATTTTCAAGATAAATTTTATAGTCTTCATTTTTAAAATATTCATTTAAATGATACAGATAACTTTTATCAAATGTTTCTAATAGAATTAGATTTTTCTTTTTGATTTCCATTGGAATTATTAGTTGTTTATTTCTAAAAATAAATTTCATTTTCCTATTTTAACAATATTATGTCTTGTTGTAAGCAAATATTTAAACATTCAAGATTCTTAACTAACTTAAATTTATAATTATCATATTTGAATTTGATGGATCCACCACGGTCTTCCCTTATGTTCGTCTTCTTTTGTTACACTTGTTATGCCTCAGCTTTGCTTAAACCTCAATGCCTTTCTAGCAATGGTGAGCCTTCTGCATCCGTACATAAATGATGTCCAATAGTTGACTTACTAAAGAAGAGTAAATGAATTCCATTTTACATAGTATAATAATTATTACAACTTAAGGCCAACTAAGAACCTTGAAAGGGGTGCTTAGTTGCTCATAGTTACTGGGTACATCGTTATTGGTTTTGAGACTTCTAGATAGAGAGGTTTTCTATGCTAGAGTTTTTTAGAATAGAGAGCTCTGGATTTCTGTGTGTTCGTGTGTGTTTTGAAATGATAATAAGGGTTCCTTTTATAGAACAAGGAATCCTTGTTTACAAGACTAAAATTATTATTTTATCCTTGTTCTAATAATTCATCTACTTTTCTACTTTAAAGGATAGCCATTACTTTTTTCCTTGGAACATGCTGTCAACTAAGATGTGAGGTCTACATCTTTATTTCTTTTGTAGTCTTCTATCGACAATTTCTTTTCCTATTTTTCTTGGTCATTTTCTGCCGAGGGTTCCTTTGATGATGTTGATGATGACACATCTTCATCTTCTCGATCTTTGATGTAGAGAATGAATTTGTGGTCTTCAGTGGCTTTTCTAGCATAGAAGCAGAATACATTTCTTGTTTCTTGACCAATTTCTAGGTTGTTGCAATTAAAATTGGTTTCATATTTGGTGATTTTTTCACCATCTTCTTTTAACAGAGCCATGCTATTGTGGGAAATGATGATGACTTTACTAGTTGAATAATTTACTTTAATCTCATTGGAATTATCAATCTTCCTGAGTTCATAATAATTTTGGCTTAACATTTGTCCTTTTAATACACAGTGTTCTTCTGTGTTGAATTCCTTTTCTAGAAGTGCCCTTGGTTTGAGAACCTCTCTGTTTGTGTTGGAGATCCATATCTTGATGAAATGGTAGGGACTAATACTTCCTTACTCATTCCAATCCATTAATGAACTGAAAAATCTAAGATAAATAGGTTTATCACCTGCTTTAATTTTTCTTCTAAAATTCTTGATTGCTCTTTTAAAAAATTTCTAGGAAATAATTTAATTCACTTAGATTAATTCCTGGATATATATTTTCTATTAATCCTACGTGAAATGCTTTATACACAAATTCCTTGTCTATAGTATAGAATTTCATATCTTCAATATGTTATTGGGTATATTTTCTGGCCAAATTATAGAGACTCAACCATTGTAGTTTGTTGAGGTTTCTATATTGGTTCTTTTCATCTTCAATGATTAGAGTAGTTCTAGGAGATGTCTCCCTGAATAATACTGAATTTTTTACTATTTTTGATGTCTCTGGAGGAGATGTTTCTCTAAATAGCATTAAAGGTCTTGCTATCTTTTCAAGATTTGTCAATTTGCTTGGAGCTGTTGGTTGTTATTGTAGTGTTGCAGAATAATTTCTTACTATCTCCTCTGGAGTTATTAGTTTCAGTGTTTTATAGTTGACATAACTACCTTCAGCTTCTATTCTATTGGTGAAGGCTCTATGAGTTACTCCACTAATTCCTAAAATATATTTACTAGCTTCTGCCAAGTTGTTATAAATCCATGGTTTTGGGCCATTATAGACCACATAAGATTTTTTATGTTCTTCTTTTTTTGCCTCATCTACCCAATTGAGCTTTGTGGTTTCAAAAGTTTTTTTGTGAACTGTTATGTTCTTCCTTTTTTAATGGAGATTCCTCGTATGAGTTTCTGGTCTCTAGAGGTTGTTTTGAACAATTAAGTTCTTCTTGTCTCTTTCTTGTCTCCATAAGAGATTTCTCGAGATATAGCAACTCGAGTTGTTCCTATAGGATTTTATCTCATTTTCTTTTATCTTGATTTTGATATCAAGATGTTCCATTCCTAAAAACATAAAAATAGTTAGATGTGCTAATTCTTTGGTAAGAGTATCAGCTAAGCTATTTTTATGTCCTGAAAGATGTTCAACATAAAAATTGTAATGGTTGAACCATTGTACCATCTAACTAATCTTCCTTGTTTGTAATCACTTGTAATATTAGTTCTTAAGAAATAACCAAAATTATTGTTATCTGTTCTTACAATGAATCTGGAGCTTATGACATATATTACAAATTTCTTAATAGCCTTTTTAATAGCTAAATATTCTTTTTCATTACTATGATAGTTTAATTTTGAACCTTGGAAAGATCTTGATGTATATCTACAAAGATATTCATCTTTGTCATCTACTCTTGCTTTAAGAACTGCTTCCTTTTCAACTAAGAATGTTGGGAGTGAAGTGAATTACTTGGTATTATGATTTTTAATTCCAAAAGTTTTTGAATTTGTTTTCTAAATTCAATCATGTATTATGGAGTATAAATCATTGGTTTTAATCTTATGATCTTGTTGGGATCTCTTAATTTTATGTTGACTATTGTTTTAGATTTATTTATTTTTGGATTCAAAGGATTTTCTGAACTGACTGTTTTTAATAGTCTTCTAATGCTTGTTAGGGCTTTGTCTTCTTGTATTTTAATGAGAAAAGAATTTTTTTTCTTCTATATCTAATGAAATATTTTCTAAATAAGGTTTTTGTTGGTCTTCTATCTCACCACATTTTTGCTTTTTATGTTGTTGCATAAAAGTTAGGTTTGAGACAGTTAAAGTTTTTCTTACTTTAGAAACATAGTTGATATCTCCTTCTAAAGTTATGAGACTTATTTTGTCAAAATTTTGTATGAAAAGTTGATATAAGTTTAGGAAATTATTTCCTATTAACAAATCTACTCCTGTTTCATGTTGATATATGGTAGGAATGTAAAAGTTTTCTCCTCCTATCATTATATCAGTATCTTTTAATACATGATTGAGTTTTATTGTAGTATTATTAGCAATTCTTACAATTAAATATTTTGGTGCTTGTTTTCAGTTGTCTTCTAGAAATACATATCTACTAGCTACACACATACTAGCTCATGTATCTATATATGCATATAAATGACAAGTGTTATAGTCTTTAAATTTTAGTCTTATTTTAATGTAAGTACTATTTGGATTTGTAATACTATACAAATCATTCATCTTCTCATGAAGAATATTCATAATTTGAGTGTTCATATTCTCAGTCAGTTATTTCTTCCTCACTTTCTTCTAATAGATAGATACTATAAGTATCATCTATATCAGATTCTTCGATTGGTTCTAATTCCACTTTGAAATCTTCTTCTAAGATTTTTGTTTTTTGTAGAAATTATTTTTTATGTTGAAGTCTGCTTGGACATTCATTTGCATAATGTCCTTCATCATTACAGATCCAACATCTATATTTTTTCTTTCCTAAAGGGCAATAATTCCTTTTTTTAGAAGGTTAATAAATCTTTCTTCTAAAATATCTTTTCTCGTAGTTTTCTCTATTGAATCTCTTTTTATATTTTTAGAAATTTTATTTTCTGAATTTATATTTTTTATATTTATATTTTTGTTTATAAGATTTTATATTACATCCATATTTTTTTGGTATTCTAAAATCTCGTATATTACAATAGATTTTATCATTTCCTTTTATTTGTTTATATTCTTTTCTTTCTTAGCATTTAATAATGATCCAATCCTTAAGACTTCTTATTCTTCTTTATAAAATATCTGGTATAGTTTCTCTATTCTTTTGTTCCCAATTTTCTGTTAAGGTTTTATATAATGTTCCAGGTAATTTTTGAAAAAAAAATTTCTTTATAAGTTGTCTGTATAGAGAGTGGTAATTTATGGTAAACATTTCATATTCACAAATGAAAGAATCTATGTAACATATGTTACAAATTTCCATATTTGTTAGATGCCATTTAGCTTCATTATTTCATTTTCACTAGATTCAGTGATAGTCCTTCATTTATCTTCTTTAATAAATTCTTTGTATATTTCATTTATTACTATATTCAACTATTTCCTTCTTGTGGAAGCATTTTCTTGCATTAACAAATGTTGTTGATCTATTAAGTTTGAAAACCAATCTTTAACATTTCCTGTCATTTTATGTGATATAAGCACTCTACATGTTGAAGGATTTGTTTGAGTAGTTTCAGAAGTTTGTGTGAACACACTCATTCCATTATCCCATTCATCTAATTCATATCTCTTATACAATCTAAATCTAGAAGTTTAGACTTATAATTATCATGAAGTTTGAACTTTAGTGGAATACTATATCTAGTTCCCCAATGCAACCCTTCCTTCATTTTAGGTGGTTGTCTTCTTCTATCTGTGGTATCAGGTTATTCTGTTCTTTACCTATTTATTTCTCCCTTATGTGAATCAAATGTTTCTTCTTGGTAAGAGACTGGTAATGAAATTGGTTTCATATGACCTTTTGTGGTCATGTTTTCTGATTCAAAATTAGTTTCACTGATTATTGTCATTTAATCATCTTCTTTGTTAGTACAAAGTTTTTCATTATATTATTCTTCTATTTTTTCATTGGTTAATATCAATAAACTGACCAATGTTTCTATATCTCTAATTTCAGAGTCTATGAATTTTCTTTCTAATTATTTTCTATATTCCATTAAATTGGAATTATCTCTTTATTCTTAGATTGTTCCTCATTTTTCCTTTTCTCTTTTTTAGGAATCAAAGAATCTGATATCCTTAGTGGTTCTTATTTTAATCCTTCTAAATGATCATATTTATAACCTATTATTTCATTATCCCTATGTATGTTGTATACATCTTTTTTTAATTTTAAAAATTCATTGTGCATATCTTATTGTGGTTTATTATAACCACATTCATTTATTTCCTTTAGTAATTCTTTTTGTATATCTATTATTTCTTGTAAATATTTTGTGTTTGATTCTTAGACTAAATCTATTTCCTCTATTAATAATTGTACAGTATGAAATAATATTGCTTGAATTTTTGCTATATCTAGTAGACTTCCATTTACTTCTAAATACATATTTTTTATTTTTTCACTAAACATTATTTTTTCCTAATATGCAATCATGAACTAATGTCTTCATTATTTTAACTTCATTTTCTAGTTTACTAACTTCTTCTTGGTTAGAAGTTTCTCCCTCATGGTCTATAAAAGTAAATCTTGGTATGCTATTAGTTTTAACAACATTACTATTTCTTCCTGTTATTAAGGGTTTTTCTTTAATATCTAGTTTTCATTCTTCTAGTATTTTTGGTTTTATTATTTGTCCAAGTTCCTTAAAAGTTTTTTCAATTTTTATAAATTCATCTTATCCATATATTGAACTATTATGACTATTTGTTAAAAAATATGCTACTAGATAATATATTGAAAATGAATGATTTTCTTCTTTCATTAAATCTTCTCTTTCAAATTCATAAGTGAGATTTAATACTTGATTTAGATTTTTATCATGTATATTTATAATAAACCTAGAATATGTTATAAATTTTAGCTTTTGATATCCTAAATTACCATGGATCATTCCTAATAAAACATCATGTTTATTTATTATTTTGTTATCTAATAATATTATTTTTATTGGTGTATCTATTCCTTCTCTAAAATGAGTTTTTATTAGTATTTGAATCCCTCTTAAATGGATATATCTAAATTTTTCTTTATCTTTATGAGGAATTTTTGAAAACTTATTTATTATAGTTTCTTTATCAATTAATGGTATATTATATCTCTCTTTTACATTTATAATCTGAATACTCATTTCTTTATTATTTATACCATAATAATTTTTTTTTTCTAAGAAATAATTTTCTTAATAAGAATGACGAGTCTTTAAATTTATCTTATTCTTTAAGATTTAACTTTGACTTTTGAATTTTTTCAAATTTGTTTTCACTTGTTACGATTTTTTGTGACAAACATCTTAAAATATCTTCTGTTTTTATGTCTATTTTTTTTTTGAATTTTTTTAATTAAAACTTAAGAGTGTTTTTGATAACTATTAGATTTAACCTCAGTTATGTTTTCAGGGATATTTTTGATTTTTTTAAAAGCTTGTGAGTATTTTTGTTTTTTTTTTCTTTAAATCTCTATACATCTTACAAATTTAGATTAATCTATTAAGTAATTCATATATTTATCCTTTCAAAAATGCTTTTATGTTATACTATCCATCAAAATATAAATTAAATCACACAAAATAAAGTAATTGCATTGTATATGACTACAAAATTAGTATTTTGAAGAAAACCTTAAAAAGTTTTCCAGCAGTTGAAGATATAACTTTTTTTTTAATAATAATTGAAGATATAGACGTGTCCACATGTTTTTGTAAATTTGTATGAAGGATGTTTTAGAATAGACTGCGTAAATAGAAATGGGCCTACAAGTAAAACCTAAACGGGCCTTTCAAAACAAAGTCCAAGTGCAATATCTAAAAGTAATTTCCAAATAAAATCAGAAGAAAAAAGAAAACACAAATAAAAGATGAGAAAAAACCCTAGGCCTATATAAAACGCCTTTAATTCATCTTCAACTCTTCTCCCTAAAAGAGACTCTTCAGAGCCGTCCCGGAGAAACCCTAGCTCAGCAAAAATGAAGTACAATCCAAGGGTTACCAGCTCCCGCCGCAAGAATCGGAAGGCGCACTTCTCGGCGCCATCAAGCGTCCGGCGAGTGTTGATGAGCGCGCCTCTCTCCACTGATCTCCGCCAGAAGTACAATGTCAGGTCTATGCCAGTTCGCAAGGATGATGAGGTTCAGGTAGTTCGAGGCACATACAAGGGTCGTGACGGAAAGGTTGTTCAGGTCTATCGTCGCAAGTGGGTTATTCACATCGAGCGAATCACTCGTGAGAAGGTTAATGGTACCACAGTCAACGTAGGTATTAACCCTTCGAAGGTGGTCATTACCAAGCTCAGGCTCGACAAAGACAGGAAATCGCTACTTGATCGTAAGGCTAAGGGCCGTGCTGCTGCTGATAAGGATAAAGGTACCAAGTTTACCGCCGAGGATATTATGCAGAACGTTGATTGAATTGATCAAACGAAGTAATAGTTTTATATTATTGTTTTATGAACTTGATCTAATTCTCCTTGTTCTGGGTAGTTATAAATTAGTTTGCTTTTGTTTTTTTTCTTTAAAGTGCTGGATACTTTGTTCTGAACATGTTTAGCATTGAGTATTGGATCCCTTGTTTTGAGTTTTTGCTACTGCAATATCTGATATTTTTGGAATTAATTTTTATGTTTGATTTTATCTGATACTTCGTAACATCTCATACTATTGGAGTTCCTGTTGATTCCTTAGAGCACATAATTTTGAACTTTATACAGATTTTTTTCTCAAATACTGTAAGCTGAATGTTGAATAGATGTGAGGGGAATACTAAGTGCATATAAAGTTTTACTCACAACGCGTGAAGGTAACTTTGCAATAGAGAAGTTATCCATTACCATTTGGCGCAAATGTTTGTAACTTTTACAAACTTTGTGTTCATTTTTACACCACTCATAGATGTAGATGACGATAAAAACATTCTTTTGAATGCTCTCTTTAGACTCCTCAAGTCCTTGACACTTAGCCCCCTTTCATTATTTGAACTTCAAAGTCCTTAACACTAAGCCCCTTTCAGTATTTGAACTTTCACCGACTCAAGGAACTAAGGTAGAAAGTTGAACAACCACAAACGTCAGCCAGAACAATATTTCCATAGCAACCAGACAGACTTGCAACAAATGGTTCTGAATGATGTCATGAATTATTCCATAATCATCAAATATCCCCCACAAGCTTCGGTTGCAAAATCCTCCCCCAAACACTCTACATCATCAATGTTGACACGATTCATTAGGGGCAAAAACAAGCTATTGCAAAACAAAGTAGCAACATGTTTTTCCCAAGTTCCTTTCCCATCTTTTAGGTATTTTTGTGATTCATCAACAATTCTCCTATACAAGAGCTCATTTGCTCTGTAGAGTCTAGTCTACATCCTTACCAAAAGGCTTCTGAACAACAATCCTTATTCACTCACGAAGATCAGCTAACTATGCCTCGGAAAGTAGGCCATTCTCAAAACTCCAAGGAGCTTTCTGAGAATTGACCTGCAAAAGAGCCCCTCCCAATCCAGTTCGATTTGCAACGCAATTCAATTACCAAGCACAAGATTCAAGATCGACTTCTCTTGCCTGATCATGGCGTCAGAGTTGAGTGAGTGTTCAAGGATAACCACACTTCAAATCCTCCATAGTAGATCAATAGCCAAATGAGAAGGCATGAAATTAGATTTGACAAACGAGATAATCAAATCAACAATAGACTGGAAAAGAATGCTGGAGTGCATTAGTATCTCTCAGGACAATTTTTTTTTAAATGGCAAGAAAATATCCGGAGTAAAATTGAGGATGGCATATCAAGAAATCAAAATCGAAAAGAGTAGATCAATAGCCAAATGAGAAGGCATGAAATTAGATTTGACAAACGAGATAATCAAATCAACAATAGACTGGAAAAGAATGCTGGAGTGCATTCGTATCTCTCAGGACAATTTTTTTTTAAATGGCAAGAAAATATCCGGAGTAAAATTGAGGATAGCATATCAAGAAATCAAAATCGAAAAGAACTCAAAATGCAGACTGAACTGAAGAGATAAGAGATACGATAAACCTGTAAAGAGCAGAAAAACAGAGAATTGAGGCATCGAAGAGCTGAGTAATGCTTTTCAAGGTAAATCTGGTGTGTACAAGGCATGCCATTGATAAGAGTAGGCACATCATGTAGTCTTGGTGGGAAGTGGGAACCATTACCATCACTGTTTTGAGATGTTATTTGTGTCAGCACTTATCATGTCCTAACATCGAAATGGTTTGTTCATTGTAAATTGTAATGACGAATTTTTATTATCAATCTAAGGTATTTTGGCATATTTTTATTTGTGAATAACCGGATTCAAGTTGACCAATATCATTCAAAACAATTAAACAAGTACAAAAGAGGTGTCATCAACACAAAATATTGATCATTGAAATGCAATGGCTTTCGGCCAATTTTGATCTCAATAGTAATATCACCACCTTGTAAAGTTCCCTGTGGTACTTTCATTCCGTACAAGTGGTAGAGAATGAATCGTCAACATGCTTCCAAAAAGCTAAACATAAAATCCAATGAAATACAGAAACATAAGGCCATGGTTGAAACGTCAAATTAGTTCATCCACAGTCGCAAGACCAAAAAACAAATTTATGTGGAATTACTATTTAATGCTTTTTCCAGAGCCACCAAAAATAATTTGAACAAGCTATTGAATTCCAACAATGTGTCCATCAGTGCCAAAAAGGAATTATCATGGCTTGAGGATAATGGCCAACCCAAACTTAGGGTGCTTTTCCAAGGCCTTGGTATCAAACTCACCAGAAATGGTAACCACCGATTTTGGTATGACCTCGTGCTGCAGTAGAGCTCCCAGCCTTCCGTGATTGTTCAGTCTTGCTTTTACCGATGTAAGATGATCAATAGCATATAAACCACCCACAGTGAAAGTGTTCTCGTTAACGGAAAACCTTCTAGTGATCTCGGCCACTGCCACACTTCTCTTTAACTGATCCAGATGGTGAAAATACGATGCTTTTATAGAGTCTCCCTTGTCACCCCTAGATAGATTGATAAAGAGAGAAGTAATATTAGTGTGATATTTTCTTCCTAAATAATTTCCAACTGCAATAAATGTTCAATATTAGAACTTAAATGGAACTTCAACAAGAGGCTTACAGAATTATGGAGGCTGATGATTCTGGTTTTGTAACACTTACGCCAGCAGTATATTTTGTGAAATTGCTTTTAGTAGTGTCATAACCTGCCTCCAGACCGAAGGCAATGGTTGGAGTGCCAATGGTTGCTGAAACATCAATTGTAGGGGATTGTCTCAATGCAACACAAGTGGTGAAGGTTGCATGGTCATGGAAGTACTGGAGCTCCAACTAGAAAAAGAAATTGCAAACACAAAAACATCGAGAATATACATTACATTACTAATGTAAAATTTTCTATAAACATGTAAGATTTTTGGTCTTATTTTACCTTTCCAGAATTGTAGTCAGGTACTTTGAAGGAAGCAATAGTCTTCGTAGATGGGACAATATCGGTGAATGTGAGAACAGCTGATATCTGCCAGTAGATATGGTTTAAAAATGCTTGGACAAATAAGAAATCTATTTGTTTTAGAATTTTTAAAACTTCAACATACATACATCAGATAATGTGTCAACTTTAAGATCCACAATAATGTTCTTGTACTTGTACAATGCCCCAACATCCCCAGTTGAGAGTCCTCCTTTGTTGACAGCAGTTGATGTTAGGGCCTAAGTAAAAAAAAAAGCGTTCAGGTCCCTTGCTTTATTATTTTCAGTTGTCAACGCATAACTCGATTTCAATAAGTCCCAATTAAAAAGCAAGAACGAGCTGATATACAGAGATATGCTTAACATACAAAACAATGGTTAATATTACACCTGAAGACACCATAAAACATACTGTTTTCGATTATACAAAAGATTTACACGACAGTTACCATATAAAATTGGAATTCTTTAAAGATTCATAGACTCGGTTATGTGCTATATTTACATGGATTATTAACCAAAAGAAACTATCTCATCATCTCTTCATGAGAATTACATTAATTTGTGAGAAAGGGGTGGGAACAACAACAGAAGATGTTCTGAAAAGCCGAAACATATGAACCCGAATGGAAATCAAATGGAGCTTATCATTAAAAAGGTATTCCATAGCTATAGGAAGCATCTCCAAAGCCACATGAGTTGTGCAAATACAAGACGATGTAATTAAACAGAGCTTCAATATAAGAACATAGGCAAGCATATTTGAGAATATATGCAAATGTTCATCTTGCAACATTTTCCCATTAACAAGTGAACTAGAAAAGATTCCAGCCATCCAAATAATCGAGCTTCAATAGCTGCATTGTGCTCATAATAGTAACAATAAAGAAAGACGCTATTAAAAACATTTCAGAAGAAGAGAGCATTACATTCAACCAGAACGTCATTGCATAAAATAAATTCAGATGTAAGAGAACGTGAAAGGTCCTAGCATACATATTGAAGTCGAACTCAAAAACAGAAACAATATTCAAAAATATAATAATAATAATAATTAAAAGAGAATCTCAGATTAACTCTTAATGTGGATTTCATCTCTTAGATTTAAAAATGTATTTTTTAGCCTACAACTTTGATAAAAAATGACAAACATTATTATTTTAATGATTTTTTATTAAAATATTATTATTTTTTATCAAGTGATTAAAACATGATTAAAGTTTGATTCAATAACAATGATAAAATGACAATTAATATGAAATTTTTCACATAATTTCTTTTGTTTTAATATTTGGTTATTATCACTATTTTTTTATTATTTAAAAAATAAAAATATGTATTTAAATAATTTTTTTAGAATATTATTATTGTTAATTTTTTTCTTAAATAATTTCATACAAAATTTTACTTTTATCGTTATTAGTGGTTTATGTTTTATCGCATTTTAATCGCTTAATGGTAAAAAATAAATTTTAATAGAGAAATTGTTAAAATAACATTATTTATTCTTCATTTGTACCATTTTATGAAAGTGGGGACTAGAAAACACTATTTGGGTAAATACTTTAAAACATCGTTATACTACTCAATACGAGCTCAGTATCATAAATCTAAATGTTAGTGAAATTTGAATGAAATCTATAAAATGAAAATAAATCTATACAATCATATAGAATTACTCATTTGGGTGACTTGAACGCCCTCTTCCTAATTAAAAAAGCTTCTATTTTCGAGGCCAGCTAATGACCCTTGTAAATAATGCACATCAACAAAAATACTATCGACGACAATAATACCGTAAATTCAAACAAATCACTCATATCATGAACCACAATATTCGTTCCGGTAGAACCTAATAAGCCAAATTCAATCAATGACTAACATAATTTACTCAAACAACTTTAAAAAGGAAACAAAACAGAATCCATACCACGCCAGCTTGACTGTATGTAGAAATAGTGAACTTCTGATCGGAGGTATAGTCCCTGGTCAGAAGATCTAAAATCGGAATTGATAGAACGATTGGTATCAGAGTCAAAGGCAAAGAATCGAATCGATAGAAAGAGAAAAGAAGAAGATGATTAAAATACCTCTGGCTTTTTTGCCGATATCAGAGAAGAGTCCAGGTCCTTTGCTCATCTTCACAGAGACCGAGCTTTCTTCACAAACAACAAAGCGTTGCGACATAGAAAGTCAGAGAGATTTTGAGAGGAGAAGGGAGTGGTCAGTGGTGTCAGGAAATGGAGGTGAGGGGTTGGTTTGATTTTTATTTTGGGTTGGTGGCCTCAAATGAACTGCAATATTCAAACCATCAATTTTGTTAATTTTATAATACATTTAATGATAATTTCATTAAAACGAAAATGTTGTCATTTAGATGTATTTAAAGGATGGGATTTTTTTTTATATAAACTCATCATTTTTAGATTTATTTATGTATTATCGACTTCACTCATTTTTCTCTTATATTCATTTTTTTTTATCTATTTATAAGAAATTATATATTCTAAAAATTCTGTTATTTTTAATAAAATTTACTGTATATCTATAATATTTATTTATTGGGCATCTCTATTAAAGAAAATTGTGGTTCATTTTTTAAAAAATTGCCAACACCCGTCCTATGTGTTGCGTGTGAAATAACTTTTTTAAAATAAACGTCTTCTACTCATTCTTTAGAAATAGTTGACTTGTGATTCCACGCGATGTATAAAGTGTAAAATCCACTTTTCTTAAATATATAAAACTTGGGATAACATTTATTCTATAATAAATACATAGAATATAACTCATAAAACTCATTGATGACTGAAGGTTAATATTATTGATTCAGTATAATTCTTATTAAATAAGTTACTGGTGTCAAAAAAGAGCGTGAGGTATAAATCTAATATTATTTTAAAAATAATATTTAAATATTATATTTATTTTATAAAACAGGCTAATTATATTATGATTAAAAAGTCACTTTTTAACTTTTTAATCATAATATAATTAATATATTATAAAAAATGAAAATAAAATTATTTTTTAAAAAATAGTTAATAACACCTATTATTTTATTTGTAACTTTGTGCTTTTATGGACAGGTGTATATCTTTGCTCCTCACATCATGCAAGAACGTTTGATTTCAATGATTATGTAGCTTCATATGATGTTATATGTTTGCTTTATTTTTGGTGGACAACTAGTTAAAAGATCCCATGTTTAACCACATCAACTTGTGTCCAGTTTATGTGCATCATCTCGAGAATAACCCGCTTACATTAAATTGTGACCAATTCATTCAGCTTAATTAAGCACAACCCGTTCATCATGTGTTTAGCCTAACCATATCAGCTTGGTTTATCAACCCATATAATAGGTCGTATATTAGAGCTACATCACTAAAGACAATGGTTGTGGTCAACCAGCTATACTTCAAATCCTAATAAGGCTTCGTAAGAACCCTTAACAAATTAGGTTAATTTACATATCTAAGTATAAACATCTTATCATTCTTTTATTCTTTTTTTAGAGATGAATTCTTAGTAATTAAGATCAATCGAGATAATTTCAGGTCAATTGAGGTGACATCTGCTTTAAGACCCAAAAGAGGCAGCCTTTAATTGGAGCGTTACTAAATACGAAACATCATTAGTCTATAATAAAGGTAGTTTTATTTTCAAATATGATTATATTATAAAAACAGTAGAAGAAACATTTCCTCTTAAAGTGGAAACTATTGATATAAGTTTACTATCTTAGAGTCTAATAGACTCATATAAAGAGAAATATAATTATTTACACATTGGTTTAGTTCAAATAGTAGTAAAACCCCTTACACGGGATGGATTAAACAATTTGGTTATCTTATGTGTATGAGATAAAAGACATAAGAATTTCTCTGATTCTTTACTCATAGTTGTTGAAAGTTCCTTATGTTCAAAGGACCTTAAAGGTACAAATGTTCAAAGGACCTTAAAGGTACAAATGTTCAAAGGACCTTAAAGGTCGATATTAAAACACGTGGTTTCGATATAGAAGAAGAAACCAATAATATAGCTCTTATTTACAGAGTGTATTTTAAGGTAATGAATACTACATGTCTTGATATAAATATGAAATCTTTTATACAAGATAAAAGAGGTGAAACAATCCTATTTCAAACCAATATAGTAAAATCTAGACTAGTAGTGCCTCAAATGGTACCTTGGGACCAGATAACCCTCCTAGAGTCATGGTCTTTAACCCAAGACCAACCTACTATTATTCCTAAGAATATAGAGTAGATGGATCGTTAGACATTAGTTTTGATTCTTCAAGAAAAATCAAGCTAAACTCTAGACCTTCTTCGGTTATCCATACCTTCAGAGTCTCTACACCCAGTCCATCTTTATCATTTGAACCAGTACCCTTGGTTCTAAATAGGTCTAAACCAAAATTTAAAGTTTTCACTAATCTCCCTTCTGGGATTAGTAAAACAATATACAAAAGAACAGATGATAGTCTTATAGCAATACCCCTTAAAGTCCAACTCTCTTTGATATGAGTTTTGAACAACCATCTCGCTTCTTAAACATATTCATGATGGAAGTTAAAAAACTTTCCTTTAATGATATGATCTTACAAAGGTTTGAAAACCCTACTAATATGTAGAAAAGAAAGATCTTTTACACTCTAACAAGAGATGAACAAGAAAAGTTCTACCACAAATATAAAGTGTTTTTAAAGTTCGTAGAAAAGAAGAAAAGAGAAGTTAATCTAGACTTCTTTGATTTTATCAAAGAATATATTCCTACAACGGAGGCTACAGAGGTGCACAACCTTGAAAAGGTTCACAAACAGTTTTGTTAGATAACACTCCATCGGCTAGTGCTAAGTGTAGATCGGCAATTGCATTGCCGTCGATCTCGTTCCACTTACTGTCATCAATGATCTCTGTGGGCCTTTTTCCAATTGCTGCCAAATAATTGTATTTCCTTAAAATTGTCTTAATTTTCATTTTCCACAATGAGAAATTACTCTCGTTGAACTTCTCAACATTGAACTTTGTCGTAGTCGACATCTAGTTCACAACGATCTACTTTACACCCCTCAACCAATTGCTCTGATACCACTGTTAGGAAAAATTACCGGGTGGAAGCTAATACACAACTAAAGTGAAATTGAGAATAATGAAAATAAAATAGACACAAATATTTTAAGTGGAAAAACTCCTGAACAAATTGGGAAAAAAAACCACGAGCAAGTGTAGGAGGATTTCACTATTGTAAGATAGGGATTACAACATCTTCTCTCTAGTTACAATGAGATAACAATTCTAATGTAATAGGAGAAATAATTCTCTCACAAAATAGGAAAAATATTACTTACAAAGAAGGAACAAATTTTCCTTTCTAAGTAGTAACTCAAAAGATAACTCTCACAAAAACTTTTACTATCTTTCTTATGGATACTCTCTAATTCATTTTCTCTTATATTTTGTATAAATGAAACAAGCTATTTATAGGCAACATCCTTGAAGAACTTGTGGTAGCCAAGATTCCATGTTCATCTCCACTTTGAATGGACAATAAATTAATGCTCCATATTTAATGAACAAGAAATTAGTGCTCCATATTGAATGAACAAGAAATTAGTGCTCCATATTGAATGCACAAGAAATTAGTGTTCTACATTGAATGCACAAAAAATTAGTGCTCCAATAGCATCCTTAATTAAATGCTTTCCATGTTTCCTACTTCATCTATTAGCAAAATATAACATTAAACCAAGTAAGTGACTATATCACTAAACAAGGCCATTAATTATCACATTCTCCCACTTAAAGTCACTTACGTAATCCTTCCATCCTTCTTCACTTGCCAAATCCATGATTGCTTATGTTTCCGCTAGACCACATGAGGATCTACACCATTTAAACTTGTTAGTGTTGATTGACTTGGTCATAACATCTGCTAGGTTCTCGTCGGTGTGAATCTTCTGCATATCCACACTACCTTCTTCCACTACTTCTCAAACAAAGTGATACTGAACCCTTATGTGCTTTGTCTGTGAATGAAAAGTTGGATTCCTTGCAATGTGAAAAGCACTGACTATCACAAAACAGAACAATTTTCTCCTGCTTGTACCTGAGCTCCTCCAATAACCTCTGTATCCAGACTGCTTCTTTGAAAGCTTGTGTAGCTGCCATGTATTCTACTTCCATTGTAGATAGATCTACAATTGATTGTAGTTTAGATACCCAACTTACATCTCCTCCTATAAGTGTAAACACATAACCTATAGTAGACTTGCTTTTATTGAGATCCCTTGCAAAATCTGAATCAACATGACCTCTAACAATAAGATCTGATTCTCAGTAACATAATGTAGCATCTGAGGTTCCTCTGATGTATCTTAGAACCCTCTTCACAATATTCCAATGCTCTCCTCTAGGATTTTCCATACACCGACTAACTATTCCCACTGCTTGTGCAATGTCTGGTCTTGTACATATCATGACAAACATTAAACTTTACACTGTTGATGCATACGGTACTCGAGACATCTCTTTCCTCTCTAATTCATTGCAAGGACACATACTTGAGGATAATTTGAAATTAATAGGAAGTGGGATAGAAATTGGCTTACTATCTTGCAAATCAATACCTTCTTTCCGAGCGAATCCTTTTACCACCAATCTTGCACGAAACCGTTTCATTTGATCATTTATATCCCGTTTGATCTTGTAGACCCATTTGTTACCTATGACTTTTCTCCCATGTGGCAATGGTAGCAATTCCTAAGTCTTGTTCTTGTGTAGAGCTTCAATTTCTTCTTGCATTGTTTCCATCTATAAAGATTGTGTATGTTCGCACGTCTAGTTGAGGAAGCCCTTTAAGCATCGACTTCTTCACTATCAGACTTAGTTTGGAATAGCTCACATGACCTAATCGTATATGTCATAGATTTGTTGTCTCGTTTCTTCTTGTCTTGTCTACATATGTAGATTCTGCTGACATTACGTAGACTGATTCCAATTGTTGTCCCTTCATTATCGATATTTATGAGATTTTGAGATCACGATACACTTTCACGTCTCAGGGACCAAACAAGACATAGTAACCTGATGATGTTAACTGAGCCACAGATAGCAAACTTTTCTTCATTCTTGAGACATGATAAACATCTTGAAGAAGTAACAATTATTGTTAATGCTCTTCATAAGCCAACTGTTAAGGATAACTCTCTCTGCATTGGATAGAGTTTCGAGTAATCAACCACACAACATTGTGCATGCAAACAGATTCGAAGTTGCAGAGCTTTAAAAATTTCCAGCTTCAAAAATAATCAGCCAAATGTCAAAACCTTGATGCTAAAATTTGTTAGAGATGAATAATCATTAATCATGCCAATCGTACCATTATGGTGAGAAATTTTAATTAAGTGCACGTCAGCCACTAGAATTATTGTTTGCAAAAAGGAATAGAACACACTAACACTATTATTGCATGCAGAAAAACTAGGGAATTGAAAATGACAGTTTTGACAGCTGTAGTCTTAAGAAATCCATATCAAAGGAAGGGTTTAAACCACAGTACTGAAAAATTCAAACCAAAAGAAATGATTGTGAAAAGTAGATTTTAGCGATCAATATACCCCAAAATTAGTTATTAGGGATTATGGCTAAGAAACCCTAGTTTTGTCGATTATGTATTATTGTTGTAAATTCTGGTAAGAAAAAGAAGTTTGAAACGAAAAGTGAAAGATTAAAATGGATCGAAAGCATGGGACGCAACTTCCACAAGAGAGCTTTCATATGAGAAACCAATTGCTTCAATCTTTATTGATATTGATATGTGACTAAATTATTTAGATTTGTACATTTATTTTTAAAGGATTAATAATTTTTATTATAGAATTATAATATTTGTTGTAAAAATATCACTAAATTTTAAATTGTTACAAAATTACTACTAAATTTTAGTTGTTATTACATAAATGTTATTATGGTTAATTTGTTAAAAATTCAATGGAATCATTTTTAAACTAATGTAAATTTTTTTCATTAGTTTTTGACAACTTTAACAAAAATGATATTTATGTAGTGACATTTATAATTTTGTGAAAAATTAATGATATTTTTTGTAATAATTATTACAATTCGATAATAAATTTATCCATGTTATCCATACACATGTGTTATGAGAAACTTTACCTTGAGGAACTTTATACAAACAAAAACATTAATAGTAAGGATGTTTTCGATTTATAATTTGTTACCCATGGAAATAAAACATATACATAAATACATGGTTCATGGCTTTACAAATGAATTTCACTTTTAACTCATCCTTACACGAACGATGTACATAAGTTATTTTTCATATAGTGTAAAAAATATTTTTTGTTCTAACGTTCAAAAATACAATAAATAAATATATTTTTTAATTGTATAATAACATTTTTTTAAAGAGAGGTTAAAGATACAATCATTTGAATACTTACATCATATAAAAGTTAAAAAAAATAAATATATTTCTTGTAAATAATTTAACAAATTTGTTAGTGGTGTAGTGTTTTTTTTTTGGGCTAATAGTGGTTTAATGATTTAACGCGTGATTTTCTAATTTTCTATCCTCATCTACTCAAATTTGAAGCTTGTTTTCTTTATTTTCTTTTCATGATCTACTTCACAGTTATTTCCTTTAGTTTGATCATATTAGAAAGAGAACTTCCCGTAGGAAGAGTACTCTCTTCGGTGGTTATTTTCCTTTTGTGTTTTGCTATTTTATTTTTACATTTAGTGAGAATTTTATTTTATAAATAATCTACTGTCACACTGTTATAGTATTTTTCTATCACATTTAATTCTATGGAGTTCAGATCTATTATATTTTCATATATATGTTTTTTGAATATAAAGTTTTTTATTAATTAGATATTTATGTGTTTATACAACTTTCAATTATGCAAAGATTTAGTAAATTACAAATACTTTATTCAATCAAAAAAATTATTCATATAAAGTTTTAAACACAATGTTTGGTGGTGGAGACCAAAAAAATGAAAAAACTCATATTTTAATGATTTTATAATATAATTATGTTCTCACGTTTTGATTTCTGATTTTTTATATTTAAATATGTATAGATGATATATTTATTATAGTTTTTAGATATAAATGTTAATGAAATATCTTTTTTTTTATTAAAAATATTTGAAGATTATTTGCTATTTATACATTTTTAGGATTTAAAAAAGAAAACCCAACAATTATTATGCATAGAGTAAGAATTCGAATTTTTTTATGACGGTGCATGACACCACTGTGACTCGAACATTTTCGCATACAATTTACCCATTAATTAAATTGTTAAGTTCTACGTTAGTTAAGAATAAGCCAACAATATTGTTTACAAGTCTGAGTAACCCTCTAACTCATAAGCTGGTTTTTTGGTTCAAAATTAGGCATGAGTTTCTAAGTTTGTATCAGAGTTAGTCTCTTGACTTTTTCACCCCATCGACCCTTGTGCCGTAAATTCGGATCGTACCGTAAATTTGAACTCTAGCCGATGTAGATGGGTTTATAAATCTGTACAACCCTCTAACTCACAAACTGGTTTTTGGTTCTGAGTTAGTTCTGAGTTTCTAAGTTAAATTTTTTTTTTTTTTTTTATTATTTATTCTTTAAAAAAATTATAATAATTTTAAATTTAATTAACATAAATTATTATATCATCCTATAATCTATAAATAATAAATAATTTCTAAATGAAAACGGTACAGGTTTTCTTTCACAGTCCTACGGTACTCATATTAATAGATTATATTTTTTATACTCTATATTATTAAAATATTTTATTTTTATCATAATTTAAATATTTAAATATTATTTTCTTTATGAATCAAAGTATATCACATGGATTTTTTGAGACATATTTTTCAAAGATATTAATAGAATTTAAAAAAATTAATATTAATATTATAATCGTTTTCATCTATATATATACATTACTCAAAACAGTGGATCGTTGACTAATATTAGAGTTATAATTGTAAAATATTTCATAAATTTTAAATTAAATCCCATATATTTTGTTACAATTAGAAGCCTATATTTTGATTAATTTTCTCATACTCGTAATAAAATTTATCACATAAGATCCATATGACATGTTTAGACAAAAAAAAAATTACTTTCAAAATAATTAAAATAAATTTCAATTCTTAAATTAGATACTAAAATAAATTAGCCAAAAAAAAAAAGCCGTCACTCTCGATGCATAATAAAAGAATCCGCGTAACCGCGTAAATAAATTGCTCTATTAGCACCTTCTTCTCCTTTTCATTTTTGGCCCCACCTCAAATTATGAAAACGTGACTTTACATTTGGATTATGCTATCTGAAAAACCCATATTTGTAAATAATATAATCAAATTAAAACACATATATTTAATAAAAAATATTAATAATTATAATCTGTAAAAGTTCTTTCTTGTATTTTTCATTAATGATATATATTATTATATATATTATAAAATAAAAATCTCAGATGTTAAAAAGTTACTAAAAAAATTAAAAAAAAAATGGTGGACTCGGTTCATTTGATTCCTAAATAATAGGAACAGAGAAAGCTTAACCTTGACCGTTATAACTAACTAATATTGCAAATACAAATTATTTCGGATCCACACTACTTGTATGTCCTTCCCCTTCTTTCTCTCCCTCCACTATTTTTTTCTATGTTCTTCTTCTGGTTTACTCAAAAAGTACCCTTAAAAATTAAATTATCAAATTACCGAGAAATTACTGAGAAATTGCAGAAGAAACCTTATTATTATTTTATTCCTCTGCTTTAATTTCTATATATCTTCTCTTGAAGACTTGTACAACAAACATTAAACGACGACGAAATGTTAAACCAAGTACACCAAGCATTTTCCCCGTTATACATTGGATACTTCTTAAGAGTTTCGTCAATTTGATTGTATTTATAGGAGGAAAGAAGAAGAAGAAGAAGAAGTACTGAATACTTACGACAAGGAAATTGACGTCTTTTTTAGAGCAAGAAGAAATGGAGAGTTATTTGAATGAGAATTTTGAAGTAAGGGCTAAGAATTCGCCAGAAGAGGTGTTACAGAAATGGAGGAATCTGTGTGGTGTCGTCAAAAATCCCAAGAGGCGTTTTCGTTTCACTGCCAATCTTTCCAAACGTTGCGAAGCTGCTGCTATGCGTCGTACCAATCAGGTCTCTCTTTCATAATTTTTTTTCTTCCCTTATTCATGTTTTAATGTGTGGTCAACATAGCATACCCAGTAACTATGACAACGATTGTAAATTTGTCACAGCAATTAGCTCTTGATTTTGAGCTAGAAATTGGTCACGATGATGGAGTTTTGTGAAAGTATTGACTCGCTAATGTTGTTGTTTGGTTTGAATTCTACAAATCTCAGAAAATGGGAAAGAAAGAAAAAAAACAAGAAAAGAAAACTATTCTCTAATTGAAAAGGCATTACGACATATTTTTGAATAACGACTACGAACTCACACGCGCACATATGCACTTAGTGGTGGAGAGGGCTAAACCAATCAATATTTTGTTCAAAAATTGTTAGCTTATTATGCACACATATAAATCATTTTCTATCCTTTATTTTCAATAAAATTCTTTGAAAAAAATTACATTCAATGTCATTGTGTTTTCACTTCACAAGTTAGATAGACTAATAAAATTGTCTTAAATTAGTATATTTTAATCACTTTACTTTTACATTTGTGAACATTTTAGACCGATTTTAATGATTTTTATTTACTTTATTTTTCAATTTTGTTAATTTTTTGAGATATTTTCATCATCAAATATCTACTAGTATTAATAAGATTTATTTTAATTTAACTTAAGTTATTGTAACAACAAAATATCCTAAAAAAAATTGACAATAAATGACAAAGCTTTCAAAATGCAACGGTAGCATGATTAAAGTATATTAATTTTAAAAAATGTAATTAATATATAAAGTAAAATCATCAAAAGTTTCATGCTATCCATTCATTTTATAATTTTTTTTGTAATATTTGTAAAATATAAAGTAATTACGTTCCTTTCACAACAAACTAACTTTTAATATAGAATGATTTTAAATATTTTCATTTTATTCATTTAATTATTCTTGTATGTTTTTGTTTGAATGAATAAAATATAATTTTTTTAAAAAACCGTATAAATAAGACATAAATTCTAGAATTTTAACATTTTTAAATAAGTTTCATGCTATCCAGTTATAGCTTCTTGTTTCTAATTTATAGATTTTATATTTAATATTTAATATATTAAAATATGCATCATATGATCCCATCTAAAAACTTTCTAGCTACGTCAGTGTAGAAACTGGTAGTATTCGAAACTACATCCACATATTTGCTCACCAGAGAGTTTTTATCGTGATAGAAATTTTTGAACAAGTATTATTTCTTTTTTGCTTGTTTACAACTAATATTTGTTGAAGATTAAAAACCAACATGGACAATGGGTTTTGGTCATATAAGATTCATCATCAATCTTATGTTTTTGCTTATTGTTGGAGGATAACTGTTGGATAAGGACTCTCATTTGTTAGGCAATGGAAGTCACCTCTTGAGTTAAAGAATCCATTAAGGTTGTGAAGTGAGAATCCATAACCTCTGCTTCTTCCTTAAGTGAATAATATTCTTGTTCGAGTTCTTAAACCTTTATAGTGATGAGATAAAATTGAACAATCTGCAATACAATGATACAATTGAGTCCCATATTACTCAAATATGGATGAGTGGGTGAGTTAATGACTATTTGGACACCCTTTCCTTACAAACCGGTTTTGTGGGGTGAATTCTACTCAAAATGGTTATACAATTGGTATTAGAGCATGCACCCTTCTGGATAGCCCTCGTCAAGGAGGGTGAGACACTCGAGGGGACTACTACCAACAAAACTATAAAGTCACCCAAAGTATGGAGGGGGCTACTACCGTTGGCTCCATAAAGTCAATTAGCTCATATGGGCCATTATGAACGTTGGTTCAGAAAAAGGGGTGAAATATATTGACACACTTGAATCCCAAATTGCTCAAATGTGGATAAATGGGTGGGTTAATAGCTATTTTGGTACTCTTTCCTTACAGGTTTTGTAGGGTGAGTTTTGCTAAAGTCGTTTTTACATCTGGTGATCAAGATGCAGGTAACAAATGAGCTACACATATTAGAAACTAATTGAGGCCACTGATGAGAAGGAAAACTTAATGAAAGAATAGCGCACTAATAATTATATTTCAATTTATATTCAAAGTCTTAGAAATAAATAGAATAAAAATAAAATAATAAACTAGTTAAATATAATAATAATTTTAAAGAATAACTTAAATAAGTAAACGATAAATTTAAATTCAAATCCTAGGTTATCGATAGCTATTAAATTCTAACTAATTTATTGTTTGATTTGCATCAATCTATTTTTAAATTTTCTCTTAAACACGTTTTACATCCTCTATGACTTACCTTATCAAGTCAGTCAGTTATTGGCACCAATAGACTAGTTTTCAAACATATTTTCCATGCCTGTTGTTTCTTTGGAATGCTTCATTTACCTTTTACTTTACATTTTGTAGGAGAAGCTGCGGATTGCTGTATTGGTTTCAAAAGCAGCATTTCAGTTTATTCAAGGTAAATTTCTCTAAAATTAAGATAAAATTGACTATGAATCCATAAGAAAAAGCACTTCACAACATCGATCTCATTCTGGTATATGCAGGCGTGCAACTAAGTGATTATATTGTACCCGAGGAAGTTAAAGCTGCAGGTTTTCAAATATGTGCTGATGAATTGGGATCAATTGTTGAAGGTCATGACCCAAAGAAGCTTAAATTTCATGGTGGAGTAGATGGCATTGCAGAAAAGCTTTCTACATCAATCTCCGATGGGCTGGCTAACAATAAAGAATTACAAAATCGCAGACAAGAGGTATATGGAATCAATAAATTTACTGAGAGCGAACCAAAGGGTTTCTTTGTATTTGTTTGGGAAGCCCTTCAGGACATGACTCTTATGATACTTGGAGCATGTGCCTTTGTTTCTTTAATTGTTGGCATAATAATGGAAGGATGGCCAAAGGGTGCCCATGATGGTCTTGGAATTGTTGCAAGTATCTTGTTGGTTGTGTTTGTTACAGCAACAAGTGATTATCGTCAATCCTTACAGTTTAGGGACCTAGACAAGGAGAAAAAGAAGATTGATATTCAGGTGACAAGAAGTGGATATAGACAGAAAATGTCAGTGTATGACTTACTTCCTGGTGATATTGTACACCTCTCTATTGGAGACCAAGTCCCTGCAGATGGATTATTTCTTTCAGGATTTTCTATGTCGATTGACGAATCAAGTTTAACCGGTGAAAGTGAGCCGGTAATGGTAAGCACTGAAAATCCTTTCCTTCTTTCTGGAACTAAAGTCCAAGATGGATCATGCAAGATGATGGTAACAACAGTTGGGATGAGAACCCAATGGGGTAAACTGATGGCCACTTTAAGTGAAGGTGGAGATGATGAAACTCCATTGCAGGTAAAATTAAATGGAGTGGCAACCATCATTGGGAAGATAGGTCTTTTCTTTGCAGTTGTTACATTTGCTGTTTTGATGCAAGGATTGTTTGCACGTAAACTGCGAGAGGGGACTCATTGGAGATGGAAGGGAGATGATGCATTAGAATTGTTGGAATTCTTTGCTATTGCAGTTACAATTGTTGTTGTTGCTGTTCCAGAGGGACTACCATTAGCTGTGACATTAAGCCTTGCTTTTGCCATGAAGAAGATGATGAATGACAAAGCTCTTGTCCGACACTTGGCTGCTTGTGAGACCATGGGATCAGCTACGAATATTTGTAGTGATAAAACTGGCACCCTAACTACCAACCATATGTCTGTTGTGAAAACATGCATTTGTACGAAAGTCAATGAGGTGAGCATAACCAAGAATGCTCCCAATAACTTGGAATCTGATCTTCCAAATTCTGCTCTGAAGATTCTCCTCCAATCAATTTTCTTTAACACTGGAGGAGAGGTTGTGATTGCCAAAGATGGCAAAGTTGAGCTATTGGGATCACCTACAGAGACTGCTTTATTAGAGTTTGGCTTGTCACTTGGTGGGGAGTTCAAAAAAGAGAGGCAATCTTCTAGTATTATCAAAGTTGAGCCATTTAACTCAACAAAGAAAAGAATGGGGATAGTACTTATGACTCCTGAAGGAGGTTTGAGAGCTCATACTAAAGGTGCTTCGGAAATAGTATTGGCTCATTGTGACAAGATGATCAATTCAAATGGGGAAGTTGTTCCATTTGATGAAGAATCCTTTCACCATCTTAAAACTACAATAAACAAATTTGCAAGTGAGGCCCTTCGAACACTATGTTTAGCTTATATGGAACTAGAAAATGGATTTTCTGCTGAGAAACCTATTCCAGAATCTGGCTATACTTGTATAGGAATTGTAGGCATAAAAGATCCTGTTCGTCCTGGGGTTAGAGAGTCTGTTGCAGTTTGTCGTTCAGCTGGTATAACAGTAAGAATGGTTACAGGCGATAATATTGACACTGCAAAGGCTATAGCAAGGGAATGTGGGATTCTCACAGATGATGGCATAGCCATTGAAGGTCCAGTTTTCAGGGAGAAAAGTCAGGAAGAAATGCTTCAATTGATCCCTAAAATTCAGGTTTCACTTCCTTACTTTCTTATTCATAAAAAAAAAATCATTTAACCATTGCATTTTCGTAATATGACCATAACTACAATACACTTTTGGCGACTTAAATTAGTTTTGGTTTTTCTTTTGTAGGTGATGGCTCGATCTTCTCCTTTAGACAAACATACCCTAGTGAAACAATTGCGCACTACTTTCGATGAAGTTGTTGCTGTAACTGGTGATGGAACAAATGATGCTCCAGCACTTCATGAGGCAGATATTGGATTAGCCATGGGAATTGCTGGAACTGAAGTAAGTTTATGTTTGCATTCTATCATTATTTTTTCTCATTTAATCACATTCTAATATAATTAACAAAGTCATTTTATAATGTCAGGTTGCAAAAGAGAGTGCTGATGTTATAATTCTTGACGATAACTTCACCACAATTGTGACTGTTGCAAAATGGGGACGGTCAGTTTACATTAACATCCAAAAATTTGTACAATTCCAATTGACTGTAAATGTGGTCGCTCTAATAGTAAATTTCTCTTCAGCCTGTTTAACAGGTTAGGAACCTCACTCAAACCATAAACCTTATTTTTCTTTTCACTTGTTATATTTTGCTTTTGCACTAATAATAAACTATTTCTCCAGGAAGTGCTCCACTCACAGCAGTTCAACTATTATGGGTGAACATGATTATGGACACATTAGGAGCTCTTGCACTTGCAACTGAACCTCCGAACGATGAGTTAATGAAATGCAAACCTGTTGGAAGGAGAGGAAACTTCATAAGTAATGTTATGTGGAGGAATGTTCTTGGACAAGCACTCTACCAGCTTATAGTGATATGGTTTCTTCAGGCAAAAGGAACTGAAATATTTAGTCTTGATGGCCCTAAATCTACTTTGATCCTAAACACAATTATATTTAATTCATTTGTATTTTGTCAGGTACAGTGTTTATGATATAAAATTCTATCAAAACTTTTGAGTAATAGTTTAAAATTAAAGAAATTGACATGCTTTATTTTTGCAGGTGTTTAATGAGATAAGCTCTCGTGAGCTGGACAAGATCAATGTTTTCAAGGGCATATTGGATAACAATGTGTTTGTGGGAGTTCTTGGGAGTACTGTTTTGTTCCAGATCATAATTGTTGAGTTGCTAGGATCCTTTGCAAACACACATCACCTTACTTGTCATCAGTGGTTGTTGAGTATGTTTTTTGGAGCTATGGGGATGATTGTTTCAGCTATTTTAAAATTGGTTCCAGTTTGAAGCAGAGATGATCCTATAAATGTCTTAAATAACACAGGTTTAGAAAACTACTAGTGGTTCCTTGTTTTGTAAAAGCTTATGCTCATTATAGTCAGAAGTCTAGCTTGTTTTTCTAGAGTTGAAAGAGAGACTCATATTACTATGAAAAAAAATACACTTATGATCACTTTACTTTCATAAATTGGATACATTAGTCACTTTATTTTCACAAATTGAACATATTAGTCATTTTACTTAAATTTATATATTTTAATGATCTTAATGTTATATTTGTAGACATTTGAACCATTTTAAATTAATTTTGATGATTTTAATAATTTTATTTCATTTTTTTTTTCAAATTTTTATACATTTTTATCTTCTAACATTTATCAATTCTCTTGATAGTAATGTTCAATTCGATCTAATTTAAATTTTTTTAACAAAAAAATAATCCCAAAAAATCAAAATTGGCAAGAAATGACTAGTGTGTCAAAAAATGTAACAGTAAGATAACTAAATTGTACAAATTTTAAGAAAATATGATTAATGTGTTAAATTTGTGAAAATAAAGTGTCCAAAATATCCTCACATTCAAGACTAGATCTACTTGTTGTGTAAAATGATAATTTTTTAAGTGCATTTAGTTTTATATTAAAATTTACAAGATAGAACAAAAATTTGCTCGCTTATATTTAGTAATCTTGTAATTTGATTTTTTTTAATATATCGGATAAAGATATTGTTGCAATCACTTTTATTATTGTTACAATAAAAATGTATAAAATATTCATTTTATTCTAATTACATTATTATAATATTATTGGATAAAATTATCATTAATAAATTATTATTGTTACAATAACAATAAGAAATAGGAATATATATATATAAGTTTTTTCATCACATACTTTGCAATATGAGTGGAGTAACTTTTTCAACTTTCTTCCTGTGTTTCCTGTACTCACCGGTCTCCTCCTCTAAGTTCTTTTCCCCATGGTTTTCAATGGAGGCTGAGGGCATGTTTAGTATGTCATTTAATATGGCAGTCTTATATAATCTTGGTACAATCCTTAAAGCCAAACCCATGGGAGGGGATGGGTTTTTATTCAATAACTTCTTTCTGGGAGAATCGTCATAATTTTATTACTTTAATGCACGATTGTCATCTTTTATTTTATTTATGTTTACCCACTTTTTTCTCAATTTTTTCAAGCATGATTTAAATTTGCTTGACTTCTTTGTACAGTGTTACACGTATTATTTTAATTCAGTACATTTTTTTAAATCAAACAATATTTCATGCACAATTCCATACAGTTCAATATATTACAATTTAACTCGATCCAATGCAAATTGCCAAACGTGCCTTAGTTTAACCAGATAATTATTACAGTAATTCATCAAGTGACAATTCAAAAATAGCTTTCTCAGAATAAAAGAAAGGCTACTAAGGCTATGGTTAGATTCAGCAACAAATTCCCTAAAATTTTCAATTTGGTAATTCTATACATCTATATATCTTGCGAGTTGCTCAAGCAGTACTATACCGCATCACTTGTTACATCACAAATTTCAAATACACAGATTATATCATTTATTACTCCACGGAAACTTTCCCAGTTTCATATATATGATAGAGCCAAATAGGTTCAAGCAATGCCCATGCACACTCTAACTGTCGCCTTCCATCTTCATCACTTTCTTTTTCCATGTGCCGCTCGATCTGAGGGCATATCTCCTGCAGCGAAGCCAACATCAGATCACCCCATTCCTTGTCATCGGGTCTGAATAACTTCACACATAAGAAATGTAGAAGTCCCAAAACCATTCCATAATCCTTCTTTTGCAAGCCAACTAGTGACCCTATCAAAAAAATCTCTCCCATTGCGTTCAGTATGCAGGGATTTCTGCTTGATAATACAACTATCATTCCAAGGAGTTTCTTAAAAGCAGGAAACTCCCCTGGTTCAAAAGCCTCATTATCATCCTCTTCAACACCACTTTTATTTAGCCCAGATAATTCAGTTTTAGCTAGAACTAAAAGCCATGTTGGAAACTGGATTTTGATGCAAGCAGTTGTGATCATTGTTGCTTCTCTCTGAATCTGTTTATGTATGTGTCCATAACCTAATGCCAGAATTAAATCAGGTAGCCAAGATTTTGCAGTTGCCAAAAGCCGTGCAGCATAACCAGATCCAAAGTATAACTCAATAGAGGTGATTTGATCAATCAGGTCATTGGCAAGATTAAAAACACGTGCAGGAGGTCGTGCAGCTTCTGTAGTATTATCTTTCAGGATTAGACTAAGTAACTTGGCTGCATAGGTGAAGGAGCTCTTCAGACATAGTACTATATCGTTCACATCCTCCTCTTCAAGCTGAAATGAATCCTTGGGATGTTGGCCTAATATATGTGTGACATGGCACAAATAACTTGATGCAAAAATTAAACACTGTTCATTGCAGATAGCAAGATCCATAGCGATGGCATCCACCATGAACTTTAGGACTGTGGTAAGCACCTTCACCTTACGTAATAAACTTTTTGGTCCGGTTCGCATAGTTCCTGCATTAAAGTTGATAAAAATAACAAAGGCATTTTGTTATGTGAAACCAACGGCACAAAAATACAAATGAGTAGGTTTTCCTGATGGAGAAAGCAAATGCAAAATCGTTAACTGAAAATTGATATAACTTCTAAGAGGAATGCTAGCGACACTACTTAATACACTCTTTCATACACTCTCACTGCCTTCTTTGATACGTTTTTTGTTTTTTGTTTTTTTTTTTGAAAAAAATCAAATGAAAATTACATTTTTGAAAACTTAACAAACACATTTCAATAAATGAAGTGGGATGGGAGAGTGTGTAAGAGAGTGTATCTAGCATTCATCTTACTTCTAAATGGTAAATTGTAGTTCTCCGAGGAGATAGTGAATTTAATAAGAAAAAATATATTAGATAGAGATGCAGGTATGTGAATATAGATGTATTTAAAAACACATACCGAAATATATTAATACTCATTTCATGAACTATAGCAGCCTCTCTTTCCCAATCTTCACAGGGAAACTAAAGTTAAATTTAGGAACTTAAAACCTCTGAAAAACCTTGGAATAAAAATCAATATGTTGAAAGAAAAATGAATCTTGACATGAATACGCAAAGACAATTTCATAATCATTCCAACAGCCCAGGTTTTTTTCCCCTGGACATTTATGCTTTCTCCGCTACATCCAACAAAAAAAAAACACTGTGAACTCAAGGTCTATCTTTAATTTAATGGTTCACTCACCAATCTTATATTAAACCAAATATTTTTCCATTTTTGTATATCATATTGCCGTTATCGATGAAACAAGGGCCCCTTGCTAGTTGATGAGAGTTTATCCTGATTTTAAGGCTCGACTTACTAAAGTAGGTAATGAGATATCTATGGAATTGCTTACCACCATTACTTATAGGAGGGGCATTGGCAATGCTTTTTCTGCACCTTTCTTTGTGACGATGAGTACTCTTATTGCTAGAATGCTTAGACACTGATGGTGACTTGCCAGACTTCTCAGATTCTGTTCTGAACAGTTTCTCTGTACAATTAAGTATGTGATCCAACGTCTCTGACAACATTGTCTGCTGAAAAGAGACTGTTAACAGTCAATTGGCATGAAGCATTGGCTAGCCAGAGTCAAATGAACAGATATAAGTGAAACTTTTAATTTCAGTCTCAAAATAATGACCCAAAATCACCATTATACTTTTATTGTCCATTCTATTAACTGTCTAAATACATACATGAAATACAATCATACTTAACGGTAACCTAAATAATTTGACAGAATTATCCTGTGACAAAGAAATACAGGAATCTTGCTCTAGGGACAGATAATGAAGACAGAATGATTGAGAATGAAGATTACATGCTGTATTACTACAAAATACCCTTTATTTCAGCATCAGCAAGACTGACATTGTAGCAATTTAAACAACAAAATATTCTTCAGGTAGTTTAGTTCCATTTACTAAAAAAATGACTACTTGGTTTGTTGCTGGCATGGAAAAGGAAAAGAAAAATAATTCATAGTTAAGAAGAATAAGAACTATAAATAATACACATTCTAAATTTATAACAGAGCAAAGCCATGTGAACTCAAAGTGGTTATACATATAGCAATAGAAGCATATGTCAAACCAAAATTTTGGTTAATAATAGATGTCATAATGACTATGGCCAATTGGCCAGATATACTGAACCACAAAAAAGCAAGAATTTAAGCACAATAACTGCTAAAGAAAGCCACTTGCCTTCGCACTTGATCCTGGACAATCAGGTGTATTATTCTTCTTGGCATGACAATCTTTTAAAATACCTATACCAACATTTTGAAGAGTGATATGCAAAGAGAGATCTGTATATGCTAAAACAGGGAAAACATCTGTAGACTCAAAATGTGTGCATTGCAAGATGCTGACTTCAGAAATGACCTTCAGAGCTAAAAATGAGGATTCTAAAGATTGGGCTTCCAGCATAGCTTTTCGAGCATCCTCAGATTGTAACAAGTCTCTAATTTGCCAGGATACATCAACAGCAAGTGAATAGTCATCGTCAAAATTGGATGGCTTTTTTGCACTGACATGCTTCCACTGAGCTGAAAGTTTTCCAGAGGCATTTGTTCCTTTTCTTTTTAGAGAGAAAACACTGAGCTGAGAAATTTCAGAGCCAAATTTGATATGACAACGATAGGCCACTCTCTGTAAAATTGATGTTAAAGCTTCAAACATATCATTAAATTTGCCACAAGACAACAACAACTTTTGAGCAGATCTCACTTCAGATTGCCTTTCCATATCTTCAGACAAACCACTACAGTTAGTGATTAAACCCATACATTCATCAAGAAGCCTGGCCACATCACCCACAGAGATGGTGGCAACAATGTCAAATAGAGAAGATTTAGCACGCCTAGTAGATGTAACAGATAACAAAATCTTTAACTTTTGACCAGAAAAAAGTTCTTTAAGAGCATTTAAGAAATATGGCTCACTAGATAAGGTGCTAGAAAGATGGGCAATGGCAAGAAATAAACCGTCGACAAGATCTGCCTTCAGCTTATCAGGTGAACATACCAAGCACATGAATACCCTAACAAGCTCTATGAGAGAGTGAGGAGATGCTCCCTGTAGTGCAGCAAATTCGCAGAACCTTGCTCCAGCAGTAGGAGATCGTTTCATAAGTGTGACACAACGGTTACAAGCCTCGACAATGGTTGTTTTGGAGGGAAAATATGATGGCATGAGCAATCTTGCAATTTTCTGAGCAACTAGAGGTTGGTCATTTGCAAGTGTTGATAATAACACATCTAACTCTACCACCTGCAAAAGGATTTAAAAAAAAAATCAACCAAATACATATATGGGGATTGAAAGAATCCAAAGAAAAGTATTGATGACAGAATGTATGGTCATGAGACTTGAATACCTTATTAAACTGAAAATTTTGAATATCCCTTATCAGAAGGAGAAGATCTGCCATAGCAAGTCGTATGGTAACGATATTGTCCAATATCAAATGGCCCAATCTTGGTAGAACCACTTTAAGAACTTCATGAGAATGAGGATTGCCAAACAGATATATAATGCCATTCAAAGTGGAAAGCCTGACCTCATTGCTCAAGTCATGTGACATGTCATCAAAAGATTTTGTAATCACCTTTGTGATGGTTGGTGAAGGAATAACTTCCCAAAATAAACGGAGGAGGCGACAACACCCTTCAACTGCAACTACTCTTACTTCTGGACAATCATCCATGAGTAGTTTCTCCAATAAGTAGAATTGTTTATCAAGCAATGTATCTTTAACCTCTTTGGTGGCATCAGGATCTTCAAGAGGGAATAAATCCAGAAGCAAATGAAGTGTATTCTGACGAACATTTGAGTTGGCAACCTGCCATAAATGCACAGAACATCAATAATCCCTTATACTGATTAACAAACTTTATATGAACTTTTAAGTAGTGATCATTTATGCGACCAAATATCCTGCTAAAAACCACATCTTTGACCTCAATATCAATATAGAATAAAACAGTTTCTATTTTCAAGGCATGTACAAGCACTCACTAGACAAAACAAACAACCACATTTAACCAATTTCGTTACTTCTACAAATGATTAACATTTTCAGGGGGACATGAACCACAATATAGCTTATTCAAATTGGTACTTGAAGTTTTAAACTTATAAAAAGCCTGTGGCAATATCTCCCATACTATGAATACAGAAAATTAATGAAGCCCAATGAGAATGCAATACAGTGGTTGAGATGCATCTTACATAAAACAACAATGCCAAGCTGGCTTACAATGTTAGTATATTAATTGAACCAACCCTAGTCAAAGATAGCTCATCAATCAAGTAACGACAAGTATTCATCTAAGAATGTATTGAATAACTTATGGCATTGAATGTTAGAATTAGCTGCTGAATGCATAGCGTAGTTCGTAATAGCACAAACAAGAATACCTGTAGAGACCGAAAAATGACAGGCTCAGCTAGCCGAAAAAGAAGTTTCTCAACACCATTGGTGGTACGCTGAATTATGAATACCCCTAAAACTCTCCTAATTGAGGCAGCAAATACTGCCGAACTCGCATGCATAGCACCCTCTATTAAGCCCTGCATAAACCCATTCTCAATTTCCTCCCTATATGCCCCCTCAGACACTTTCCAAGCCCGAAACACAACATCCCCATATGCCTCCAGCATTGACTTTCTCCCAAAAGGAATCTGTGACCGAATCATAGCCAACATTTCCTTCAAAAGCTGTGTACTTAATCCAAACATAAATGCTATAAATCGCCTTCCTTCATCTGTTTTCAAATACAACGGAGAGACCACACACCGAAGTAACAACTGCTTCAAGTCCTCGATGCTCTCATCGACAAAATCAAACAATATAAAGGCCTCACGGAGTGCATACACTCTATGAACGTCCTGCTTCTTTTTCAAAGTCAGAGATCTCGACAGCAAAAAAGGTAGAGACTGAGAAATCAACGATTCTCTACCCGTCAAACCCTCCTTCCACCATTCTTCACACAAAATTGCAATCTCCGTTGAGAACGCCCAATCCGACTCAAAAAGTATCAGATTATCATGCAATGCTTGAACCCCAGGTAATAAATCTAACGGCGAAAACGCACTTTTCGGGTGCAAAACACATAAGCGCGAAATGTGAGCCAAAGTTTGAAGTTTCTGGAGAATTTTTTGTTTCAGGTCATCAGCACTCATCTCGTGATTGTTTTCGGGAACTCGTTCCTCCGCAGCCTTGGGTCTCCGGCAAGAACGCCGGAAACGCTTGGAGGGAGGCGACCGCGGTGACATTGTCGGGCCTCCACTGGGGTTATGATTAGGGTCAGGGTTTGGTTCAAGAAGGTTCTTGAAGGAGTCAAGAGACTGAGAAATGGAATGGTAAAGACAAGGAGGTAGAGAGGAAGTGAGATCAGAGGAGGGTTGAACGCCATGAATTAGGGCTTTAAGAGCTGACCTTGAAGATTTGAGATTAAGCTTCGTCGTTGAAGCCAAGAATTCTTCGGCTGACGATTTCAGGGTGGAGCGAAGTCGCTTTTCCATTTTCAAGATTTCATGAAAATATTTTCAAAAACTATTTGTGTACTCTCTCGTCGCAAGATGTGAAATTTTGGGAGGGAAAAATAATCGTTACTTTCAATTTGTTTCGGAAACAATAGCATTATGGGCTGTGATGGTTCTCAAGTAACGGACAAATAAGAAATTTAAGATATCTTCAAAAAAAATATCTCTAATAACTACGAGATGTTACAATAAATTAAAAAAACAACCCTGCTCAGCAGCTACCAACTCTATTGAACCCATGAATTTTTTTGAATGTTACTGTTGATGACTTGCAACTGGATATAAATAATTTGTATAATTTATTACTTCTTAATTTTAAATTTAATTTATTTTATTTTATTTTTTATTGATTTTAGAATTTATTATTATTATTTAAATTTTATTATAAATTAAAAAAAATCAAAATTTTAAAAATATATCATTTTAAATTAATATTTTTTTAAATATATATATATATAGATAGATAAGAGATGAGATCGAACAAAAATAAAAAAGATATATATATATATATATATAGACAAGGGAGCTACGAAACAGAGATAGAAGTGAACAGAACACAAAAAAAAAAAAAAAAAGTGGGCGGTAGGAGAGAAAAACGCACGAGAGATTAAAGCGAAAATAGATTATTTTTGCTAATCAATTTTCTTTTCAGTTTTTCTCAAAAAATTATAGTAAAATTATTTATGTTAAATTTAATTTTTAGTATGAATTAATTTTTTTTATTCTAAGAAAAAGATGTAATTTAATTCCAAATTATAATTAATTTTTCTATATTAATTTAAATTATTTCTCTACATGTTTGTTTAATTTATTCTAAGTTTATTACTTCTAATTAACTGACCATCAATTAGATGATTTTAGTCTTATGATTTACTATTAAAAGAGAGAATATTTTGACATAGATAAATATAGAGATCAAAAGACTTATATGAAGCTGTGTAATATTAAAATCTTTGGTCTTAAAGTTTTCTTGTTTTATTAAATTGCATATTCCTATGTAAATTAATTAACAAGAATGTTTTCAATTGACTTTCGAAAGAGTTTTTTGGATGTTTTTGGAGATTGTTAACAAACAAAGATAATTAAATTCAATTAGTCATATAAGTAAAACATAGTGAGGAATTAGATGAAATCGATTTCCTATAAGTTTTTTTCATATTAATTTGATCTGAGAACATCTTTATTTTCTTTTACATATTTTCTTTAAATTGATTTTATTTTAAATTTCAATTACAACAACTTCAATGATTTTTCTAGATAAAATTGATATTAGTATAATTTTGGCATTTGTCAAAAGTAAATCACCAATCTCTAAGGATGATACTCTTCTTATCATTTTATGATAAAACTACGATACTATGTAATTGTAGTTTTTCACCGATCAAGTTTTTGGTATCGTTATCGAGGATTGATTTTTTCTTATTTTTGGCAATATCGATAAAAAATAATCTTGCTTTTAATTTAGAATTATATTATTTTTTATTTTTATTTTTATTTTTTTCTATGTGTGTTTTTGACGTTGGATGCACTATGTTAGAACTAGAAATAATATTCCTTTGGATCCGAAGATTGAAAGAACCTTTAAATCATGAAGAAAAAAGAAAGTACTAGCCATGACTGAAGGAGAAAAGAATGCACCGTCACGCACCTTGAAGGATTATGTAAGTCCAATTGTGAATGACAATTACTTAGGTATAAGATGCCAAACCATTAATACCAATAATTTTGAGCTCAAACCTACGTTGATCAACATGGTGCCACAAGTCCAATTTAGCAGATCACCACTTGATTATCCCAACATTCATTTGGTGATTTTTTGAAGATTTGTGACATTGTAAAGATGAATGGTGTTACTGAAGACATCATTAGACTGAGATTATTTCCTTTTTCATTAAGAGACAAAGGTAGAGGTTGGCTACAATCTCTACAAGCGCGAAGCATCACTAGTTGGCAAGACATGTCGGAAAAGTTTCTTGCTAAATTCTTTCCACCTGTAAAAATAGCCCAACTCGGGGGTGAGATTGGTCAAGTCAAACAAAATGATTTTGAGACACTCTATGAAGCATGGGAAAGTTATAAGTATATGATTTGGCATTGCCCTCAACATGGATTGCCATATTGGTTGCAAGTTCAGATGTTCTATAATGGGTTAAATGGGCAAACTAGAACCAAAGTTGATGCTACTTCTGCTGGAACTTTGATGTCAAAGATAGTTGAATGTGCTACTTCTTTTTGGAAGAAATAGCCTTAAACAACTATCAATGGCGAACTGAAAGATCTATGGCTAAGAAAGTTGTTGGGATTCATAAAGATCTATCTCATTAGATTTCAGCCTTAACAACTCAAAGAATACCACAAAGTGCAGAATATATTGCAAAATCAATTATGATAATTCTGATGAATTAATCAAGTCAAGAATAGGTTAAATACATCAACAATCAGAATTACAACTATCGTGGTAATCCTATGCCAAATTATTATCATCCAAGGCTTTGAAATCATGAGATTATTTCTTATGGAAACACAAAGAATCTGCTACAATATCCTCCAAATTTTAATAGTCAACTAAGCGAGAAAAATATGTCACTTGAGGATGTCATGGTTTTCTTTATTGAGGAGACCAAAGTAAGGTTTAAAAAGAGTGATTCATTGATGGATAACATTGAGACTCATTTTAACAATATGGGAGCCACTATGAAAAATCTTGAAGTGAAAATTGGGCAACTAGCCACAACCATCAATGCTCAACAAAGAGGAACTTTTCCTAGCAATAAGTGAATCCAAAGGAACAATGCAAGGCCATTACAGTTAGCAGTGAAAGAGAAATTGAGAAGTCACCATCAAAGGAATCGAGTCCACCCCTACAGCTCCAAAGAATGGCCAAAGAAATCATAAAGTAGAAGAAGAGTAGATTGTTGATGATACACTAAGAGAGGCTGACATGCCTCCATTAATTTAATTTCCTTACAATCCTCATATTTTTTTCTACTCCACTTCCTTATCCTTAACACTTTCAAAAAAAAATTAGATCAATAATTTTCTAAGTTTTTGGATATTTTTAAGAAAATTCATATAAATATTCCTTTTGTAGATGCCTTAGAACAAATGCCAAATTATACCAAATTTCTAAAGGACATCATTTCTAAGAAGAGAAGGTTGGAATAGTTTGAAATAGTGAAGCTTTTTAAAGAATGTAGTGTCATTCTTCAAAAGAAATTACCTTAAAAATTAAAAGATCGAGAGAGTTTCACTTTGCCTTGCACTATTGGAAATCATTTTTTGATAAAGTTTTATGTGATCTTGGTGTTAATATTAATCTTATGCCACTATTTGTTTATAGGAAATTGGGACTTGGAGAGATGAAATAGACAACAATTTTTTTGCAACTAGTAAATCGATTCATCAAGTATCCATTTTGAATCATAAAAGATGTATTGGTAAAGGTGGATAAATTTATTTTTTTTGCTGATTTTGTGGTGTTAGATATGGATGAAGACCAAAATATCCCACTAATTCTTGGTCGACCATTCTTGGCTATGGAAAGGGATTTAATGGATGTTCAAAAGGGTGAGTTAACATTAAAAGTGAATAATGAATAGGTTACATTCAAAATCTATGAAGCTATGAGATTTCCAAAAGATCCAAGCACTTGCTTTCGGGTAGATATCATTGAACAATATGAAGTAAAAGCCTTTCAAGAAGATATACCATTCGATCACCTAGAACAATCATTGTAGCAAGTTATATCATTTAGCACAGAAGTGGAAAGGATTGAGCTAATGGTAGCAAAGACGGATTCTATAATCTCTACAAAAAAGTGCAGTAAACTACAACTCCAGAGTTAAAGCAATTGCCTGAGCATCTTCACTATGCATTCTTGGGTGATAGTTATACCTTTCCAGTGATTATTACGACATCACTTACACCCGAAGAAGAGGAAAATTTACTGCATGTATTAAGGGAGCATAGAACATCCTTAGGATGAACTATCTTTGACATAAAAGGTATAAGTCCATCTATTTGCATGCACAAGATTCTAATGGAAGAACCTTACAAACCATCAATTGAGCCTCAAAGAAGATTAAATCCAGTAATGAAGGAAGTTGTGAGAGCTGAAATTTTGAAGCTCTTCAATGCTAGAATTATTTATGCTATTTCAGATAGCTTATGGGTAAGTTCAATGCATGTTGTACCAAAAAATGGTGGAATGATAGTGGTGAAAAATGAAAACCATGAGCTTATTCATACAAGAACAGTCATGGGTTGTGTGTATGTATGAATTACCGCAAGTTGAACAAATCAACAAGGAAGGATCATTCTCCACCTCCATTCATTGATCAAATGTTAGATCGATTGGCCAAATATCCCTATTATTGCTTCTTATATGGTTATTCAATGTATAACTAGATTTTCCATAGCCCTTGAAGATCAGGAGAAAACTACATTCACATGTCCCTATGGAACATTTTCTTTTAGAAGGATGCCATTTGGATTATGTAATGCCCCAACAACATTTCAATGTTGCATGTTGGCTATCTTTTTTGATATGGTGGAAGATATAATGGAAATTTTCATGAATAAATTTTCAGTTGGAAAAGCATGTCACTTTCCTATTGAGTTGGAGCATAAAGCTTATTGAGTTATAAATAAGTTTAATTTTGATTTGAAAGCAGCAGGAGAAAAGAAACTTCTTCAATTGAATGAGATGGATGAGTTTTGGAACAATGCTTATGAAAATGCAAAGATCTACAAAGAACGGACAAAGAAGTGGCATGATAAACAGATTCTTAGGCGTGAGTTTGCTCTAGGACAACAGGTTTTTCTTTTCAATTCACCACTAAAACTCTTCCCAAGTAAGTTAAGATCAAGATGGACAGATCCTTATACAATCAACAAAGTTTTTACTTTTGGAGCAATAAACTTGAAGGATAAAGCAGGGAATATATTCAAAGTTAACGATTAGAGATTGAAACACTATTATGGAGAACAAGTGGAGAGGAATTGTGCATTTATTCCTCTTCAAAATCCTAATTGATGAAGATTAAAAAGTTTGGATGTAGACTATAAAACAAGCGCTTATAGGAGGTAGCATATAAAACTTTATTTTATTCTTTTATTTTATTTTTTATTACTTATTTGAATAATTTGGATTTTGATGATGGTTTATTTTGCAAAATAAAAAGCTAAAAATTACAAAACTAATGCAAATGCACCATAAAACCAGAGAAGTTCCTTTCATTTATTCAATTTGTCCCACTTTTAAATTACAATGAGGACATTATTTAGGTTATGTTTGGGGGTGTCAATTTCTATAGTCTTGAGTTATTGAATTCTCTTATCAAGCATGTATTTGAGTATGATTGAATTCTCCATGATTATGAAATTTGTGATTGAGGATGGATTTGAGAATTTTTTTCCCAAAATATGCTATTATGTTAGTTAAAATTTTGTGGGTACTTTGATTTAAATTTTTGTCCTTGAAAATAATTGAGCATATAGTAAATTTCTTTTGTACTCTATTTTTTCTATGAAGAGAAAGAGTATAATTAACTAGGTCAGGAAAGTTTAATCTTGATTTGCTCTAGATTTCGTTGATGGATCCTTGAGGCAAAATCCTAATTGATACCAAATATTAGATAAATGATCTAGAAAAGTTTTTTGTCACAACCAAAAAGTTTTCCCAACTGTCATAATTATCACATCATCATTGCATAATGTATTCCCATAATCAACCCCTTGAGCTTTATTTTACATAAGTTTTTATTTGTTATTTTAATTACATAAACCATTCTCATTCTAAGCTTAAAAAATCATGAACTTACTTTAAATTTTGAGAAAATAGTTTGGTGAAAATTTGCATTTAAAAAGAAAGTTCAAATTAAATTATCTACATTATGTTTGCTCTATTTGATTAAAGTGTGAAAAAAAAGAAATAAAGAAAGTGAAAGGCAAGAATCGAAAAAGGGTTAAAGTAGACGAAATTAGTAAAAATTGTGAGTATCAAGGAAACCACACCTTTAAAAAAAAGCACTCTATTTATTGAGTATAACAACAATATTGTCATCAATATGAGCATATTGTTGAGAAAGAGCTATGGTATGAATCTTGTGGATATATTCTTTTTATTGTTTCTTTCTACCAAGTATTTTCCCAATTTGCTTTGATTTTCCATATCCATTTCTTTCTTAGCCCTCACCCTATGGCCTATCATTACAACCTTGATTAAAGACCTTTTTATCTCTGATTTTGGTATTTGATTACATTAGTGGAACGGATTTATGAAAATTGGACTTATGGAGTTAAGTTTTGAGAGAATTCTTTTGATTTCAATTGTTCTACGTTTATCTGAATTTGCTGGTGGTTTGAAGTTAAATGGATTATTTCACACACACGCGCTCAAGGACTTAGCTTTATGTTCAAGTAAATGCTTAACTCTTGCTTGACAAATTGTTGAATCTTTAATTGATTTTCCTGCTATCTTTGATGTAAAATGAGTAAGTTATTAGTGATTAAATCTAAATTCGGATCATGGCTTGGTAAATGATGATAGTTCTTGATGCGGTCTAGTTGATGTTATCTATAGCTGTCTTTTCTTTTATTTTCTTTTTGTTTAAGGACAAACAAAGTTCTAGGTTTGGGAGTGTTTGATGACTTGCATAATTTGGCATAATTTATCACTTCTAAATTTTAACTTTAGTCTAATTTTATTTATTTTTATTAATTTTAGACTTTATTATTATTATTTAAATTTTATTGCAGATTTGAATAAAATGAAAATCCAAAATTTTAGAATCATATCATTTAAGGACTCTAAAATTTAAATGAATATTGATTTAAATCAAATTTAAATTAATAATTCTTAAATATATATGTATACCTAAGGTAGCTGCGAAACATAGATAGAAGCGAGCAAAACACACACAAAAAAGAAGTAAACGACAGGAGAAAAAAGAAAGAGAAAAACCTGGCGAGAACAGAAAGAAAAATAGAAATAAGCAAAAAAAACTGAGTATGAACTATTTTTTCTTTATTCTAGGAAAAAGATATAATTTAATTCCAAATTATGCTTGATTTTTCTACATTAATTTGAATTATTTCTCTACATGTTTATTTGATTTAGTCTGAGTTTATTATTTCTAATTAACTAGTCATCAATTAGATGATTTTAGTCTTATGATTTACTATCAAAAGAGGGAATTATAGGATAGATCTTAAATATTTTAACATAGGTAAATAGAGATCGAAAGACTTATATGAGTCTGTGTAGTATTAAAATCTTCGGTCTTAAAGCTTTCTTACTTTATTAATTAATAAGAATGTTTCCAATTGACTTTAGAAAGAGGATTTTGGATGTTTTTGAAGATTGCTAACACACAAAAAATTAAATTAAATTAGCTAGATGAGTAAAACATAATGAGGAACTAAGTGAAATCGATTTCCTAGAAGTTTTTTCCATATTAATTCTATCTCTGAACAACATCTTTATTTTCTTTTGCATATTTTCTTTAAATTGATTTTATTTTAAATTTCAATTACAATAACCTCTGTGATTTTTCTAGATAAAATTGATATTAGTATAATTTTGGTATTTGTCAAAAGTAAGTCACCAATTCTTGAGGACGATATTATTCTTATCAATTTATTATAAAACTATGATATTATGCACTTGTAGTTTTACACTGATCAAAAGTATAAACCCAAATTCCTCTATCAGTTGAAAAACTTGTCCTACTTCCTATTGTTGATCTTGCTTGTTATCTCCACAACAACCTGGTTCGACACACAAACCCAATTCTCCTTTAAAAGTCACACTGCCCAAAATGGTGTGATCAATAATTAAAGACGAGTAATGTGTAAAGTAAATAAGATAACATTCCATGAATGTAACCACCAGCCAACACACGACTCACAACCACACATGCTCCTTACATAATAAAAAGTTGCACAAGGGTAACTACTAGTCAAGACACGGCTTGCATACAACCCATTCACAAACTCATATTGAGTACTCACCTTAGGCACAGGTTTTCTTACACAGTCACGAATCACTAATACTGAGAAATACACAAGATATTAGTTATATGAAAACATAAAGACAATATGTCAATTTGACAGAGCTTTGCTACCTCTTTTTTGGATACCAAATAAGAATAAATGAGGGATATTTATAGAACTTTGATTCTCCATCTTATCAGCCACCTTGCCAAGGGTGGTGACAAGCTTGGTGACGAGGTGCTAAAAAGTCATACTTTTTGGTTCCAAAATTTACCAAGTAAAATCCATAAATATTAGCCATCCGAAATGAATCAAAAACACAAGTGACAATGTCGGCTCACTCGCCAAAAAACAACACTCTCAACCTAATAAACACACTATGAAAACTAACCCAATGGTGTGTGTAAACATGCTTGTATACAAAGTGTACCTAACTATGTATGTGTGTGAATTACTAATCCTCAATAACCAACCTTACATAGAGGAAGACAAATACACTAAGTAAGAATAAAACAGATAATGTGTTTTGTACACAGGAAGCCAACACACAAACACAAGTACAATGGGACTTACATTCTCCTTCTTTGGCTTTACGTGTCAAAATATTGCATAACTAAATACATAAAATCATCAAATATGAGATGATCATGAAGATTCCTTAAAGTTGTTTGTTCTTATGAACAACACAATGAAATACACTAAACCTAAAAGACACACCTACTCCAAGTGCATCCATCTTGAGTACTCTATCTAACTTCATGAATCAACTCATCCAATCCTCTATCATAAGGAACCTAGCACCACAGCACATAACACACAACACACTTGAAGCACAAAGACTTTACTTTATACTTGTAAGCTATACACACAAAACAAACACATATCTCATGAATGTATCATGCAAAAACAACATGTAGTTTATTCAAATACTATCATGATACCTCTATATAGGTAAGCATAATAAGCTAAGCACATTTAATATGTAACACAAATAATCACAATCTACATGTAATACAAATATGCAAAGTACACAATCTACATGCAACCCAAATATGCAAAATCCCCCTAAACATATGCAACATTATCCCTAAGTATATGTATATCAAATAAACATAGTGTATTGTAGACTACACTCACCATCCCATGCAATAAATAGCATGTTAAAAAAACAAACAAATACAAGTTAGGCACATTTATCCCATTTTTTACATGAAAAGTCAAAGTAAGCACACACATGTATGCAATATACCACACCCCTATATGAAGGAGGGAAGTAAAAAAAAGAAATAATTCTAACACTCGTGTAATATAGTAGAGAAGATTAAAGTAAACACAAAAAGAAGCAACACATTCAGTCAAGCGAAATAGACAAAGAAAAACACTGAGATAATAGCAAGATAAAAGCATGTAACAAACAACAACATGAATGCACAAACAAATCAAGAATAGTGTAGATAGAAAACATCTTCCTAATCTGATACATAGCATGGAGCCTAAAATTTATAGGAGTTATGGGAGAGCATAAGGGACTTTGCAATATGCATACAACATGTTGACATGATGGGAAGGTCAAACACCAATGGCACATAAATGTGTCAACAAATCTGTAAGAAGACATTGACTAGGAGTCCAACTATCTTTCAAGTTAGCACACTCTTAATGACTCAAAAATCTTCTCCCAAACATCAACGCTGCTTAAATATGTCAATGAAACCCTAAGAAGGAGTTGACTAGGAGTCCAACTATCTTTCCCCAACAATACTTAATTGTGTTCAATCCTATAATCTCACCTCATATTATGCACACACATATAGAAATACATCAATATTTACCAAAGAAAACATGTGTTATGCATTCCAATGACATATACCATGCTATCAACTAAAAGCGATAAACATGCAATAACTCACTATAACAAGGATGCAAGTAAACATATAGGAAGACAATTGAAACAAGAGATTGTAGATAATGCATGCAACAAGGCATGCTAACAATCCTATTTATGTATGGTTCATACAAAGTGATGTAAAGAAGAAGGGAGCATCACAAGAACACAATGACATAATATAAACTCATAAGTAGAACCAACAAAAAGGATGCCAAACTCACAAAGGACTCCTCTAACACCATGTAAATGACACATGTAATAAATATGTTATGAATCCTACTCTCAAAACTCCTCCAAAATAAAAGCATTTATACAAAGTAGAAAAATAAGTAATACAGATGAGGAAAGAAAACTAAGCATGTTTAAATAACTAGAGGGTCATTAGATACTAAATAATACATTTAATGTAAATATCTACAAGGCCTTCAATCTATGATGCATTCATGTAAAGGTATGACTAAAATTTTGATGACATGCTCTGTGTGTGATATGCTAAACTTATTTACTCTATATGCCATCATAATATGCTTATGTGAACCAAGCAAATAGAAATATAGACTCAAGTAGAACTAAATTTTGTATGTCTACTTTTAGCCTCTCTCTCCACTAATGTAAGTACAAGCTTGGAAGTAATCAATAAGTCTTTTAAAGCTTGTAATGAAAGGTTGAGGATAGGTAGAAGTGAAAAGATATTTAAGTTTAGGCACATCTTTGGTAAATCAAAATTTACACCTTAAGCAAAGATCTCATAACCATAAGTATAAAACCTTTAAACTTAATTTTTTTTCCTTCTACTTCTCAAATTTCAAAAACTCACATTCCCAAACATGGGATATTTTTCTTTTATGTCTTAGTATACATTTGTTGATACCCCTTTTTTCTGTTACTTTTTTTTCATTTCTTATATTTTTATTTTTCTTTAAACACAAGAGTAATATAGACAATTGCAAAACAAATACTTTAAATAATTAACAAAATTGGAATTCAACTGAAGGTGTGCAAGGTAAGTATGATTTATCATTTAGTCTAAGCCAGTAGGTGCAAAGAAACAAAAGAAAAATGTAAAGGCTTAAGAGGAGAGACTGAGGATAAGAAAACATTGGTGGCTTGAAAGGTCCAAACGATTCAAAGATGACCTAAGTCCTCTTTCTATTTAAGTAGCACTTAGGATTTCGCCTCAAGAGACACTAAAAGTGGATTCTAGAGCTTGTTAGAGACATACAAATCATCAAAGCAAGAGATCTACATATCTTCTCAAAATAACCATACAAATTAACTAAGTTATGGTATGTGTAAGAAAAAGTTCATTTCAAATAAAATACAAAATTTTAGGCATACATACATTCCATGAATACATATGTCAAAACAATCATATTTCAATCAAAGTTGAATGCATGCTAACCATATATCATCAATGGTCTCTATTAAGTTCATTTTACATATAGAAAGTTAGCCAAATGGTGAAAAATGTAGAACTATCTTGAGAAGATATAATAAGAAGAAAGACAGTACCAAAACAACAAGCATAATTTTTTTTATTAAAGCAGTAAAGGGAGATAACTAAGCAGACAGTCAATAGTTAAGAGAGAAGACACTAATGACCTCAAAGGAGATCATAGGCCAAAAAGATACAAGTGTGCATCAAGAGATATTATTAGCACAAATCGTATGGTGTTTCCTCCAGAGAGAGAAAAGGCAATAAACTACACATAGTTGTATCAAAAGAGATCATCGACAACACTCATATCATCGCTAGTCAAGAGAAGGAAAGAAATTGACTAACTTATGAGCAACACAAGTAATACCCCAAGAGATAAAAGAAACAAGGGATGCTACAAAAACATCTAAGCATTTAAGAAAGGCTTAGGTTCCAACATAGAAACAAGAGACATGCTTAGACAAGGTCAACAACCCAAACCCCAGAAATGCCAACTAAACACAAGTTTAGTCTTAGAAATTCATGTAAGTCAAGAGTCCTAAATACAGTGAAATAATCTATATGACATATAAATGCATAAGGAAAATCTAAACAAGCATAATATAGAGAAGCACTCAAGTAAACAAGCTTGTTACAACATCTCAGTTTTTTTCTAAAGATAAGCATAAAAGAAAGAACAACATGCAAAAGATGACAGAAAACAACATGAGATTAATGGAGAACCAATAAAAAATATACTAGGTACAAGAAAGAAGTAGGTACAAGAAAGAAGAACCGAGTAAAATAGGTGAGATTCATTTTATATGATATGGCATATAAATGATAAGAGTACAGAAAAAAATCCTAAAATTTTGACACAACATGATGAAAACATGTGATATGATGCTTATGCAAACAACCATAGAAGAAGAAGTACACATAAAGAGCATGTCAAAGCAGTTAGCAAGGGAGAAAACTAATAAAGGATCAAACAATTAGGCATAAGAATAGGTAAAGTAATTAACATACTATAGATGACAAAGAAGCAAAAAGAGAGAAAGAGATATGTATGAATAAGTAAATAGTGAACATGATAACAACAAAAAGTTTATGGAGATAAACAATCTCACAGAACAACAATAGCCCATACCAGTGGAGACAAGGGACACAAACATACAAGGTGTATGTATGTGTAGATAGAGCTCTAGGATTGAGCACCAAGGAAATTAAGCCTAAACAAGGGTGACCTCCTTTGATACTATTGAAGATTTCCATAAGTAGGAACAATTGCACGAAGGCCAATTGTTTTTTCGACCCAAATAGGTAACCAGTACCTAGATGAGGGGTAAATATGCCAACCCATGGAATATTTTTGCAAGCTCTATACCAATTCAACCAAGTAAGCCTTACAAACGTGAATTAAGGAACCCACAATTCTGAGGGAAGGAGCTCACTCGATTAACAAGCATAAATTCCATAACTACTTTATTTGCATGTGAACCAGTAATTGATTAAAAGGAAGCGAGCCATAAGCAATGATAACCTCCTTACCATCTCTTTCTTTTATTCTCCCCTAACTTTATTCACTTCGCGATAACACAAAGACTTTCCAATAGCCAGCAGGTAAAATCCTTTTTTGAGGGGTCCAAGGGGCCACCCTATATGATTACTCCACCAGTATGAAAAACGGGGTAAGAGCTTGGAATAGGCATAACTCAAAAAGCTACTTGCCGCACTAAATACATCATTAGCAACACACAATAAAAATAACTGATAGTTGGAAGGAACAAATTATGGTAAACATGCTAGTGATGATATGCTTCAAAGGCTCTTGTCCAGACTAGCAACTACCATAAGCATGGTAAAAAACTAACATTATATGCGGCAAGAAAATATACTAGAACCATAAAGGATTTTCAATCACTTCAAGACTTCATATATGGAAACATATTTGGTGAATGATGATTGTACTCAAATAACATTCAATCAAACAAAACATAGTAAATCATAATAAAAAATCTGACACTTGATACATTATCAGGGTAAAGATATACAAACTTCTTAGAGACTCACACTAAAAATCATATGCACTAACATATAGAAGTAATATAAATTAAACTGAAAGTAGGTAGACTAATTTAATATAGCATAAGTAATGATTAGAAAGCTATAGGCATGTTACACATAAAGGAAAGAAGAAATGTGATAACATATAACAAATACATTTTCTAATCAAAGTTTACATCTAGTATGTTTATACATGGTAGAAACTCAAATTATCCTATCAATAATTTGGTTTTATACTTATAAAACTCTCGCAAGTGCATGAATCATTTCATTGAAAATGATAAGTATACTCCCAAGGTCGATCTAAAGAAGGAATATATGTGGTTTTTAATTTATTATTCAAACTTAAAAAAAAAATTAAATCCTAAACATCATGTCACGATAGTTTGGGTTTTTGTGTTTCTAATCTAATAACATAAAAATAAACATAGATACAAATGCAATAAATATTTATGCAAATTTTATCATTTATAATAGTGAAGTATTTATGGATATAATAACTAAGTTAATTATGCTTGCTCATATTATTTAGGTTATGAAAGATATAAATTGATATTTATTAATTCTATCTTTTTTGTATGAATACTACCTTTGTTGGGGTAAGATATTCTTTGTTAACTAAACAGATTAATTAACACCTATGGGTGGGGTTGATAATTAATTTGGTTAATTAAATTAATTCTTTTTTCTAAGAGATTGAAAATGAACCATTTAAATGTCACATTTGGTGGAGTTAAACAGTTTAAACTTTATTCAAGATGTCCAAATTAAATCTAAAAATTTAATTATCTGAGTACTAACTTTCAAGTTTTAAAACTACTACTAAAAATATGTTGTCAATACATTTTTAGATAATAATTCTTATAAAAACTTTTGAAATAGAGTTTCACTCTAACTCCTAGGCGATTGTACCAATAAATAAAAGAGTACTACTCTAAATTAGACTGGATAACTAAACCTTAAAATCTTATTTTCAGATTTAAGTTTGTAATGAAAAATAATATATTTCTCTCTAACATTCTTAATATAAAATCTTAAATAAAAACAAAATCAATTCATTTTAGAGATTTTTACCTATTTAATATTTCGCAAGCATAACAACGTTATTATTATATCATGTTTACAAACAGTCAACAATGTTAAATTTAATCAGAGATAAATTAAATATAACATATAAGAATAAAACATAAAAATAGCTACAAAGAAAATAAAATCCTTATAGTACTTTGATGCTAATTCTATTGCTGGAAAACCTCCAAACGGAATTTGCATTTCCATTTATTAAATCAAAAAGCAAATAAAGTACAAAAACATAATTAGTTCTTCTCAAAAAGAGAAAAACCTTAAAAATAACTAAGAAAAACTAAAAACTAAGAAATGGAGAGAAAGAAAGAGAGAAGAAGATGATTTTAGATGTGTTTTGGTGTGGAGAGAACGAGGGTATTTATAGGTGAGGAGAGGAAGAAAAAGTGGGTGGAAAATGATTAAAAAATGGAGGAAATGTGTAGTAGGTGAATGATGATGTCAGTTGATGTCATTGGTAGGTGGGGTGCGGTGGCACGCATAGAATAGAGTAGAGGCGCGCACGGACTAGGCACGGGCATGTGCAGAATGAGGGTAAGGCGCGCGGCTTCATCGTGGTTTGGACGATGCGCGAGCGTTGCTCAGCGTGGCTGGGCATTGCGGCGCACGTTACGCGTATTTGGGCAATGTGGTGCACGCTGCCTGGCACTGGTTGGTGGCTACGCGTGTTAGCCAACGATGTTCGGCAACTGCGTGTGCGATTTCTTCCTTTTTGACATTTTTGACCCATTTTGTCCAATTTTTCCATCTTTTTTTGAATTTTCCTCATTTACTTTATGAATATATTTGTGATGTATTGCCTCCAGTATTTTTATTTGAGTCTTTAAATTACTTTTTTAAGCAAAAATACCTGAAAAACATTAAAAATACTCGTGATTCCAAAAAAACAGATTTATATAAATATATATATTTTTAATCAATAGATGTGCATAAAATCATCGTAATTTTAGTACTTTTGAGCACTTATCAATCATTGACTTCTTAAGGACTCATCGCTGATCGACACACACGAAGTGTATGCAATGAATACATAAGTATACGTATCGTAACAAGTAATATAATGATAAGAAAAGATCGTTTCCACGAAGATTATTTTAATAGAAACTAATTTTTAAAACTAAAAAAATAAAAATCAATATTTTTGTGTTTTTATATTTTAAGGAAGAAAAATTAAAATAACTAAAAGTAAATAACAATAATTAATTAAATCAAATTTGGTGACTAAAAAGATATATGAGAAAATATCTATAAATATTTAATCCTCCAATTTTCTAAACATGTGAATCGCTAAAAGCCTCCCAAAATAATTATCAATTAACTATATGATCAATTGAATCTAACCTAACATGTATTTCTCTCTCAAGTAAACTACACACCATATAGTAATTAATTTAATCACACTCTCATGTCAATTAAATTACATACTACTCATTAAGTTCATCAATTATAGATCATATACATAAGAATCATACATCTCTACCTAGAAACTATGCAAAACAAACAATTAAATAATACTCTTAAATCTATTTAATTGTCTTTATAGATAATTGTTGGACAAATAATTAATAGCATAAAATTTAGATTAAATAATATAATTAAATTAAAATTATAATTGGGGTAAAATATTAGATCATCACATGATAAAAATTAGGTTCATAAAATCTCTAGATTAATAAATTAACTACACATAATTGTGTTCATAAAGCCCATTTTTTCATAAATAAATACATAAAAATTGATAAAAAAATAGTAGAAGAAGAAATACAATCAATCTCTTGAATTGTAGAATTAATCTCCACTTGAATCTCCACCAAAATTGTGTCTCTTCTTGATTTTTTTTGTATTTTTCTCTCTTTTTAGCTCTAAAATTTGACCAAAATTATGTTAATGGATGCCACTTAGCGTTTATGGAGTGATTAGGGGCTTAAATATTGCTCAAGTAGGATCTGGACCGTCATATCAGCTTTAGATCAAGGTTTATGATCAAAACAAGCAAAACTGACAGCGTCATCCAATCATAGCATGACATGTGGCATCAGGAATTTACTGGGTGAATCAGAGAGCAACGCATGGTAGGGGAGACCAGTCAGAGTTAGTGCCACGCGGTGCAATGTGATTCACCAAATGGATGGTTTGGCGCACGGGTGGAAAACGACAAGCAATCGGGTGGTGACACATGGTAGAGAAGTTTGACCTACTCCGAACTCGGATTGAACATCGTGCTGACACGTGGCATGTGTTTCTTCCTCCTCACGTGCAACGTAACGTGATTCACTATTTGTGTTTATACGGCTTGCCCAGTTAGCTTCTTTGCTTGCATGACATGACACATGGTAGCTCCTGATTGGTCCTACATTAAAAATTCCATAAAAATTCCTAAAAAATTCTAGAAAAATCCAAAAATTATATTTTTACCTCTTTTCACTAAAAAAGTGTATATTTTAATATTTTTAGCCATAAAAATACTACTTATTAAATAAAACAAGTAAATATTAAGTAAAAAAGTGTGTTAATGACTCTACTTTCATAGAGTTATCAGTCACATAACAAAAGCAATTAATGCATTAAACATAGATAACTAGAAATAAGAAGTAGATAATTTATATAAAAATCAAAAAGCTGGTGATAAATGATAAAAGCTTTATTATCAGAATTTACACTTTAGTATGTAGAGATATACACCATTTAAACTCTGATTATACTAGTCACACATTCAAGCATGCATAATACTTGATATAACGAGTTAAACCAACAAATAAACATTTTCTATATGGTAATATTCTTGGGTTGCTAAAGAAAACCACTCAGTAGCAAACAACACACTAAAAACAATAAACAGATACAACTCGTTAGAAAAGTTAAAACTCAAATTTCTCTATTACTTAGTGATAAGAGCTAAATTATTGCATTTTTGTTATGATTTAAATGTTGATATTTGTGTGAAAATTGTGTTTATTTGATTATTTAATCCACAAATGTCATTTCACGGGTATTTCGTGTTTAAAGTGCAATTTCAGGTAAAATCATGATTTTGGAGAAGTTAGGGACAAAGTACAATGATCGGGATTGAATGAAAATAAAAAGAGAACAAAAATTTCAAAATTTGGAATTTCGCCGCCGGCGAGAGTAGTCTCGCCGCCGGCGAAAACCTTACGGAAAAAAATGTTGAAAATCATGCAGGGAGCACGGATTATGGCCAAATGAATCTCGCCGCCGGCCAAAGTATTCTCGCCGCCGGCCAAAGTATCTCGCCGCCGGCCAAAGAATCTCGCCGCCGGCTAAAATCTTGGCGAAAATCTTCCCGAGAGCACAAATTTTGGTAAACTAATCTCGCCGCCGGCCAAATAATTCTCGCCGCCGGCCAAAGCATCTCGCCGCCGGCCACATTATGTTGGCCGCCGGCCAAAGTATCTAGCCGCCGGCCACATTATTTTGGCCGCCGGCCAAAATCAAAAACCTAAATATTTAATTTTCCAGAAATCTCGCCGCGGCGAGAATAATGTCGCCACCGGCGAGTTTCGTCCAAAAATACATTTTTTATGTTGTTTTGTTCCAAAATTGCCCCCCAAACCCTATATCTATATATACATTATGATGGAAAAGAGGGGGACGGAGAAAGCAGAGTTCAAAGGCATTTTTTGGATAAGAGAAGGAAATTTTGGAGAAACTTGAAGGATCTTCACCATTGTTGCTACCAAGCCTTCATCTTCTAGAGTTTTTTTATCTCTTCTCCTTAGTTTTTATATTCTGCAGTTTATTGATATTTGTTATTCATGGATTCAATTGAAATTATGTTTGTTCTTATTTCCGTTATGAACTAATTCGTTTTTGCTAAGGCTATGATGTAGTTAAATCAAGGAAATCTGGTTTCTTTTGTTATTGTTATATGAATTCATTGTTTTCAAGTTGAGTATTTATTTCCATGCTTAATGCTTTTAAATTTCTGATCAAGATTTAGATGATTTGTTGCATTATATTGAGACCGAGAGGAGATGTGTAATGAATGCTTCTTGTGATAAATACCGTATGTTGAATGCGAGTTTGACACCTAATGCATGATGTATGTGGTTATTCTAGAAATTCCATAAATCGTAATGTGCTTATTTGTGATTAAATTTTCATAGAAATATAGTTGGTTTTCATAGATAAGTAATTCTAATATAACTTGAGAAAGAGTATTAGATAAGTTTGGGTTTTTCAACCATCACTTTTAGCTTTGAATCTCATATAACATGACTTGAAATCGGATTGAATTGATTTAGCGAAATCAAATGCCTTAGCATTTTTAATCATTTGTGAACAACATTAAATTTTGTTATTTGCGTTTAGTTTTATGTTAATTTGCTTTTAAAACAATTTCAACAATTCGGTTTTCAAATAAAATTAGGGTTATTCAATTTCGGTACTTAGTAACGCCATTCCTTGTGGGTTCGATATCCGTACTTTTTGTACACTTTATTACTTGAACGATTCGTACACTTGCGAAAATAGCATCAAGTTTTTGGCGCCGTTGCCGGGGAATGGTTTGATTTTATTAATATCGATACTACCTAATCTTAGTTTTAATTTGAAGTTAATTTGCTTTATCTTTCTTTCATTTTTAATTTTGTTTATTTTGCTGTTTTATTTTATTTATCATAAAAAAAAAGTAACTTTGTGTTGTTTTTGTGCTAGTTGATTTTTTTTTGGTTGTAGGATTTTTGTATGAGACGTACAAGAAGCCTTAACCTTCTTCCATTTGATCACGAGATTGATAGAACATATAGGCGTCTAAACCGAGAGAGAAGGCGTTCAACTTCAGCTCCTAATAGACAATCAGCCATGGATCCACCATTTGTTGAAGGAGGTGGAAATCGTAGAGCTTTGAGGGATTATGCTGCGCCTAATGTTGCTGGGACTACTTCGGGTATAAGGAGGCCAACTATTCAAGCCAATAACTTTGAGATAAAACCATCCTTTATCCAAATGGTTCAAACAAATCAGTTTGGGGGAATGTCAAAGGATGATCCAAATGCACATATTGCTTACTTTCTGGAGGTGTGTGATCTTTACAAAATAAATGGTGTGTCTGAAGATGCTATAAGATTGAGGGTTTTTCCTTTTTCACTTAGGGATAAAGCCAAGGAGTGGCTAAACTCATTACCACCTGGATCAATTACAACATGGAATGAGTTGGTTCAGAAATTCTTGTCTAAGTTCTTTCCTCCTGCTAAGACGGTAAAATTGAGGAATGAAATCACATCTTTTACACAGTATGACCAAGAATCATTGTATGAAGCTTGGGAAAGATTCAAAGAAATGTTGAGGAAGTGCCCACATCATGGTATACCGATTTGGTTGCAAGTGTCTACATTTTATAATGGATTGGTTTCAAACTATCGGGCAATGATTGATGCTGCAGCTGGAGGGTCTTTAAATGGAAAACACCGGAGGATGCTCATGAGTTGTTAGAGATTATGGCAGAAAACAACAATCAGTGGCATTCAGAGCGGGTAATTGCAAAAAGACCAACAATAGTGCATGAAATTGATTCAGTGAATGCTTTGTCGGCTCAAGTTGTTGTTCTTTCAAGAAAGATGGATTCTTTGTCTTCCAAATTCGAATCCAAACCAACTGCACAATGTGATTTATGTGGTGGAAATCATGCTAGCATCGAGTGCCAAGTTGGAAATCCATTTGCTTCACCAAATGCTGAGCAAGCAAATTATGTTTCAAATTTCCAAAAACCTCAACATAACCCATACTCGAACACCTACAATCCAGGTTGGAGAAATCATCCAAATTTGTCATGGGGAAATAACCAAGGGGGATTCAAACCATCATCATCTTCCTACCAACCCCAAGAGAAAAAACAAACAAATTTGGAAGAAATTTTAGGAAAGTTCATCGAGGAAACAAGAGCAAATTTCAGAAATCAAGAGGCAATCAACAGGGACATCCAAAACCAACTAGGGCAGCTTTCAAAGCAGATTGCAGAAAGGTCGCAAGGATCGCTGCCTAGTGACACCATAAATCCCACAGAGCATGTAAAGGCTATCACATTGAGAAGTGGAAAAGAACTTGAGAATCAGAAGAAATCGGAGAAAAAGATGGAAGAATCTAAAGAAAAGCCATCAAGATCCCAAGATATTCAACCTTCCCCATATGCAAAATATGAGCCTCCTATCCCATATCCTCAAAGATTGAATAAGAAAAAGCTTGATAATCAATTTGATAAATTTCTGGATATTTTTAAGAAATTGCATATTAACATTCCTTTTGCAGAGATGTTGGAACAAATGCCCAAATATGCAAAATTCATGAAGGAAATCCTATCAAAGAAGAGGAGGCTAGGAGATAATGAAACTGTCATGCTAAATGAGGAATGCAGTGCAGTTCTTCAAAGAAAACTGCCACAGAAATTGAAAGACCCAGGGAGTTTTACTATACCTTGTACTATAGGAAGTTGCAATTTTGATAAAGTCCTATGTGATTTAGGAGCAAGCATTAATTTGATGCCACTTTCTGTTTTCAGGAAACTAGGCCTGGGAGAAGTGAAGCCCACTTCAATATCTTTACAATTAGCGGATCGATCGGTGAAATATCCTCTAGGGGTAATTGAGGATGTTTTAATTAAAGTCGGCAAGTTTATTTTCCCTGTAGATTTCGTGGTGCTTGACATGGAGGAAGATAGAGAGATACCGTTGATATTGGGGAGACCGTTCCTTGCAACTGGAAGAACATTGATTGATGTTCAGCAAGGAAAGCTCATTCTACGGGTGCAAGATGAACAAGTAACTTTTGATGTTTTTGAAGAAACAAAATTTCCAAGTGATGTACATTCTTGTTTTCAAATTAACACTCTTAACGGGTTAATCTCGGAAACTTTTGAGGAGAGAACTTCATTGCTACCACTAGAAGCTTGCCTTGTGAAATCTGCAACAATTGAGAAGGAAGATAAGGGGACGAGACAATGTTCTGAATTACTAGCAGCACCTAATGAACATTTATGCAGTGATGAAACATTTAAGGAGTTGGGAACAAATGAAACTCCAACCTCAGTGGTAAAGAATGGAGCCAACAAGATTGAGTTAAAGCCAATGCCATCCCATCTAAGAAAAAAAAAAATTCTTACGTTCACCACCGGCGAGGGCAGTTTCACCGCTGGCGGAAAGGAGATCTCTCTTCCCTTTCTTACATTGAGGACAATGTAAGGTTTTGGTTGGGGGTGCAGTAAACGGTAAATCTTTTCTTCCCTTCATTTTTATTAGTTTTGTTTGTGTTTTTGTTTGTGTTTAATTTTGATTTTCCATTTATTTTTCTACATTTTGATTTAATTTCTTTTATTTGTTTATTGTCTTATTTCTATTTTTATTTTTATTTTATTTTATTTGCATTTTACTTATTTTAATTTGCACGTTGATGATAATAATGTGATTGTGATAACAAGTAGCTGTTAGAAGACATTAAATTTTGCTTCGGTTTAAAGAGAATTTCAAATGTTGATTTTACCTAGTTGGCGACTCTTTTGGTATGTGGTATGATTTGGTTGATTAGTCTAAATGCTTAGAGAAGTCTTATGTGCGAATTTTTCATGAATATTTTTTGTGATCTCAACAAACTCTAGAACTCATTTGAAAACCTCTTGAGGCGAAATAATTTGGAATTGCACTGTTTAGGATATGATGTAGGCCATTTTTGGATCGATTGTGCCATTTTAAGCCTACCTTGTTATCCTTATATCACTAGTTACCTCTTTGAGCCTATTTAAATATATTGTTAGCCTTACTTTTCTTTCTTTTTGCCTTATATAACCTACCTTCTATTGAGCCAAAAATATATATATATAATTCCTACCTTATTTGTTAAGAGCACTTAATTTTGAACACAAACTTTTTAAGAGGAATTGGAGAAATCTTCCACATATATTGGGAGAAATCGGTTGGGGGTTATGTCTTTTCAAGAGCAATTGGAGTAAGGATGCAAAAAAAAAAAAAAACAAAAAAAAAACAAAAAAAAACAAAAAAAAAACAAAAAAAAAACAAAACAAAAACAAAACAAAAAAAAACAAAACAAAAAAAAAAAGAGAGAAAAAAAAAGGCCTTCACACTCTAGTAAATAAAAGAGTGTTAGTGATTGATATACTGAGGTGAAAAAAAAAAATTTGAGGAAGAAGTTGGTTTATCTTTGGAAAAATGGGTTATGATCGGAAGAAACAATTTGGGTTAAATGGTGTTACTCTTTTACTTAATTGGTTGTGTTTAATCTAATAAGTGCTATTATTTTTATTTTGACACTTCCCGTTCTTTCTTAACCAAATACCTAAGCCTAACATTACAAGCCTCATAAAGTCCTATTGATCCGAAGTGGTGTATTTTTCCTTCATTAGTGGAGAGAGGTTTGAAAAGTGAGCCTATGGAGTTTGAGATTTCACCTTTTTGTTTGTGGATGTTATGCATAATATTATCCGGGCATTATGGCTATTGGTTTGTGGTTTGATGGATGTTTAAGAGTCAAAAACAAAAGTGAAATTTGCATTTGAGATTTCTTAAAGCTTAGGTGACATTTAATTATTCTATATGTTGGGTGTTATTTACAATTTTTGAGACATTTGTGCAAATTATTTGTTATGTGATTTTATTGTTTTAAGTTAGTATAGTTATAGGTATGATGTTTGTGGGTATCGTCACTGGAAGCCCTCACGAGACTACAACTCGTCCTACTAGGGCCACCTAGGGGTTTAAAGGCTTATTGCATATGCTTAATGCAATGTTGTAAATAGAATAAATTTCCTTTGAATTTTTCTTTTAATTTCTCCTCTTAAATTATTCATAGATCGCTTTTCTTGCTAGAGACTAGCAAGAAGCTGGTTGGGGGTTGTTGATAAGAGCTAAATTATTGCATTTTTGTTATGATTTAAATGTTGATATTTGTGTGAAAATTGTGTTTATTTGATTATTTAATCCACAAATGTCATTTCACGGGTATTTCGTGTTTAAAGTGCAATTTCAGGTAAAATCATGATTTTGGAGAAGTTAGGGACAAAGTACAATGATCGGGATTGAATGAAAATAAAAAGAGAACAAAAATTTCAAAATTTGGAATTTCGCCGCCGGCGAAAACCTTACGGAAAAAAATGTTGAAAATCATGCAGGGAGCACGGATTATGGCCAAATGAATCTCGCCGCCGGCCAAAGTATTCTCGCCGCCGGCCAAAGTATCTCGCCGCCGGCCAAAGAATCTCGCCGCCGGCTAAAATCTTGGCGAAAATCTTCCCGAGAGCACAAATTTTGGTAAACTAATCTCGCCGCCGGCCAAATAATTCTCGCCGCCGGCCAAATAATTCTCGCCGCCGGCCAAATAATTCTCGCCGCCGGCCAAAGCATCTCGCCGCCGGCCACATTATTTTGGCCGCCGGCCAAAATCAAAAACCTAAATATTTAATTTTCCAGAAATCTCGCCGCGGCGAGAATAATGTCGCCGCCGGCGAGTTTCGTCCAAAAATACATTTTTTATGTTGTTTTGTTCCAAAATTGCCCCCCAAACCCTATATCTATATATACATTATGATGGAAAAGAGGGGGACGGAGAAAGCAGAGTTCAAAGGCATTTTTTGGATAAGAGAAGGAAATTTTGGAGAAACTTGAAGGATCTTCACCATTGTTGCTACCAAGCCTTCATCTTCTAGAGTTTTTTTATCTCTTCTCCTTAGTTTTTATATTCTGCAGTTTATTGATATTTGTTATTCATGGATTCAATTGAAATTATGTTTGTTCTTATTTCCGTTATGAACTAATTCGTTTTTGCTAAGGCTATGATGTAGTTAAATCAAGGAAATCTGGTTTCTTTTGTTATTGTTATATGAATTCATTGTTTTCAAGTTGAGTATTTATTTCCATGCTTAATGCTTTTAAATTTCTGATCAAGATTTAGATGATTTGTTGCATTATATTGAGACCGAGAGGAGATGTGTAATGAATGCTTCTTGTGATAAATACCGTATGTTGAATGCGAGTTTGACACCTAATGCATGATGTATGTGGTTATTCTAGAAATTCCATAAATCGTAATGTGCTTATTTGTGATTAAATTTTCATAGAAATATAGTTGGTTTTCATAGATAAGTAATTCTAATATAACTTGAGAAAGAGTATTAGATAAGTTTGGGTTTTTCAACCATCACTTTTAGCTTTGAATCTCATATAACATGACTTGAAATCGGATTGAATTGATTTAGCGAAATCAAATGCCTTAGCATTTTTAATCATTTGTGAACAACATTAAATTTTGTTATTTGCGTTTAGTTTTATGTTAATTTGCTTTTAAAACAATTTCAACAATTCGGTTTTCAAATAAAATTAGGGTTATTCAATTTCGGTACTTAGTAACGCCATTCCTTGTGGGTTCGATATCCGTACTTTTTGTACACTTTATTACTTGAACGATTCGTACACTTGCGAAAATAGCATCAGTTAGGACATCAGAACTAACTATCTATTACTACTTTTGCTTTCTATTTTCATAAAAATCATATTTAACACACAAAATTGGCTCTTTGGTGGTGTGATCAGTAACCAAAGATCAATAATGTGTAAAATAAATAAGATAATGTTGCATGAACGTAACCACCAGTCAATATATGGCTCATAACCATACAGGCTCCTCACATAAGAAAAGGTTAGATAAAGGAAACCATAAATTGACACACAACTCATATATAGCCCACTCATAGACACCATATTAAATACTCACCACTCACAGGTATGATTTTGCTCACACAGTCACAAATCACTAATATCGAGCAATACAAAGGTATTAGTGGTCCAAAAATAGAAAGACGAGATGTAAATTTAACAGAGCTTCACTACCCCTTTTCTGGATACCAAATAAGAAGGTATTTATAGAACTTGAATTTACCACCTCGTTAGTCACCTCACCAAAGGTGGTGGTGCGCTTAGTGGTGAAATGCTAAAAATTCGCATTTTTTCGTTCCAAAGATTATCCAGTAAAATCCATAAATACCTACACCCAAAATAAACCAAAAACATAAGTGACAAAGTTGGCTCGCATGCAAACTCGCTTTCCAAAAACCAACACTCTCAACTTGGAATACACACTACGAAAAATAATCTTATGGTATGTGTAAACGTGTTTACATACAAAGTGTACCTAACTATATCCATATGTGAATTACTGATATGCAACAATCAAATTTACATAAAGGAATATAAATACACTAAGTAAGAATAAAACAAACAATGTATTGTACACATGGGAAGCCAACACACAAATACGAGTACATCGAAACTTACACTATTTGTTTTATCAAAATTGCTCTGAGGTAAGGCTTACCACTATTGTGATATAACATTACCTTATCGTGGTAAGCTTTATCACGACACTAAAATATTAAATTAATTAATATAATTATATAAATTAATTAGAATATTAAAATGCAACATTTAAATACTTTGTAGGTATTTAATGTTTGTGAGACACGTAAAGACATTTTAATTGTTATCAAATTAGATTTGATGAATGGATTAAAAATAATAATTGAATTAAGATGGATACTTCTAAAGAGATTGGGAATCCCTAAAAGCCATATATTTGACATATGTGTGATATCTAATTATACTTAATTAATATAAAAATATTTGGATCATTCTAACGTTGTTTAGCATTAATGATTTCATAATAACGATTGTATGTGGCATAATGTTTAACATAGGAGTACATGTAGGCTTATTCCTCTCCTTTTAAAAGGTGTCTCCATGTATTGAGTAAACCATGTTCATTGATTATGTATCTCATAACTATACTGTGAGGTGATGGCTTAACTTAGTCACAATAAATAGGGTACTTCATAGTTAGAGATAGTATGGTACAACATTGGTCAAGATCACTAGTTAGTTGTACAACATCACTAAATGATTATCACAAGGTTTGTATAACTAAAGATAATTCTTACTTACATAGAAAAGTGTACTAAAGAGTATGTAAGCTGGTTACTTTGATTCACTCATATGTGTGGTACTGTTACTTTTACCTTTGTGTTTTGGGTAGCTACAAGGTATGGATAAACACTTCCATGTGTGAATCTATGTCTTAAGTGTGTGAGGGTGTATTTATTTATCAGATGAAATATGAGCTCACTAATAATTTTTCCCAATTTGGTGGATAAATGCTAAAGATATGCATAGTTCCATAGTTTACAATGAGATTGATTAAATTATAGGTAAATACAATATGGTTAGCTAGCTTGAGAATTGATCTATAATACATAGAATGGTAAAATCATCATCCAACCATGTTGACAATTGATGCTATTAATAGGACTCATAAAAGGAGTGCATTTGTTGGATAATAATAGGTAAGTAACAGCGATAAGATAGATTCATTTGAAATTTGGAATTTTGATTTGTGATTATTTAGAAGTCATCTATGTATCCACCATAAACCTTCACTTGAGGCTTGTGTAAGTGAAATGTCAAATACCTATGAAAAGTTACCCAAGGTAAAATAGGTCATTCGTTAGTTAGGGACTTGTTAACATACATGCAGGATTTAGATGTAGTTAAATTTACATAGAAGAAGAAAAAAACGATAAAAATGAACAATGGAATAAATTGGGAGATGTGGCAAATTCATATGATGCCACATTGGCTCATATGGTGGGTTGCATGGTTGATTATGTAGGGGATTCACTTTGTGGGAAAGTATATAACCTATTTGTCACATTAGATATTTTGGATAGAATTTCATATGATTATATATTTTAATTAATAGGAGAATATTTTAGGTGCTAAATTCTATCAAATAAAAAAATTGCATATAAGAATAATTCTATTCACATACTAGATTAGAGGTGGCATAGATGACAGTTGATTGTTAGGTCTACGCCATAAAGTTTGTGCATCATAATTCTCTAGCCTTCAGTTTTAGAAGTTACAACTCTTTGAAATTGTGGTATTTTATAATAGTTTCACAACGAATTTATTTACTATTGAAATCTCTTAAAAGAGGAAACATGAATAGGTTAACCAAAATCTTATATGAAACTTGCACCAAGGACATTAACATTAAGAGAATTCAAACATTGGATAAAGAGATCCTTCAAGATCTTCAAGTGAAAACTTTCCCAATGTGAAAATCCTGCTTAAAAGGTGAAATGAAAATGAGACTATTTCCCTCCAAAGGGAATAGATCGAGAGAGTGATAATTGTATTTTATACAAGTGATTTACGTTTATTTTATTAATTATAATTGCTAGTTCTTTACATTTTTAGTTAATTTTTAAATTAATTAAATTAATATTTAGTATTAGTTTTTATTAAATATATTTTCAAATAAATTAATATTTTTTAATAAAAAAGGTGTTTAATTGCAATTATAAAAAGATTACAATTTAATTTGAAATTAAGAATGGGTTAAATTGCAAATATCAAAAGATTATAAATTAATTTAAATTAAATTTATGTGTCAAAATGCAATTAATAAAAGTTGAATTTTTGTGCAGGAGAAGAGCCACTCGTGACATTCACAACGCCCAACACACACCGTTCGATCATCCAATCAACGGTCAGGATTGGGCGCGTGAAATCCAGACGCGACAAAAACGATTAAGCCGGATCTTCTGAAGCACGCGACTCGGCACACGTGGGGCCCACCTGTCGCGCAGGCTGACGTATAGGGTGGGACCCACGTTTCGGTTGTGCAGATTTTCTCCCAAGGTGATCGCTGACCGTTGGATATGTTGAACGGTCCAAATTTAAAACGTGTGGAAGTAGCTGTTGTGCACCGAGCAGCTCGCTTACATTCCCGTGCGATGTAGTTCATTCAAGAAGCGTGCACCCTCGCATTTCACTGAATAATAAGCAGCCATGTGTCACCTCAATTTTCCAGCCAATCACATGACGACATGTGGCATGTATTTGGTAAAATAAAAACGCAGAAACGACACCCACTTGCCATCTGTTAACGCGTCACCACGTGTCGAAGCTAGCTATCGCGCACTTCCAGTGTGATGAAATCGTGTGCGACGCGGTCCTAATGATCTCCATGCGCCCGTTCTTGCCACAGAATGAAAGGCTGCCACATGTCTCGTTATATCTCACAGTCAATCAAATGATGACATGTGGCATGCGTAAAAGAAATAAAAATCAGAAAAGCGCAGAATGTTTTCACGCATGTGTTTATTTTAATTCTCCTCATGTTTTATTTGTCCCCCACTACATGTATTGCGATAAAAAAAATAAAAATAAAAAAATAATAGTTGGAGATGGGGGATATATTTTGTACGTGAGAAAAAGATGAGAGTTTTTTTAGTTTAGTTTCGTTTTCGTTTCAACTTTTAGTTTTTCCATTTTTTTCTCTCTTAAAGTTTTCTTTTTCTTTCCTCTCTTCGTGTTTTCTACAACACACAGAACGTTTATTTGACAATTTTTGTGTTGTATTTTCTTAGGAAAATTATAGAGAAAGAAGACAACGAAGAAGAAGGAAATGGAAGAAATTTATTTTTCATTGAGGAATCGTGAAAGAGTTTTTCCTAATCTATTTTCTTTTAATTTTTATTTCTCTGAAATGCTTTATTATTGTGGTGTTGTAATTTTAATTTCTGCTATAAACTAATTTATTTGTTCTAGGATTGCAGTGTAACTTAAATTATGAAACTTAAATTAATTATTTTTGAATGATTTATGAAACTGTTTTAAGTTGTTTATTTTATCTGTGTTTAATGCTTTTAATTATCGAAAGATTAATTAATTGATCTGTGACACTTAAATAAACTTGGAAAAAGCATTTTTATGTGTTGCTCGTGATAAAATAACGTATATATATAAGGGATAGAAATATACTTTTATTGTATATGTAATTGTTTGAGAACTCAGAACTTAATAAATCTGGTTGAATTTAATTCTCATAGGAATATAATGAACTATTTTAGCGAGATGTGTCTGTATGGAGTTCGGAAGAGATATATGGATAAATTAGGAGCTCTTGGTTAACAACTTAAAATATGAAAACATAAATCAAGAGAAAATAAAATGTTCAAGTTGATTAATTTGGCGAAACTGTAATCCTAGAATTTTCTTACAAATTGTTAAACAAAATTAGTTAAGTCAAACTGTATCAAATTATTGATTGTTTGGATAAAATCAGGTTTAAATAATTTTAATAATTAACGAAAACTAGTAACAAATCTATGTGAAAACGATATTTTACTTATTATATTATTACTTGTGACCGTATATACTTGCACGATTTTATGTTCTTCAAACGAGACAACATAGAACTGCAAAACCTTATTCACATTGATGTGTTTGTGTCAATAAGCACATGTGTAAGACAAGGCTATAAGTATTTCATTACGTTTATAGATGATTACTTGATATATAATATTTACTTAAAGCACTATAAGTAGGAAAACTTTGACAAGTTCAAAGAATTTCTAGCTAAGATAGAAAATCAACTAGGTAGAAGTATAAAACAATTTCGATAGATTAAGATAGTAGATACCTCTGGTGAATTTGAGATTTATCTCAAGAAAAAAGATGTTGTTTCTTAATAAATAGCATCCGAAACACCCGACTAAAATAGTGTGGTTGAGAAAAGAATATAACTTTACTAGAAATGACACTATCAATATTGAGTTATACAAAGCTTACATGCCTTGGAAACAATGGCGTATATACTTAGCTTAGTTTCCTCTAAGTTTGTATCCAACACACCGCTTGAATTGTGGATTGAGAAAAGGCTGAGTCTTGGACATATTCATATATTATGGTACCCAGCACATGTCAAAGATGAAAAAGCAAACAATCTTCATTAAGGACAAGAATTTGTATATTCACGGAATATCTTAAAGGAACTTGAGGTGGGATGTCTTATACCTTCAAAGAATAGAATGTTTGTTTCTGCAAATGCCATATTCCTTAAGATTATTATGTGAGAACATAGATCAAAATCTCAAGTCATGCTTAGGATATGTCAAAAGAAGCCATATGGTCAAACTAATCTTACGATCCAATCATTACTACAATGGTGTAAAAACCTAGAACTATTTACGAGCCGCAATATTTAGTTACAAATCTAGTTACAGTGCAAATAGGATGGGATAAGACAGGGTGTGGGTGGGGATCCTGCCCCATCCCTAATTTATAATTTATATTTCACTTTACTTAAAATCCTTGTGGTAGTATATTGGGAATCCTAAAGTGAGGAATATGGATTCTAGTAATATTTTAAATATAATTTTTAAATTTTTATTTTATTTTTAATAATAAAAGAATATATAAATATAAGAAGTAAATGATACATATTTTATGATAAAAAATAATAAAAAATAAAAATAAATAAATAAACAATATTCACGCAGTAAAAAAATAAAATATATATAATAATAAATACATAATATTTTTATACTAAACAACTTGACAATATATTGTAAATTATATAAGATTAGTTTAAGTTTCAACATAATTATATCTATAAAAAATATAAATAAATTTATATATTTATTAAAATTAGATATATAATGTTGAAAATGAGTTAGGACATACAATCTCTACTCTTATCCCGTCATCTTTGTACTTTTTTCTATTATATATTTTAATATATATTTTTAATTTTAACCAAAAAATCTTTGAAGAAAATTGTACGGTTAGAAAAAATCAACAGCTCCAAGTATGGCTCCATTTTTATTCATTGAATTTTTTCAAATAGAAAATATATAATTTGATAATGAGATAATACGTTGAAACATGTATGCTGGTGTAAAATACAATTTTTTATTATATGTTTTTTTTAAATAACATACATACACTCAAATACTTATTTAATATTTAAACATACCTACTCAATATACTCATTTGAAACATATATTGTTTTATTACAAGACAATAGTTTTTAAAAGAAAGAAAGGGTAAAAGTTTTCACACATATATATAATTTTCTTAATTGATAAAAATTAAAACTTAAAATAATTAACTAGAAAAAAAATATTTATGTTACTTAAGTTAATAACATTGTATAATTTTTTTAATATATTCTAGAAAATTATCAATATTTTAACTACTATTAATTTATTATTAATTAATTTATATATAATATTTAAGATAATTATTCGGAAAAAAAATGATAATTATTTATGTTACTCAAGATAATTAATCTTATATAAAAAAGATAAATAAATGTAATATAGATAATTATAAATGTTTTAACTATTAATAATTTATTAATTAATTAATTTTTTTAAATAAATTATATAATAACCTAGAACAAGATAGTTATTACTCAATAATATAAGTAAAATTTTGTCTAAAAATTTATAACTAAAAAAAATGATACTTGTTTATTCTAATTAAGATAAATAATTTTATATACAAAGAATAAATAAACGTAATTTAGATAATTATTAATAATTTAATACTGAATTGATAAAAAATAAGAATTTTAAATAAATTATACGGTGATTAAAAACAATAGTAGTTATTACTATAAAATATATGAATAATATTGTACAAAAATTTGTAAAATATGATTTAGAATTTTATATAATATATATATATATAGATAGATAATGATAAATTGGAAAAATTTAGATATAAATAAAAGATATCAATATTATTTACTAAAAAAATAATTATTTATATTAATATTTAAAGTAATGTAAATTATATATTAATTATTGTGAGTAGAAATTGTATTTTTGTAAAAATATGACGTTTATAGGCTTTTTTTTCTTTCTAAATTTGTTTTATGATAGTTATTCATTTAAAAATTAAAAAAATGATAAAAAATGAAGATAAAAAGTTTTGAAAGATATAAGATAATATTTTATATCTATTTTTTAGAATAATGATAGTACGTGTAATTTAAAAAAATTAAATAAAATCATTCAAAATAAAAAATTATATAGTAATAAGATAATAAAATATATTTATCTTCTAGATATGTGTAATCAAAATAAAAAAAATCGTTAAAAATAAAAAAATTGACACATAACAAATATCTATAATAACAATAATAATAATAAAAATAAGATATATAGCCTAAATTTTCAGACCTTCACCCCAAATCTGAACCCAGGTCTGCACAGAGAGAGACCCAATTGGTCATGTTTTGTGTATACCTGGGCTAAAGAATTTCTGGGGGAGAAAAAAATCAAATTGAAGAAGGGAAGCGATTCTCTCATTGCTTTGAGATTCCAACTTTGATCTCTCTACCCTTCAAAAGAGAGGTTCAAAAATTAATCCAAAAAATAAAAAAAAGGTATGTACAGATTATTCTGTTGGGCAATTGCTAATCTTGATTTGTCCTTTTTATTTGAAGATGTGAAATTGCTTTTCTTGAGAATTGAGTGCTGGGCTAAATTATTGTCATAGATTCTCCTTTGTCTTTATTCTCTAAGGATGTATTTTTGTTAGAGTGAATATGACTGTCTAAGATTTTAAATAATTTGATGTTACGCTGTCACTTATGTTGATTTGCATATGGTTCCAAATTCAAAGTGGGCAAGTTTTGTATGACAATGAAAGAAATTGATATGATAGTAAGGTGCCTCTAATCTTTATTACTTTCTTTTGTCAAATAGGGCTATCGAATCTGGCTCATTGCGATTTATAAAATTGACAAGCATTAAATAATTGATATCTTTAGCACTTTTAGCTCTGTTGATTCATGTAGGTCCTCAATTTTTTTGTCTTTGAATAATTTTAACCTGCCAATTGCTCCGTTGCAATTACCATATTGAAATTTCTTCATGCTTATTAGGAAAATAATTGAAATTTCTTGCTCTCAACTAAATTAAAAATAAATAAATACTGATGAACTCGTGAATACTATGAATTATAATAAACTCATCTAAGGAAGATTGTGCCAGGAAATGATATACACTGTTGGTTTGGAAAGATTCAAAAACACTTCAGACATTAAAACAAGTGCAACGGTGTAGGTTTGAGTGCTACCATGGGCGTGAATCTATACAGGTACATGGTGATAGTCCCTAATCCTGCTCTCGGGTTAAAACCATGGTAGATGCACTCGGCTTGATATACCTAAACTCATACAGCTTAGTTGATGAATCGGGATAATATGATTGCTGCTTATCCCGGTGAGTTTTTTTTTCTTTTTTTTTTAACAAAAAAAATAATTAGGTTTTTCTATTAGACCATACTTTGATATTACACAAATCTTACTGTTATTATACTTCTAGTTCAATTAATACTCTGGTGGATAAAACTCCTTCTGCTTCAAGTGAGAGGTTTGATGTAATGTTCGATCTTTTTTTAAAAAGAAAAAGTTGTTCTTGTACTTGTGCAGTAGTGGAGATTAAAAACTATTTATGGACAGAACCTTTGAGAAATCTGCTGTGGTTGTCAATAAAGTTGTCCCTAGTCCACCTCCATTGCCCACTTCAGGACTGGTTACAGCTAGGGGGTAGTGAGAAAGGGACTGCTCATCAGAGGAGGCAGCTGTGTCTCTACAGCAACGAAAGATTTATGAGATCACCTCTTTGATGAAGGCTATGTGGCAGATATAATAGTTGACACTGATCATGGAGAAAATATTTATGCACGTACTAGCATTCTGGTATGTTTATTTACTTGACATAAATTAATCAATTTATTATTTATTTACTATATCGCTTTTGTAATTGCTGAATGCCTCACAATGACGAGCAGAAATGAAAGCTTATATGTACTAAAGTGTTAAAACATTTAAAATTTTAAGAGAAAAACATGAACAAAAAAATCAATCTTTATCCAATGTGTTCCACACGATGCTGTCCGAATTTTTATTCTATTCTTATACTATTCATGGTAATAATATTTACACTTCATGGTAATCCTTGTGTGATATTTTTCTTTCTGGTTATTGGGGTAAACATGAAGTATTCATAGAACTTTCCTTTTGGCACTGTTTTAGAATCGATTATTGTTTTTGATCGAACATTGCTCTGCATTAACTGTTGTTCTCCTTCTCTTGATATAGTTATGAGAAAGAAGAAATGGAGGAATTTTGCTTACCCTTGTTGGTTCTTTCCCATGTCTGTGTAGTTCCACAGTTGAAAGGAAGCTTGAACTGGCACTAGAACATAGTTTATTAAAGACATAGAACGTAGTTGATATCTTTCAACTTGCATTACTTTGCAATACAACAGCGGCTCAGCCTTATGTGTCATTGTATGATTCTGAAGAACTTCAAAATTGTGAGAGCCACTGAAGGATGGAGAGTAATGAAGGAGACCCACCCAGTACTGGAAGAGGAACTCCTATTATTCATGATTTATGAAGAAAATGTAAGGAATTTTGTTTTGCTTCCTTTAATTTCTTCGAGATCATAACAATAAAAATCATAAATTGCGAGAGAATGTGGCAATTATTTGAGTTACACTCTCATCTCTGTGCTGATTCCAATGTTTGTCGTGTTCCTTTGTGCAGGTTACCATCATTCTTCTCCTTTCGTCCCCATTTACATATATTTATTCAGTTTATTGATCTTAAAACAAGCATTGCACAAGATGCACACTCCACAGTCAAATTTAGAAAGATGATAATGTGTTTATCTTAAATAATTGGCATTGCTTATATTTCTACTCACTGCTATCAATTTTTTCCTTTCAGGAACTTTAAGGATATAATTAGAAAACAGAATACCAAGGATGAGAACAAATGGAAAGTATTAGTGGAGAAGATTATGAAGGCAAATTGCATGCGAAAA